>NQII01000035.1:545238-619560 GCA_002778355.1 Clitarchus hookeri
CTTTCTCAAATTGGCGCAGATTTCAATGCTGGGGCGTCAACAAGTGCCAGTCTGCGAACTATTCAACGGACCATCATTGATATGGGCTTTCGGAGCCGAAGGCCCACTCGTGTACCGTTGTTGGCTGCACGACACAAAGCTTTACACCTCGCCTGGGCCCGCCAATACCGAAATTGAACTGTTGATGAATGGAAACAACGTTGCCTGGTCTGACGAGTCTCGTTTCCAATTGTATCGGGCGGATGGACGTTTACGGGTATGGAGACATCTTCATGAATCCATGGACCCTACATGTCAACAGGTGACTGTTCAAGCTGGTGGAGGCTCTGTCATGGTATGGGGTGTGTACAGTTGGCGTGAAATGGGATCCCTTATACGTCTAGATACGGCTCTGACAGGTGACAGATACGTGAGCATCCTGTCCTGATCACCTGCACCCATTCATGTCCATTGTGCATTCCGACGGACGTGGACAATTCCAGCAGGACAATGCGACACCCCACACGTCGAGAGTTGCTACCGAGTGGCTCCAGGAACACTCTTCTGACTTTAGACACTTCCATTGACCACCTAAATCCCCAGACATGAACATTATTGAACATATTTGGGATGCCTTGCTACGTGCTGTTCAGAAGAGATCTCCACCATCTAGCATTCCTATGGATTCGTGGACTGTCGTTTAGGATTCATGGTGTGAATTGCCTCCTGCATACCTTCATACATTAGTCGAGTCCATGCCACGTCGTCTTGCGGTACCTCTGCGTGCTCGCTGGGGCCCTACACGATATTAGGCAGGTGTACCAGTTTTTTGCTCTTCAGTGTATTAGTTTATATTTCCAAACATGAGTTTTTATACAATGGCAGTGCTTATCAATAACATTTCCCCAACAGGTTTTGTGCAGCATATCACACGTGACACTCGGGATAAATGGATATTCCAGTAGTGAATTTAATTTGTCATTAATAATAATAAAGACTTTTCAGCTCCATTCTCATAATATATTCACAGTGTTTTTGAATATAACCTTGGTAACAGTAAACAATACCTTTTNACTTTTCAGCTCCATTCTCATAATATATTCACAGTGTTTTTGAATATAACCTTGGTAACAGTAAACAATACCTTTTTAAGAATTAATTTTTACAAAAGTAAAGATTTTAAGCGAAATCACGAGTCCACAAGGGTAATGCCATCAAGGATGCTGTGAGGAAGAGAGGTACGCCTCCCTAGTGTCCTGCTGTTTGGCCGACCGACAGAAGAGGAAGCTGCAGCCCCTGATTATGCCAGCGAATTACATAACATATTTGCAGGCATCCATGATTTTTCTTTACAGCATCTCAGAATAAATAGTGACAGGATTAAGATGTGGTATGATAGGAGAATTTCGGGAGAGATATTTCAAGAAGGACAACTGGCGTAGCTGTACAACCCACAGAGGAGAAAAAGGCACTTCTCGAAGTTATAGACATGTTGAAATACCTCTAAAGGATTCTGAATAAGATCAATGATGTGGTCTTTCGGATTTATCGTCAAGGCTCTTGGGCGAAGCCGATATCCACATAGACCAACTGGCTCTCTACGATGGTCCGGATATTGCAGTGTCTGTTCGGGACGAACAGACTTGTGAAGGGGGCAATGTTACGCGCTCGCTGCTTCATATCCCGCGCAAGCGAGTGGAAATGAATGACAGCAGTTATATAATAGCAGCGGCAGCAAGTCAAAGGATTGTTTAGAATGAACAGGCGAGCGATATGCCGGTGGCCACGTATCTGTTACAGAAAGAGAGCGGCTACCATAAAGGACGCTGAGGTACACACAGATAAACTTATCGCATCACGCTTCTCTCTGACCTTGAGAACCTCATATTTCTCCATTTATCGCGCAGGAATATCGTCGTCATCACGATTGCCTTTCCTAGAACAACTTGGATTGCCGAGAAAATTCTAGACGGCACGTACCTCAAGTATAAATACCACATGCAGGCCTCTGAAGGGAGAGTGTGTAAGAGCCGATATTTTGGCGTCTCTTGCGACCTTAAGCGACAGTTGGACGATTCTGGAGCGGTGAGGGATGACTGCAGCGATCTGCGAGATTGCGTCGGCGAGCGTGTGTGCAGTGAAGAGTGGGACTGATCGGCGGGACCGTGGACTGGATGCGTGAGTGAAAAGACATTCAGGATGACGGAAACAGACTGTTGTAACTAAACNGATCGGCGGGACCGTGGACTGGATGCGTGAGTGAAAAGACATTCAGGATGACGGAAACAGACTGTTGTAACTAAACATGTGGAAATAATTGGAGCATTTTAAGGGACATCAGCAAGAGTAAAAACTTTGTTAAAGAATTTAATTTAAATGGAGATAGTAATTAAATATTGTGTTCAATAAGAATAATAAGAGTTAATAGGACGCTCAGACTGGTAAATAACATATATTATACTGTTTTTATCATTGAGAATAAATATAATTGTTGAATTTAGTTCTTTTATTTTTATTAAGTCCTACATCCCTCGCGAACTCGGATATGCCTCTCAGGCTTTCTTGTAAAAACAATGACCAAACAACGAAAAGCGTAGATGAATAAATTATATCACAAAACCCCAGTGCAGACAGCAATATATACAAATGAGACATGTTCTAAAAGTTTTAATAGAACGTAGAATGAGAGAAAAAAAAATACTGCAATACTATTACGAATAAAAACAAAACTCTGAGAACATAACAGGACGCCATAACGAGAAGACAGCAATATGATGTTTCCCGTATCACCGAGCCACAGTCTGATGTTAATACATTGTTGACTTGGTGCAAAAATCTTCTTCACTTTTTTTTTACAGATACCGGAAGTTACTGCCCTTGCTGATGGTTCGTGATACTGTCATTCCTTATCGCAGTTCGGTAACATGATGGCCGTCACAATGACACGTCACATTCATATCCAGTGTCCAAAATACTGCAGGGCTGCTTGATTAATACGAAGATTATTTTTGGACGATGCTGTGCACTCCCATGATCCGTGGTAATGCAGTTATCTTCTATGTGGGCATTTGAAACGTAAACCCAGCTAGTGCTCAACGTTATTACTGGTTCATATCACTAGCGCCGAACAAAAAAGTCATAGAACTCATTGGCTGTGATAACGAAGCAATTACTGTGTCATCTCAGGCATGCAACACATCAAAATATTATTTATTTACAACACCAGAGGCAGTANTATCTTCTATGTGGGCATTTGAAACGTAAACCCAACTAGTGCTCAACGTTATTACTGGTTCATATCACTAGCGCCGAACAAAAAAGTCATAGAACTCATTGGCTGTAATAACGAAGCAATTACTGTGTCATCTCAGGCATGCAACACATCAAAATATTATTTATTTACAACACCAGAGGCAGTAAAATGTCTAAAAAGGATGCGTTCGCTGAAATGCCAATGGACAATCTCTTGTATGACACACATGTAGGAATATCAGCACGCATCAGTTGATTGTTTTCACTTCATGCAACTGTGTCTAATAGTTGAAGCCATAAGCAGCAGTTAATGACGACTTTGACATTGTTTACCACCGAATTATGATAACTAGTATGGTAACAAGTTAGAACACAAAATGTTAGGACTTGAAACTCACGTTCATATTGGGCGTGTTCAAAGGCCAGTAATATTTTGTGAATTTATCTGGTTGTAAGATAATTGTCAAGAACCTATCTACGCAACTAAACATNTCAAAGGCCAGTAATATTTTGTGAATTTATCTGGTTGTAAGATAATTGTCAAGAACCTATCTACGCAACTAAACATTTTGTAGTAACTCGTTTCCCAATTTGGTTGGCTTCGTAATGGACGTCAGTGGTACGTGCGCAGAATGCTGGGAGTTATGAAAATACCCGTTATCCAAACTAGCACGTAAAAGGAAGCCACGTTTTGTTTCCTAACACATACAGTAATTATTCATTAAGTGTTTTGTCTAAATATCAGTGTTCCGCATAAGGTCCAGTTATTGTGAATTGGAAAACTTAAGTGGTTTTTATTTTCCAATGGTTATATAGTTTACGTTTTAAGATTGCATGACAGGTTTTCCGATTGGACTTATCTGTACCTATAAACCAAGGACGTTTGTCAGGCTAAGGTCAAATGGGGAAATTGTTTCCCGCACAGACAATAAGTCAATCATCACAGAAAATTCCACCGGATAGNCAGGCTAAGGTCAAATGGGGAAATTGTTTCCCGCACAGACAATAAGTCAATCATCACAGAAAATTCCACCGGATAGAAGTAGAATGTTGAAAACAACACTGTGACAAATTTCTGATACTCATGGAAACTCTTACAGAAATGCATAGTTAACATACGAAAACGCAAAGTTAAGGTGGTCGCCTGGTTGAAGGAATGTTTCTCGTCTGAGGCCTAAAAGCGTGGGAGCGCTAGGAGCAACCGAGGTATGCGTATCNCGCCTGGTTGAAGGAATGTTTCTCGTCTGAGGCCTAAAAGCGTGGGAGCGCTAGGAGCAACCGAGGTATGCGTATCAACTCTCTCTCATCGCCTCTACGTGCAAAGCACTGAACTGGCGTGCAGACTTGCGTCGATAACGCGCCTCTGTGAGACTTTCAGGGGAGACCCTACCATTTTATGACGTAATAATAAAAATAAATGTTTCATGCACGTCTCTATTCCTTTTTAAATGTTTTGTACTGGAATGTTCATGCCTAATAATTACCGTGAAACACCCGTTTGAGCCTATTTCACTATCGCAAAAACATGCTTTAGAAAGAAATGGAGGAAGTGAAAAACGTATATAGACGCGTAACGTTTCTTAATGTTATTCGCAAGCTGGCCTCACTCTGACACGTTGGCCGGTTTTTTTAATAAAACGTTTTCTGCTGGATTTCTGCACATCGTTCGGCGGCTACCCAGGCGACCACCTCAACGTACGGAAGTGCATATTTAATATACAGAGACGCTGTCCGTGATGATGAAAAACGGATCTGAGCTCCGTAAATATAAATTACGGAACTTTTTTATTTCCATTAGCTTCGGGTTTCGGGACGAACAATGCCGAGTCTATACGGGCACAAAACTCTATTCACCACTGTAACCATAAAAAAAATTATCGGCTATGCAGCAGTTAGGATGTCCACGTNTACGGGCACAAAACTCTATTCACCACTGTAACCATAAAAAAAATTATCGGCTATGCAGCAGTTAGGATGTCCACGTCACTTACATATATTCCTTCAAACATCCCATAGTAACGTACAGCACGCACAAAAAATTGTTTATTTCAAAACACGTGNCACTTACATATATTCCTTCAAACATCCCATAGTAACGTACAGCACGCACAAAAAATTGTTTATTTCAAAACACGTGAAACAGTAAATTAAAAATGCTTTGAAGGGGTTAATAAACTGTGTTACTATTTCACAACTGAAGAAATGGAAACGTGTTTGACGCCTAGTTTGTCGGTATAAAATTCTTTTAAAGACATTGGTTACGTGACATTATGTCGCTGGGAGTTTTTATCAAGCTCACCGAAATTCAATTTTGCTTTGGCAACATTCGAAGTGAAAATTACTCGGATGAAGACAATGGACTGTAGCTCACGTTATATAACAAAGGACAATTATTTGGACCATTATCGTCTGGGGATCCTTTATACTGGCTGACAGTCGGCTAGTAGTGAATGTTGTACAGTGCAGAGTAGAGTCTGGCGTGACGTGCACCAATAGAGCGCTGGCAATTGGGAGTACATAGACCAGCATAGCTGGTGTTCATGCAATTACGGATAAAGGCTTATCTTGAATGCACACACCTCAAACTGTTAGATCAAAGGCAGGACAACTTTTTCACTTGGCGGCCAAATCCAGATCTCAAGTTCGTGCTGCAAGTCATATAATTTTTATTGTATAGTGAATTGCGGAGTCTGAAGCACTGGTATCCTGGGGCAATAGTTTACGGCACTCCTTTACATCTTACGCCTTTACTGGTCCTACACCTATACTGGGAAGAGTAATTTCCAAATCTAAGTTACACATACGGTTTTTTTTTCACTATACGTTTCTCAAAATATACTGACATGCATCATTATCACAGCTAAAAAAATATTAGAGAACAGTAGTATCAGAAATGAACTACAGAAATAATGCCCCATAATATACTTGATACGTCTATGCAAACTAATTATCATCAAAAGTAGTTGCAAATAAATTATTAAGAACTCGTCGTTTCACTCTTAGAAGTTTCTGCTCAGTAAAATGTTTGTGATCGGCACACATATACGTTTCATTGGCCACTGCGGTCCACTTCATTTACGTTCGCAGGCCATTTCCAAAGTTATTTTTGAAAGTTAACTTCAGCTCGCTCACCGTGTATGACTCACGGGTTGTAGTCCCCCCCCCCTTTCTATCTTACCTTAATTCCCCAAAATTTCCGGTCACAACCCATCGACAAATTATTACTGCGACTATTTGAATGGTCTATGTCCGATGCCAAACTAACTGTTAACTATAAACCATTTTTTTATTTAATTTACCCAAATGTTATATCTTCCTGTTTGGTTTTCATTGCGTTTGGTATATCTTGTGTTTTCTCATTTTCTTTCTAGTATAGTTTGACATTTTTTAGTCAGACGCTTTATTGTTGGCTGAAGATGTTTTAGCGACTATTAGGGTCTCCATTGTTCACTAGTTATTTGCGGTCCTGTTGTTGTGGTTGCTAATGAAAGCGATGTCATTTCTTTCGTTATTATATTATTTTAACACAGGTTTAGCAATGGATAAAGTCCATTGAACTTGCGGTATAGTCTATTCACGGCTTCTTCACACTTTTTGAATCAAATCTTTAATAAATCACCCCATTTATAATATGCTTAAAAGTACCTCATTTCTGGTTGCAGTGGAAATTTTAACAATATTTTATCTATAAATTACAATATTGCATTTATAATTAACATGAATAAAAACCGTGAGAAAATAGGTGTGTTGGTTATGACTAGTAAAAAAAAGTTCTTAGGCTAAATATTATTTAACGTAGTGCGCACGAACGCGGTGCGTTGTTTGTTCCTTTAGTGTAATTTTGTAGACTCGGTAAANCAGCGTCCGGCAGGCAGGGCTGGGCGCAGGCCTCGGACAGGCCGCGTGCTAATAGCGCGTCTCTCTGCCTCGCCGACCAGCGGCTCGCAGGTGGGCCGTGTGCTCATAGAGCGGAGCCTTGCCTCTGTAGCGAGGCACGCGGGTTCATAGCACGTCTCTCTGCCTCGCCTGACAGTGGGCCCCGAGGGGCTATGTGCTCATAGCGCAACGCTCTGACTCTCCAAGAAAATGGCCCCGGCAGATCTGCATTAAATGTTTCGTGTGTGAGTTATGTGGCGGACGTTGCAGATATCTTGTGGGTATTCTGGTAGCATTCCCTTTCCCCCCACTTCTGTATTTTGTCGTCACTCCGCCTCTCTGGTAAGACAGTAGGCTCTGCTTATCCCTCTCATCCCTCTCAGGCACGGCAGTGTGTGTATATATATAAATATATATATATATATATACATCACATACTGTGCATGAAAGTGATTTAATGATCTGCACTATACACAGCAGAAAGCAGTTAAGAGGTTTAATTCATTATTGAGACTATATGCTGCAGTATCATTAACAGCTGCTGCCAATAACATCAAACGCAAACACTTTTTGATTGGTCTTGACCTATGGCAGAGCGCTATGCTAAAATTTATACACTTGCGAAAAAAAAAATTCTTCGTCACAACGCATAAAATTGTGTATTCATGTGTGTCTGAAAGTGTTAAAACGTAAGTAGTTTCTCAAGTTAATGTTGACCTGCTTAAAGGGACAGGAAAAATCTGTTGATTATTTTTACGTTACTTTCTTTTCTGCGCCTATGATACCCGGATATCAGTAAAATGGGCAAGGAATCAAGGCTACTCACGTTACGGAGTTGCGTTGGCATAAGTGGACTGGGGAGCATAGCCCATAAACTAAAGATATCTTTGACTAATTTCCTTCTTCTGAGCATGCCCTTGACGATATGGCAATAGCTGTCAGTGAGCTAAGTCGTCATGAGATCAAACAGTGACCTGATGTATTCACACATTGGTTTTCAAACAGAATTTTGTTTTAATTAAATGACATCATTGTTAAAAAAGATAAGGAATGTACTAGCATTTTAAGGAACGTACTTACGCGAGATCCTCACTTTAAACGCCGTTGTTTAGACTTTCACTACCGTGTGGTGCTGGGACACACAGACTGGATACTACGCAAAAACAACACAATCTCTACGACAAAACCACGAGGAAGATGTCATTCCGTGTACATCTGGCCGGTGCTGGAACCACGATCTACCGAGTGCGAGTGAGACTAAACATGCTCGATGGCTCAGGCTGGGTCAGACCCGATGAGGGTCGCGTGCTAATGCCATTATGTTACACCTCGCCGAACTGGAGCAGCTGCTAGCATTTTGGAAAACAAGGAAAGGGGTCTACAAACTTGAAATAATACATTCTCTATTTCCATTCTACAATTGTAATACCTGCAAGCGATTTTCCGTGCATGTTTGACGGTAGCCAGTCCGTGGTTTTCAGTGTGCCTTGTAACTAATAATTTAAAAATACCGTTTGTCCGAGAACCACCCCGAGTAGTTGAAGAAAGCCGCAGTTATCGCAAGTTCGTTTAGTAGTAGTAGTAGTAGTAAATACTTTGAATAAGTGTAGCCATGTTAATTTCGTGACTGGGCGATAGTTTCTCTGACTCACTTTGCAGGATTCAGATCTAGTAACGGATGAGAAGCGGATCTAGACTTTCAATTTGGGGGAAGAGAAAAGGGGGTGATATTGTCCCATTGTGCCCGCGCAGGACTAAGCTGTAGATTCGTGACATCAAAGGAGTACTCTGTTTAATCATAGTGTCAGGGAACAATATAAAATTAATAATATTGTAGGTATTTTAAACAATTCTTATGTCACTAAACATCAGTTTTAAAAAATTCACATGACAGTGAGGATTTTTTTTAGAAAAAGGGGGGGGGGGTAGTTATGTAAACTGTGATCTCTCTGGATCCGCCCTTGTATTAGACATCAATAAACAGAATGATCAAACGAGGGAAACGATATGGTTGGCAAGATGGCAGCCAATAATAAAATGACTCTGGTTGAAGTTTATAAAGAATTTTGCAGTCTAGTGTAACTGCTTAATGAATCCATGTATGGAATTCCCAGGTATCCAATGACTTTGCTGTATTCCCAGTGACCTTGTGGCTACGAGGGGAAATTTCACTGATTTTAAGATCTGTAGGCTATACTTTTCAGTCTCGTGTAATCTAGGGTCTGAATCGTTTGTCGAACAGCTGCCGCCATAGTGAGTAGTCATTATTATCCCAGGGCAGAAAACACTGGATCTGGGACTTATTGAGTATGTTGTTGACTCAATGTCTTACATATCGCGACTTAGTGTTTCAATTAGGAAAGTAACTTGGACTCCCATGCTGTTGAAATGTGGGTTTTTTTTTCTGAAATGAACGTCTTAAATATTATTGTTCTAGATTATGAATTTTAGAATAAGATAATTATACAGAAGTGCTGAGACTACAAATTTTATTGTTCCTTTTAATTTTAAAGTGTGTTGTAGCGAAAGACTTGTCGGCGGAGTTTTAATCGGACTATGAATCTTCTAGTTACTGTCGTAAGCTATCTTCACAGAGCGTACATTGGCAAGTTATTCTGCAGTACAAGGGGCATACATGTTGATCATCGCAAAAAAATAGGGCTAGGTAAATAAGCTTATTGATATATTGTGTGCTCATAATTAGCTCGTTTAATGTCATTCGTAGTTGTATGAGTAGAAAATTGTTTTCCGGTTTTACTGTGCTATTCACAGTTCACTCACTCTAGTAAGATAAGTTCCTTATAGGCACGAAGAAATACAGAGTGTCCCAAAAGTAACGATTAATTCTCACGGTGAACATATTTAATATAATAAACATACATATACATCAAAAAGCCACATACGAGGCCTTATATATCAATAAAGTTGAACGTGGCCACCCTGAATGTCAACCTCCGTTCCGCCGTAGCACTGAACACTCTACTCAGTTCATCATGTGTGACACTCTTGACCCTTCCACAATCCTTTCGCGCAGCTGATGCAGACTTTTGATTTTAACACTGTTCACATGGCACTCAATCTAACCCCGCATGAAGAAGTCTAAGAGTGTTAGGTCAAGTGACCGAGGAGCCCAGATACGCGGTGAACCTCTACCGAGCCACCGTCCTGGGAACATGTGGTTGAGGTAACAGCGAATAATGCCATAAGACTCAAATTGTTGCTCCAAGAAAGCTCAGGCATATCAAGGTAGTTTGTACCTGTTACCTTTTGCTCCGCAAACATGAATGTTCCATAAATCTTAGTCTTGGTCATCCCTAGCCACACACTTATCTTCGGGGTGTTTCTCTCCCATTCTTGCACCTCGTGAGAAATGTTTTCGGCCCTTATCCGGCAGTTGTGGCAATTCACTTAACCACATGTGTGAAATGTGGCTTCGTCTGCGCAGAGGAGGTTGTCTAGCAGGTTCTCATTTTCCACGGCCTCCAAAAGATCAATCACACATTGCCATCTCGGCTGCATAATCTTCATCCTCCAGGTGATGCATTACCTGGATATGATATGCCTTCTTCCTTAGAGCGTAACGAACTGGTTAGTGGAATGTTCAACTCATGGCTGAGCCGACTAACGGAAGCACGTGGGCTCCTTTCAAAGGCCTCACGAATGCTCCCGACTATGCCGTCAGATGTTGATGGTCGTCCAAGACGTTTCTCATTAAGGACACTACCGGTTCGTCTGAATTTGTTCACAAGAAAGCCTGATATTGTTCCTCGTTGGTGGCTCNCCGTCAGATGTTGATGGTCGTCCAAGACGTTTCTCATTAAGGACACTACCGGTTCGTCTGAATTTGTTCACAAGAAGCCTGATATTGTTCCTCGTTGGTGGCGCTTTTCCGTATTGTCGACGGTACAGCTCACGCACCTCCTTGAATGTTTTACCTCCATATTACAGGAAACAAATGCTATTCTTTCTTCTAAAGAGACCATTCTTCAAACACGTGTTAAAGAAAACAATACATTAGTATTTTCATGACAATTAATCGATACTTCTAGGACATCAATTATTGCACCCGTGAAAATAGCCGACCGGCTCAGTGCAAAAGAAAGTATGGCGTCTTTGAAAACGCAGTGTCATGAAATATTTCGGAATTGATTATACATACTTCCTTCGTAGAATATTTTCTAAGAACACTCCAGCATTAATTTTGCAATATGTTTCATTTCGCATGTCACTTGTGAAAATGAATTTAATTAAAATACACCTAACCTCATGACACTTCAACAGCTATCAAATTTTTTTCCATATTTGTGAATCTAATTATGTTTCAAAGTTGTGTAAACATCTCATTATCTCCTCAATCGAGAGCTACACACATATGCTTCTAAAAATCAGGTATTGTATTATGAAACTTTTCGGTAATATGCTGTCGGAAGTTATGAGTTTCCTTAGCACCAGAAAATCCGAAAGAAGCTTTCAGTGTATTTTAATTACAGATTTTCTTATCACCGGTCAGAAGTCAACATATTTCTTTTAGGATGTTAGTTCAGTTAGTTATGCACAAACAGTCCTGAGATGACATTACTCTTGAGATATTACTGAGCTTCTGGCAACCTGGAAACCGACTCGGCGTTCATAAATAGTAGCTACATGAGCATGGCCGTAGACGGAATGTGAAGTAGAGAGCACATGACAAATTTGTGGTAATAAACCACAGAGTTCCAACACTTGACATCCTCTTTTGCATCTATAAACATCAAAACCTCTTGGCTCCCACTAAGGATAAGGTGTTCGTGCATTTCCTTTGACAAAGATTTAAAGCAATTGCGACATATTGAATTTGCGCTATGAGTATAAATGTGTGTATGTGTATGTGTATAACTGTACTTATATATGCATATACAACGTCTTTCATAATTTATGTTAAACACTTCTAGGGGTTGTAGAATTGTAGAGGGCACATTATGGTAGATACATTTTTATGAGGAACCCATGTCCAGAAATGTACGATTGCGGTGGTAGGTACAGTACAGGACGGCCGAATACACATTCTCCGAGATGATCGACATGCTGTTAATATACGGAGATGTTCGACGTAATGCTAGCGCTGCCCAACACCTGTATCAAACCGTTTTTCGCATCTCGTGACTCCAGCATATACAATTTTTGCCGGATTATAACAACGGCTGTGGGAAACAGGTACCTCGAAACGTAACAGGGCCAACTGTGGTGCTCTACTGATTTAACTCTTCTTGTATTTTTCCTGTGGGGCAACATGAAGAGCCTTGTTTACGATACCCTTGTAGCATCGGAGAAGATCTGCTTTCACGAGTTGTGGCTGCGGCAGAAGACATTCAGAACACACCAGTGTGAGTATGGAAACGAGCTTTGCAGATACAATGTGTGCAATGAACGCCATGCTTACCACATCGAGCAGCTCTTGTTGTGCACGCAGGCAAGAGATCGATGACCTAGCTGAGGCGAGAGATTTGAATTCCTTATTCGTGTCAACCGCGTAGCGCCGAAATGGTACGTTTCTGGACATAGGTTCCTCGCAAAACTTTGTGTACTACATGTTCTCTACAACTGATAGAAGGGTGTAACATGAATGATTAAACATTCAGAGTTTGTTTAAATAAATCACGGTTCTGTTTAGAATACAAATGTGAAAGGAGCACTCACGTCTCTGTTTCAACAGGTGATGGTGACAGTTATGTAGGGAACTCGTGATACAAAGGTAGATACATGCGTAAAAGACGTAAACCATAGTGTGCGGGCTTGTGAGGGGCGCCGAGGAGCGGAAGCCCCAGCAGGAGAGGTGCACGACGTTGTTGGTTTGTGTTTGCCAGGTCGTCAGGACAGTCGGAGAGCGGGGCGGAAGCTAACCCGGGAGAGGCTGGCTGTTGGCCCGGGCTGCGGGATTCCAAGTGGCCGTAACTCGCCCTCCAGGCCTTGACGAAGGGAAGCGGGGCGGGGGATCGTAGATTTACGGCCAGCAGCACCTGATCCCTCCCGCAGCCCTCGACTCGTTATTCTGTACATTAAGTCTGGACCATCCCCTCTCCGCGGACACCAGGGAGCGACCCACCGCACGCCGCTAACCCTTCTTTACTGCCGCGACACGGGTCTCTTTCCGACGCAACCAGCGTATAAGAACACAGTTGCAACTCAACGGTATAACAACACAGTAGATTTTTTATTTTTACGTGACCAACTAAAACTTGGGCATATTTTCTTATCGCCCTCACATCTACGCCCTTTCTGGGCAATGCTGGGATTGGGCCATTCACGGTTACTTCACACTTTTCTGAATCCCTCCTTAAGTTCTACTAACAGGATATTCCTCCGCCTCATGCAAACAAAGCTTAATTGAGTCTCGAAAATTACACCAAAGAACAGCACACCTTATTCGTGCGCACTCAGTGTAATAAAATTTTGCATAAGAACTATTTCATACTAGGCATTTATTTTCTCCCTGTTTTTATCCATATTAATTACATATTAAATATTATAATTTATAGACAAAATATAACTAGAAGTTCAATTTAACTGCAAGAATAAGGTTGTTTTATGTTAGCACAAGTATAAAACCATCGTGATGCATGGCATATTTAGCAGATAACCAAGCACGTCATTCATGGGGTTATTATTTTTAAGTTTTGATTAAAAAAGTATGAAGGAACCACAAATAGACTACATAACACTCTTTCTTTCTTTTGGCCTCTGGCTTGCTCTCTGGGACACGTAACTTTTCCATCCCTTTAAGTTTATGCTAGTACATCTACATCCAGGTAGACTGGAGAAATTGTGTCTCGTTGTTATTATGCAATCCACCAAGTTTCCCACACTTACCGGAATATGTTCCACACGTTAGATAAGCATACGGAGCCCGTTTTCTTTCTTATCCCTGCTCTATGTTTTCTGAGATAGATCAATGTTTCCATCATTTATCCACAGTTGTTGCGTACCAAAAATTCATTCAAGAGGAATAAGAATCATAAACATACAGATGAAACATCATATCATGAAAAATTTCATGCGAATATTCACAAAAAGGCATCTTTAAAATAAATACAGTAAACGAATACTGCGTTACAACCATCAACACGCAGGCATGTAACCAAAAACTTGTTTTTCAATATCTAAACAGAAAACAAAATGATAGTTTATTGCACATTTACGCGATGCGCAGGTAGTAGACATTCTAATTAAATATAAAAAATTTTTTTCCCCAATTTTGAAGTTTTAAGATTGTATGTCCTTGACTTTAGATATCTTCGGCAAGAATTCGTTTTCCCTATTTGAGTTGCTGCTGCCTGTTCCAACGTTGACGTGTTGCAATGTAAGCGGTGCATCGTTGCGACTGTACGCTTCGAGAAGTTGATACTGTCTGCTTAGTAAGGCCAGCCAGTGGCGTGTGGTGAAGTGTTGCGAGGTAAGCTGGTGCTTGCTCAGAGCTGCACACACTCTGCGCACGCAGCAAGAACCAGTAACCAGAGTGGAGCCGGGAGAAACTGAATGTATTGCGGCCACTCACGAGAGAGCGGTGAGGCACCCATTACACACGTGCTGTAACGTCAAATGCACTTCTACGTTTAAGTGGCCTATGTGTGAACTAGCAAACTATTTGGTGTAGTACAGAGCAAAACACAGCTTACCTTGCAACAGTTCAGCACACGCCACTGAGGTTAGCGCTAAATATTCAGTTATACTATCTGGTTTGAACCGCAAGCTTTTTCCTGCAGCAAATAAGAAAAAAATGTCATTTCGTACCCAAATGTCATCTGAAGAGATAACAAAAAGTGTAAAATGCAACCAAACCACCCCACAATTTGCAGGCAGTCCACAGTTGGCTGGACTTTATTTTCAGTTCAATATAAGCTGCTTCAGATGCATCCAAAAAGTTCCTGACTTTATAACATTTATTTTTTCACGATTAGTGTGTCCATTTCCTTAAACGACAACTAATTATGTACAGAAAGTTTGTATATTTGCTGTACTGTTACCGTTTGACATTCATATTTATTAGCATGTTAGAAGAAAACTATTTGAATACTCCTAATTGTAGTGATTTGTGTAATGTATTTTTTTACAACTTTTAACAATTAAAAAGTTAAAAGCTGAAGACAAATTCCCACAGCATTAAAAGTAATTTTTCGTGAGTTAAGTAAGTTTAATAAAAACACACACAGAATATTAAATTACACATCGTAGAACCACAACCAGTTATCTTAGCTAAGTATAGTTTTTCTTTGGTTTATGAATTGCTTAGCCGTGGTTTTTGACAGTCACCTATGATACTTCCGTTTTCTCTCGGTACCCAACAATAATGAAGTTAGTGAGACGTTATCTTAATCCACCTTAGCTGAGATTCCAGTATTCGGAATTACTGAAGTTGTACATTATTTAGACGTAACTGTAAGTGTAAGCAAATTAATTTATGGATTCCGCACCTCTATTATACTTCCGTGTCTGCTAATCTCTTAACACCAGTGGTTATAGAAGGGAGCTTCAATATTACCACAGAGCAACTGACAGCAAAACCCTTTTATACAGGATACTATTTCCATTAAGAAACTGATTCAAAATAAACGTATAAAGATTATTAATTTTAAATACATTGAATTATCGAAAAACATTACAGTACTCACGGCATAGATAAGGGAGATATTGAGTGTTGTTTATCTTAAGCACACACCAGAAAAAAGGTTTTGAGCCACCTGTAATCCGTTACGCTTAAATGATGTTTGCTAGGAACAGTAAGCGCATTACAAAAATGCATTCACCAAGTCTATAATCCATTCGCGGTTACTTCCAACTTTTCTGAAGCCCTGCTAAAGTTCTACTTTAAAACTACTCCTCCACCTCAAGCAAAGAAAGCTTAACCAATTCTAGAAAATTATACCAGGGGAACAACGATTCGGGCGTACTGACTTTAATAGTATTCTGCATAAGAACTATGTGTTACTGGGCATTACAAACGCACGTGTTTCCACTCTGTTTCATATTAATCACAAATGAGATAATATAATTTGTAGATAAAATGTAAGAAGAAGTTTAATTTAATAAAAAAAATGTCCTTCTATGTTAATATAAACATAACACGCTTGTGATATATGGCATTTTTAGGAAACAACCAAACAGTTCATATATGGAGTGATTTTTTTTTTTGGTTTGATTTATAAAGTGTATAGAAAACGTGACTAGACTATAGCGTGGTTTTATGTTCTGGGTGTATGTCCACCCCATACTTTATCTTGGGCCGTGAGCATCCCAGTAACTCAGAAATATCTGTTGTGGTAAACATTTTTCGAGGTGTGTACTTACGCTCGGGCACAGAACAAATTTAGAACGTAATTTGTAATACGTTTGAAGTGTAGTTCTTGGAGCCACAACTCTCGAGAGCATGAACGCCAACGGAAAATGCGCACGAAAACTGTTAACTATCGAAATAATATTGGTGGTGTGCGAGCTTGTGCTGGTGGGTGGGGATAGTTCGATGATACGCTAAACAATTAACTGTCAGCGTCTCTTAGTGCCCGAACTACTGAATAACTTTTGTGCAAGTTAAATAAGGATGGTTAAAGAGAAATAACACATTTACTAGTGGATAAAGAGTCGGAAGTTGTTTGGATTAACAGTGGACACGGAAACGTTCTATATGTGTTAATTTTGTATTTTTAAAATGCCCTGAATGACCGAGCCAGTAATTATCTGCAGTAGTGAATTGTTTAACCGTGTCACGTGCTGTACTGTTCATGTGAAAGTGCTTCATCGTGGCAGGAGCCAACGAACATTCATTGTCGCTTCCGCTGAGGACCGCGGTGGTGGTGCAGTCGCACCAGCGTAAACCGGGCTCCCTCTGTAGAGTGCGCCTGCCTGCTTACTAATCACAGGAGTATTACTGCACAAGTTGTAATATCATATTTTAATATGAGTGAATAAGCGACCATTCTTGTGCTGGTCATCACACTTTTAAATTGTTTAGTGCTCATAAAAGCGTAATATAAAAAACACACACAGCGAATTCCAGTATCACAAAATAATAATCATAATTATCAAAAATAGTAATCTGGGAACATTCGTTATTGTAATAGACACGAGAAAAGTCACATTACTGGGAGCATACAAACATTTTAAGAGACTTGGGCTCTATTGATAAACCACATACAACAAACGAATAAACTATAAATTAGTGTTACTGACATAAAATTACTCAATTTATATTCACAAAAGGGAAAATTATTATAATTATTCTTGTAATGAATGAAAACAAAGAAATAAGTAGTTTCAAAGTATTTTTTTCTCATTAATTTATTAAATATTTTGTGATCACTGAAATGTCTCAGTATTAGGATTTTTTTTTTACTTGAAACACAATTAATGCACGAAATATTTTAAAGAAAAGGGGGCTTGATGACGTTTAGGAGTAAATTTGGCGTAGCACTTAGCTACGACCATTGCAAAGTCATCCCAGGAGAAGGACCAGCAAACTGGAATCATCATCTCTTAGAAACTCAGAAAGCGAAAAATATAAGTCGCTTGGTAGAAAAGTGAGAAGGGCCAGGAAGTGAGGACAATGAAACACCCGGGAAGTTTTAATGAAGTGTATGATGAATAACGCTCTCTGAATCACAAAAATCACGTAACACGAACATTAATCACTCCAACATGATTACAAAAACAACAAACACGGCTCATGTATTGAAGTGTACTGTAATGTAATGTTAAGTAAAGGCTGTTCACGGTAAAGTAAGCACTTTTGAAATAAACTTATGAAAAATTATTACCCATAACTACATGTGCTAGAGCACACGCTGGCATGCAGACTTCCAGTTAAGTTGGCAACAAATTTATAGAAATAGTTCTAAGGCATGACGTATTGCAATTTTAATGTACACATTTATGGCTAGCAAAGCCAGTGTTTCTTGTTTTATTCGTACAAGGCACGAATTTCAATGTCAGTAATATATTTTTATTCCTAAATATTCCAAAGATTTCACTTAGTTGATGCATGAATAAAGTGAGATGGATCATGGCAATTTTAATCTTACATACAGCGGAATAATAAAAAAATGCGAAGAAAATTAAGTGTTTCTTAAGTAGGTATTTGAAAAGTCTTCAATTAACCATGAAAAGCTTATATTAACCATGGATGGTTACAGAGTAAACTTGGATGTAGCTTTTCAAATGAAGAAATCTTCATAATCGCTAAGTTAAAACTCTAACTATGAAATACATTTCTTCTGTAACTTCGACGTACAAAATAATTAATTAAACAAATATCAGGAAGCAGAAAATTACCTGAAAATATTTCCTTTCCGGTAAACTGGAGCGCACGTGAAACACGCCATGGCTGCTTGCAGCCCTAGACAAAAGTTCTTGGCGAAAACGATTAAATCTGCTGAACAAAGCAGAAAAATTAACGACGGTTTTAGTTGAGGGACCATCACTAGAGTGCGTGGATGGGACTAGCTAGAGTGGCGCAACGACGCACGATCACGCGAACTTCGTAGACAAACTGCTCGTAATCACGTTTTGTGGGCATAATAGACGACGCGCACGAAGTACAACCAATACACAGTAGACAGCGCCCCTGTGAGAATGCAAGCCTAGCACTGCACACCCGGTGTCACAGTTACGGAATATAGTCGATTCACGGTTATTACAACTTCTCTAAAGCCCTGTTCAAGTTCTACTTTCACGATATTCTTCCACCTCAGACAAAAAAGTGCAACCCAGTCCAGGGAATTACACCAAAGGGACAACTCGGCACCGTATTAGTACTCACTCAGTTTAATAATATTTGGCGTAACAACTATTTCTTACTAGGCATTTCCAATACACCTATTTTCTGCTATAGTTCATCAGTTGAAACATTTTCATATGCGCTGTCTTTTTAATTATCTCCCTCCCCCCCCCCAAACTAAATTTCNCCCCCCCAAACTAAATTTCTGCCTACGTCACTCTATATCGTACTGCGAGATGAGTTTGAAAACATTATTATTGGCGCTAGGAATTACCTGCATCTGTATTTCTGGGGATTTTGAATAAGAGTTTTATTTATATCGCATCGCACTTCGAAGCATTGGCCACACAAACTTCTCAGAGATGTGTGCATTCTCTCCAGTCGATTCCTGTGTATTCCGCGGAAGTGTGTTGGTTAAACTATGCAACCTGTTAGTAGGATTGTATTTAAGTATCACCGATAGTTCGAAATTCTGTAATAGAAAAACTCGTTACTTCAGAGGTCGGACGTAATTTTTTAATTCTCTGTATCGTAACGCGTACTATATAACATCAGGAGTTCGAGAAGGAACTGTTTTCTTCTCCACGGTAAGCTCCTTGGGTGACGTTATGGCGTATTCCAACTTTGAGATTCCGCGAACGAATCTTCGAGCCGTAAAAACAATATTCGTGTATTTTTTTTTGTAAGCCAATGTTGGTATGAGAACGTTAAATACTATAAATTAACACTTTCCGAACCAGTTAATACTAAAATGAATTACTATATTCACTATTATTCAATCACTTCATATATGTATCCCCCCCCCCCCAAAAAAAAATTCTGAGTCGAAGATAAGCATACACAGTAAAAATTTTCTGTACTTACTACAAAAATTTCTTTGCAAACTAGTTGCAAATATTTTCTTGTTACTCTAAAAATGAAAAACTGTATATTTAAAACACATTATTTTATAATATATACAAAATTTTGCATATAGCTCAATGTTTACAATAAACTTGTAATATACAACACTTGCCTCTTCAAATTCAACATTTGTTATATACATATCTGACACTAAGGTTTTATAAAATTTACCGTAATTTATTTGCAGTGTTGCAAAAATAGGTTTTACAACTATATAGTTTCCAAAGAATCACTTGCACAAATACAAAAAGAAAAAATATATGTTTACAGTGTAGAACAAAACTCTACTACTGCCCCGATAAAAAATCTGAACTCATCTGCCATCTAAGGTTGTCCCAAATTAAATAAAACTATATCAAATTGCGTCAAAGGCCAGATGTCAAGAGTTTGATTACTGGCGATGTCAAACTGCGGTACCGAGGAGTTTTATGCAATTTGCAATAATAATACGTCAGCCCTCTTCAAAAACATTGACGAGTAACACTGAGTCATCAACATGCAAAGTGAAAAATACTAAGTCAAAATGATGGATTGTGTATTATGTTACTTATAGGCTAATCGCGGTTTATTCACACTTTTGAATCAAACGTTTGGAAAATCACCCCAACTTTGATGTGTTTTGTTCTTTAATAAATATGCTATGCATCAAAAACGTTTGATAATTCTACTAGCTTTTACTCGTGGCTTCGCTCGCATGGTCATGGTAACAAACTTATAGGGCGAAATAACGGTATTTGTTAGTAGATAGACACTGATCATAAACACAGAACAGAGCACTAACTATGTCATTTTTTGGTGCTAGAATCGCTCTTTTACATAGCCNAAACACAGAACAGAGCACTAACTATGTCATTTTTTGGTGCTAGAATCGCTCTTTTACATAGCCACTGGTCGTCATCTTATATTTCTTTGTAGATCTGGGTAAACGATAGCAATCAGTTCCGTATCACTCTGCACCAAATACAACCATTCCTCCCATATGATGTTAGCATGAATTACATTATATACTTGGATGACCAAATATTAATTTAATACCATATTAAAGAGGAGAAGCGTAAAGATATTTGGACGGTTATTAAGAGTGAAGTATTGAGAGTCGATGGGTGTGAAGCGCAGTGGGAATGCAAGTGTGGGGGGAACGGGAGATCCTCTAGGATAACTCGCAGACCAGCGGCATCGTCCGGCACGATTCCCACGTGTGTTGATATGGGAGCGATCCCAGGAATCGAACCAGGTTCGTCTAGTTGGGAAGCAAGTAGTCTGACCAATACACCACCGTGGCCCCAACCACAGTAAAATAGAACGAAGTTAGATGAAGGAAGTTTGATGACACCATGAACCCTATAAATCCCAGTAGACACACTAGCAACTTACATTGACGCAGCATTTTGTAACCCGAGCGCTATTTTTACTGAAAATCATTTCCTGAGGGAATGAGATATTTTTTCGAGATAAAAAGTAGCCTTTGTCACTTCTCGGCCGTCCAGCTATCTCTGTGCAAAAAATCACGTCGATCCGTTGCCCCGCTGCGACGTGAAAGAAGGACAAACAAACAAACAAACACACTTTTGCATTTATACCGGTAATATTAGCTAGGTTTCACATAAAAAGTACTTTGTTTTTCTGTTAAACTTAACTTTCACTTACATATTTTATGGCTATAAATTACAATATTTCATTTTTTATTTGTATTTATAAAAACAGGGTGAAAATGGATGTGTTGGTAATGCCAAGTAAGAAACAGTTCTTATGTAAAATGTTGTTACACTGAGAGCGCACGAATGTGGTGCGTGCAGAACTCCAGCGGGGCTACAGAAAAGTTGGAAGTAACCGCGAATAGACTATAGAAATGAGCATTTGATTGATACATTATCAAATAGGCGTATGTATGTCATTGGCTGACACCCGGCCAGTAACGACCGTTGCACAGTGTATTAAAAGGGTCCGGTATATATATTGTGGATTAAGTGAGAATACAGAGACCGTCAGAAAAGGCAGTTCCTCTGTAACGATGGATACAGACGGCTCACTTATAACTTGTCTTCAATGTCTGTAAATCTGTTCTGACATAAAAAGTGTTAAGTAAGAGAAGAGTAGCAACTATATCGATTCCAGTTGTTTATCTTGACTGGGCAGTATTTAAAACCAATTTGGCTGTTTCTTCTACGTCAGCCCTCAGAGCGACATGAGTTAGCCGGGGAGAGGAGAGAAGCACACCTGCATTCCTGAGTAGGATTACCATATTTCCCAGCTGAAAATACAAGATATGCGTTGTTTAACGTAGGAAAAGTGTTCAGAAACCAAATGTATAAACTGACATACACTTTCTTAACGTATTATTAAACGAGAATATATATTTCACTCAAATACCGATTCCAATAATCAAGTTCGCAATAGACTGAGTATTCTTTCTGTAATATCAATTCCTGGATTCTAATAACAGAGTTGGTGATCGATTAAATTGAAACAATAATCACAGGGAAGTAGACTGATACTGCTGTAATTCTTACATTCCATGAAGTCGTGATGTTGAAAATGNTGAAACAATAATCACAGGGAAGTAGACTGATACTGCTGTAATTCTTACATTCCATGAAGTCGTGATGTTGAAAATGAACTTTATGGCGTGGCTTCTTAAAAAAAAAAATTTATATTTTCAATCATTATGTACAGCTATACAGGACCAACATGTAGTCAGCGCAAATTTCATGCATAACAGGAAAATATACAGTGAACTACAGGAGAGTAGTTTGTACTGAGAACGTGTGACAACCCTGTTCCTGTGACGTGGGCGGCGGAAGATTCGAGCGTCATAACAGCTCCCCCGAGCAGAGGCGTAAACAGTTAATGAATTGCCATCGGCATTTCCTCTGCAGTCGCCCTGCCATTCGCCCCCGGCAGCGTCTAATGGAGTGATTACCGCACGGCGTCTGCGGCAGTGGCCATTCCGGGGTGGCCGAGAGAGGAGGGGCAGTTTCGANTGAAACAATAATCACAGGGAAGTAGACTGATACTGCTGTAATTCTTACATTCCATGAAGTCGTGATGTTGAAAATAAACTTTATGGCGTGGCTTCTTAAAAAAAATTATTTATATTTTCAATCATTATGTACAGCTATACAGGACCAACATGTAGTCAGCGCAAATTTCATGCATAACAGGAAAATATACAGTGAACTACAGGAGAGTAGTTTGTACTGAGAACGTGTGACAACCCTGTTCCTGTGACGTGGACGGCGGAAGATTCGAGCGTCATAACAGCTCCCCCGAGAAGAGGCGTAAACAGTTAATGAATTGCCATCGGCATTTCCTCTGCAGTCGCCCTGCCATTCGCCCCCGGCAGCGCCTAATGGAGTGATTACCGCACGGCGTCTGCGGCAGTGGCCATTCCGGGGTGGCCGAGAGAGGAGGGGCAGTTTCGACTGTTGGATCGCGCAAGGGGATGGGCAGCCGTAGCAGGTACTGCGGGGAGGGTCGCCGGACAAATGCACATCGACCGGCGCACTCGAGTTTATCGCAACCACATCGGCCAGCTGCCGCCACGGTGCAGGGCTGGAGCTGCCGACCCGTGGACACGGCACTGCTTCCTTCCCACTCCCTCCGACAGATCTGCTGCCTTCCTCAACACCTCTTCTCAGATAATCGGAGCTCAGTCCTTACTCAACCTCTCCCAAGTTTCTGACACGAACAAAAGGTTTGCTCTCAAATTTGAATAGCGCACTGATAAAAATAATGTGTAAAAGAACATGTATATCATCTTCCACGACCTTTACAGTTGTCAGCCTTACAGTGTTACCATGGGAATAACAACGATTATAGTCAAAATTCTATTATCTGCACTTGCTCTTTAACGGCATGATGACCGTGGACGGCTGACGTACAAAAATAAGACTTTAAACTCACGTGCATGTCTAAACCGGGATTAAATCCTGAAACATCGTGGTTTGAAACTGATTCTTTATACCTGTGGTCTAAGCCGACCACGGAGAAACACGCTCGCCACGAAAGCTACTCAGTTTGCCTACCTTAATGGTCATTGGACGGTCATTCCTAATTGCGTGAGTAGTTTTCTCTCTCAGATGGAGCGGATCAGAGTGTTACAACAAGGTGACCTTTTTTTACATTTGGATAAGGTGTTTAACAATCCTCCTTGAATAGCAGATACTCAGTCAGGTCTGCGATATTAACCGCGATGTGAAATAGCAACTCTTTTTTTTTCTGATTGGGGATGCCATTTACTGTCCAGAGGTTGATAAACATCGTTTGCTGATACATTGTCCGAATTTTTCTTTCGTCTCTGTTAGCTTCCGATATTTTCAACTACCTGATTTTTCATACGAGATCACATCCCAACCGTTGAAATGCACGATAACACGTTGTTTCATTTCCTTTCCGGCTGCGTATGAAATATGCGTAAATGTTATAATGACAATAAACATTTTAAACACGAGTGAATGTCGACTATTCTCACGGAAAAAGTAAGAAAGAAAGGTAAAAGAAACACTGTACTTAGTTTAGTGTCCCAAATGCGCGTGTGTGGTTCATGCTTCTAAATACGTACTTTGAGTGAACATAATCTGATGAGTAACATCACTGATATTTTTCTGCCAGTCAAAAATATGTATTTTTAAGCCTACTTTCCTCCCGGTGTGTATGCATATCTGTTAGAATGCCTGTGTGTGTGTGTGTGTTTCCCCTGCAACCTTTCTGAGCTGCCCACAGATTTTCACCAAAACATGGTTACCTGAAAGTACCTAATAGTGTAATTCAACTTTATGTACGACCATGAGGAACCATTCAACCTATTTACACCAAATTTCGTGTTTTGACAGCCCTCTTTACATAGGAATTTAAATCAGCAACCAGTGTCTTCATTAATTAATTATTTTAAGAGATACTACTAATTGAAAAGATAAACCACTTGCTTCGTATCTCGGGAACCAGTTTGTAAACTACCCCAAAATTTGGCACACTGATATTGGTATGGTTTCACCTAGGAGACCAAAACCAAGCAACCAATCGCCCGCAACCAAGCAGCTACTCACGCAGGCATACATCGCATTTCAAACAATACTTCACTCACCCACCAAGACGACTACAACTAAACCGCTGTACGATATATCGCCTGGAAACCAAACTGGTTGGTCGTGAGGTGAATAGTTGCCTGTGGGTAGCGACAGTATGAACGTGTAGAAGAGCTTACCCGTACGTTATTTACATTTGTGCAAGCTGCTTTCCGATGTTATGAGAAAATGCTGATGTCACTGACGATAAAAGAACAACTAGCTAACGTGAAAATTGTTTTAAAATTATAGAATCGTCCGTGCGTGAACAATTACACAATGGAAGAATATTATAAATGAGATATCGTTAACGCATCATAGGAAGAAGTTGCAAATGCACTTGGAGGGGCTGGTAAGAGATTAACACCAAACTCTGTACAAGGTAGAATTTTTAATTGAAAGTTTTGTGTACAGATAAAATATAATGATGTATTTATGATGGGTGGTGGTGGATGCATCACGACAGTGTACATCGCTGACGCAAACCCCAGATCCCTCTAACCAATTGCAGTTAATAGTTGTTTACTATCTAGTTGCTGAAATGAGCACCAGGTGTTGTTAAAAGAAGAAGGCCTGCAGCAGCTATTGCTGCTCCATCAAGTTGTCGTTAAATAATATTAATATCAAAGACTAGTGCCTGTATTACATGTCTGGCATTAAATGTCTAGTGCATTTGTATACATATGGTATACAAATGATCTTATTAGCAAACAATGTGTAATAAGTAGCATATTTGTAGTGCTATGTAAATTAAATATATTTATAAGTTGTACGTAGTATACGCTATTTATTACATTCTCCTTGGTGACACAATTATTTAGCTGTACAGTGAGCATTTGGAAATTGTTGGGCACACCGTAATTTAAAGGGGTGGTAAGGCACGCTGGGACAAACATTTTGAAATAAGGAACATTCAGCGCACTGCCTGGGCCAATCACGTGCGGGCCGGAGTGGAGCTGGCCTTCAGACGGGCAGCAGACAACAGTCCCCTATCTCCGTGCCCGATGACAAACAGCTGATCGCAATACATAAACAAGCAAAGAGATGTGAAGCATAGCTCACTTTTACAAGGGCTGTTCGGAGTGACCTCCTCCGACTTGCGCATTAGCGCGGTCAACCATGTTGTTACGCAGTCGGTCAAAAATACTGTGTGTTTTGAACTTCAAGGCAGGCGACGAGAATTCTCGCAGTCAAGTCCTCCTTCCTCACTCTCAACGGGTTTTTGGTAAACAAGGCCTTTGACGTGACCCCACGAAAACCTAGGGGACCCGGATACCGGACTTCCTTTCCCCACCCATCGTTCGGGGAAGATGTCATTCATGTGCTCCCGTACAACAGTGCTGAAGTGGGCGGGGGCGCCGTTATGTAAAAACCACACCTGTTTCCACACGGCGATTGGCCCATCTTCCATCAAAACAAGCAACACGTCTTCCAGAAATCGCAGGTAAATGTTACCATTTAGGCCATATTGGAAAATGTATGGCCCCGTTAGGCAATTATTTACAAGTACTGCCCAAACGTTTACCGCGAATTTGTGTGTTTATACGTCCCCATGTGTGTTTAATGTGGGTTATAACCACTCTCTAAGTGACTATTTTTGGTATGAAACATACCGTCGCTCGTGAACATAGCCTCATCGCACCACAATAGGATCCGACCAAAATGTGTAGTGTTATTAATTTGCGCTAAAAGCCACTCACAAAATGGCACACGAAGTGGAAAGTCCGCTCGGTCTTGCACCTTCATGTTCTGTATGCAATATGTGTACAACTATTGCTCACGTAACACAACCTAAACAGTCAAACTACTGACACCTATACTGTGCCCAATTGCACGGTTCCTTATGTTGGGTTGTGCTGCCACCTGATCGGGAACTTCTTCTTCAAAACTGGGTGTTCTAACACGTCTCCTCGCTCCAGGATTAAAAAATTTTGGTTGAAGCTGTCCTGTGCCACGTCACGTAGGCGTTGAAAGGCCCGTATGACCGTTTTCCTATTCGGCTGCCACTTGTCGGATAACCTCAATTGCACAGGCACTACTCAATTCGTCACTGACGACAATTGGGGACTGTCATCTGTTGTCCACCTGCAGGACTGCTCGGCTCCGCCCTATACCGCACCGCACCTGTGTTCTCTGCTCGGCAGGCACGTGCGTCGCTCAGGCAGTGTGCCCAATCCACACGGAGCGCGCATCATTCGACGCCTGTAGTTCGGTAAAGAAGCGTTCCCATACACGTGTTCCTCATATCAAAACGTTTGTCTCGGCGTGCCCTACCACAACTTAAAAATATCCTCAACAACTTCCGAACATCCAGTATATTCTTTATATTATAATTAGCCCGAGACTACTAGGCCTTATTTGAAACGAAGGTGATGAATACTTTTACTTTACGGAGAGCAATTAGAAAAAACTTGTGTATATGCATTAACTACAAAGTATTTTTACAAGACGCAAGAGAGGTGTATTCGAGTTTGTAATGCATGGAGGTCTTAATAAAAATTAAATTACTAAATTATATATTTTATTTATTCACACATCTATTATTTACAACGTTAAACTATATATCTACACTATCACTCTTGTTATCCCTAGTGAACGCAAAATCTAATATCTATTTCAATTCTTATTGAAGTCCTTATCAATGTCTTTATATTAGTTAGAGTCACTTAATTCAAAATCCTTATTTACACATATTCATTCTGTCTATTTCCATCATTCCAAACGCCTGCCTCTCACGCATACAGTTCAGTAGTGTAGTCCGCCAGTCTCGCTCTCTACTGTACCTATGCCCGCAGTCCGCAGACTTCACTCCCCGCTGGTCACTCTCGCCGTCACTCGTCGCTCTGCTGGCTCGTCATTTCGTTGTCTTCACACACCTGGTACTTAAGGTCGCGCACGCCTCCAAACTATCAAAATGTCGGATCGGAGGCTAGTCGCTGCTTAAAGTAGTCTCGCTGGCTCGATATAGAAAGTTCACTGCACCCCGAGCCATGCTGAAAGAGGCTAGAACAATGACCAGTACATTCTTCCAAAGATAACCCCATAAATTAAACCCGCTGAATGTCAGGAGCGCGCGACTCCCGATAGGCTTTTCTTGCACGCCCGCTTCTCGCTTTATACACTTCTTCGCTCGAAGGGTCAAGGGAAGCGATGCAAATCAGCATGTAACGGTATGCTATTCAATTTTGCTCAATGAAATTTTATTATTCACTGCAACATTCAGATACCATTTATTTACTTTCACTGAACGCTGGATTTCCATTGGAATTGGGGGGGTGGGGGGCGATGTGGTTTCAGAAAGTAACAAGCAAGGTAATCTCGGAGAAGAGTAGCTGTAGCCATCTTTGGAAAAACCAGTGGCTCGTTACAAATAGCCTCGCGAAGATGA
The DNA here is from genome assembly GCA_002778355.1 of Clitarchus hookeri. Lineage (NCBI taxonomy): Eukaryota > Metazoa > Arthropoda > Insecta > Phasmatodea > Phasmatidae > Clitarchus > Clitarchus hookeri. The sequence goes on from NQII01000035.1 coordinate 573,443, forward strand.
TGTGGACGATGTTGCACCTCGTCTTCACCGTCGAAAGCGAATGTATGTCGACAGACGTTACCTTCCCTCCTCCTGGTCAAGTTGTGTAGAACACAAACAGCACGTACATTGGGGTCACAATCGTCGTTTTTTTTAACTGCTAATGCAAAGGAAAGGACGTCGTCAAACTTGTTGGTCATCATGCCAAACGCACACCCAATGCTCTTTCGCCCCCTTGATAGCTGGCAGACGAAAATGCGTTTTTCACCATTCAAACATTTTCTCGGATAGGAGCGCAACATGTAAGTAGCATTTGGGAACGTCTCATCCACTGCAAAGTAAAATGGGAAGTTGCCACCTGTGTTGCCATGTAGAAGCTAACGGGGATAAGGAAAATTTAGCTTGTTTCTGTCCCTATGGAGCCAACGCGAGAGCAAACGATCTCTTCGTGATACCTTAAACACGTCTCCATTATTGTTCCTTCCAGCATATCCACCTTCTTTCAGCGTAAAACACGTAGCGTCACAAGTTACAATTAAAACAACAGAGTGGAATCCGCTATAGCTTAAGTTCTGAGAACTAGTTTTAGGAAGTTTTTTAATACACGCGTGCTTACCGTCAATCGCCCCAATGCAGTTCGGGATGTTCCAAAGATCGTAGACGCTATCAACAATCCTGAGCCACTCTTCTCTGGACGGTACTTCCATGTATAGTAAAGTTCAAATGAGAAAATAATCTTCACGCAGATTTGAGGGAGGGAACGTAGGGGAGGCAGTGTGAGGGAGGGCTCTCACGAATGCTCACCGCTGGAGGGAGGGAAACCACGTGACACTGCTAGCGCTATAAATACCAAGTTGATAACATCGCTCTCTACTACCACTCTGTTAAATACCGCTATGCGCAACTTCCTTTTTTTCGACAGGTAATACTCACACTCTGAGCAGCTCTCGTTCAACCGCACTCGGCCGCTGTCACTACTGAACTGAACAACCGCACCCCTTGAGGCAGCGGCAATGGACTTCCCCGAATCGCCCGACGCGTTTTGGACTTCTGCGCTTTATTTTCCCATTTGGATTTCACTATATAAGGGGTTGCAGACTTGTCCATATAGCAGGTGTTGTCTCTTGTACAGTGTGGCTTATACTTAGTGTTATAATTCCTCTGAAAATAAGAAGTNTGTCCATATAGCAGGTGTTGTCTCTTGTACAGTGTGGCTTATACTTAGTGTTATAATTCCTCTGAAAATAAGAAGCAAAACCAGCGAATTTGCTTCTTGTGGCCAGATGTCTGAAATTACAGCAGGTATAAAAAAACAAAAGTTTCTAAATATAATATAATTAAATGTGCACTGCAAAGTTCCTCAAACTACATTGTAATGTTTGTTTGATTTTCATTAGAGTACTGCAAAGAGAAATGGAAGAACTTGCGCACGGTGTTCATTAGAAATATTAAGCTGTGGGACAGTGGGCCAGGAAGGAAGGCACCTTACTATTTGACTCAAATATTGAAGTTCTACGTAAAAGTTGAAGCCACGAGTGATACAACAGGCAACCGGCCATCACCCGGAGAAACAGATGAGGATGTCTTTAATGCTAAGAACGAAAAAGACGAGGAAGTATAAGAAAACAAGAAACAACAAAATAAATACGGAGGATGACGAATTTCAACAGAAAGCTAAAAAATATCACAGTTAACACCAAGAACCAACCGCTAGGTAAACACTGCCATGAAATAGAAAGTGAGACTTCTGTGAAAGCGAAAACTGGTAGGACCTCGGCATTTTATATTAAAAAAAAANTGTCCATATAGCAGGTGTTGTCTCTTGTACAGTGTGGCTTATACTTAGTGTTATAATTCCTCTGAAAATAAGAAGTAAAACCAGCGAATTTGCTTCTTGTGGCCAGATGTCTGAAATTACAGCAGGTATAAAAAAACAAAAGTTTCAAAATATAATATAATTAAATGTGCACTGCAAAGTTCCTCAATCTACATTGTAATATTTGTTTGATTTTCATTAGAGTACTGCAAAGAGAAATGGAAGAACTTGCGCACGGTGTTCATTAGAAATATTAAGCTGTGGGACAGTGGGCCAGGAAGGAAGGCACCTTACTATTTGACTTAAATATTGAAGTTCTACGTAAAAGTTGAAGCCACGAGTGATACAACAGGCAACCGGCCATCACCCGGAGAAACAGATGAGGATGTCTTTAATGCTAAGAACGAAAAAGACGAGGAAGTATAAGAAAACAAGAAAAAACAAAATAAATACGGAGGATGACGAATTTCAACAGAAAGCTAAAAAAGATCACAGTTGACACCAAGAACCAACCGCTGCCATGAAATAGAAAGTGAGACTTCTGTGAAAGCGAAAACTGGTAGGACCTCGGCATTTTATATTTTAAAAAAAAGATACTGAAATGGATTCGTATGTCGAGTATTTCCTCGAAAACAAAAGATAAAACAGCTTGAGCCTAAAAGACTACGAAAGAATGTTAACTTACGTTTGCTGCCAGAAGTGGAATTCACGAGTGCAAGGCAGTTTCGAGTAGTTCATATAACTGTTTTAGACGTCTTTGATAATATACACTTAGCGCATCCAACAATGACACTCGCAGGCAGACACCAATGTCGGCTTCCTCACCATCGTATTGGGATATTAAGGACTGCTATTAAGCGTTCATTTCTGACCACGGAATCTTACAAGGGGGTTGCTATGCTTATGGTGACTTCACTGACATCAATGTCTATAAACATTGAAACTCAAATTCGTGGAATTTATGCACTTCAAATAAGAATAATTATATTATTAAACTAAAGTTGTTACATTTGAGTCAGTTTTGTGGGATGAACATCACATATCTTAAGATATAATTATAATGTGTATTTTAATAATTCATTGTTACAGAAATATTCCAATATAATCACTATAATTTCAATTATGACGTTAATATTACTTAAATGTATAAATATAAACTCATTTACTTATTTAGTTAAAGTGTGTGATTGCCTTTATCAAGAACTAGTATAGAGCCGTCGGTGATGTGAAATGAACTGCCGCGCTGTTGTCGGGTTTCTTTTCGCTGCATTCAAAGTTCATCGCCTGCCGGTCTCATTTTACCAACACAATTCAAATATAGATTACAACTTTATACTTACCATAAAGCTATTATGATAGTCTTTCTGAGACTCCGAACACTTCATGGTATTTGGTATCTTTCTTCTTTATAACTGGCCCTACTTTCCCTGTTCATTATATATGTTTGTTTAAACTTAATAGGGTCCCTAAATTCGCTTGCAGTTAGGAACTACCTTTTATCTTTGTTTATATCAAAATCAGGGTGAAACCGAAAAATTTTCCGGGGCTTTCCAATAGCTTTTAAGTACATGTTGCCTACAATTAGATTCTCATCACTCGACGAGATTCTCTCAACTAATCGAAAATAGTTTTCTTGTATGAACGAGAAACACGCAACTCATTGCAAACAACCAGTCGCCCACAATTCATCGCTTCATTTTCGTCTCCTAGGTTGACGGAGGGCTTAAACTACATTAATTTAGTTGCCAAAATAGCTATTTTCAATATGGCGGCAACATAAAAAATATTTTTGGTCTGGTGTGTCATATCTACAGAACCAGTAAACATACGTCAACCAAACTTTACTTCCATGCTGTAATTATTACAAGCATTAAATAACCTATTTGACAGTCTATTTTTCTGCCATTTTATAAGATAGCATCACCTAGACTAATAATACTTTTCACGTTATCTCCGTAACTTCTCAGCCAATTACACCCAACATGGGGCACAAATAGTGTTATGGTTGGTTACCCTAAACACATACGAATTTAGTATATCAGACTCATACTTTCAAAATAGTGGCCATATAAATATTTTATAAAAGAATGCAATATATCCCGAACAATGAATTATTTCATTCAATCTTTGTATGAGTGGAGAACCTAGGTGACTATTAAATATAGTTTCGTAAATTTTGGTCAGCAGTATCATTTGGAATATAATATTTTGAAAATAATATTTTAGAAACTACTTTAAAAATCCCATTAAATCTCTGTAACAAAGCAAGAATTAAGTATTTATCAATGGATAAGGTATATATATATCTTGAGAGTGGCATACTGGCAGCTAGTATTGTGAGCACTGAATAGACTAATTTATATTATCTTTGATGTGCCATGTTAAAAGACGTTAACCGACGTTTAATATTAAACATAGTAACTAAGAAACTTCTCAAACAAGTTCCACCACATTTTTAATGCATTAATACCATGGTATGCAATATAAATTTTTAAAAACTAATATCTTATCTTTGGAAACATTATAACCGCACTCATCTGCCAAAAAACTTGATCACTCTCTGAAGGTGCCATCGCAGGGGTACGTAAGTGGGTACAGGCAGAGTACATGGTAGTATGTTTACAGAACACATCAAAATACTGCACACAACAAGCATATATTGCAGGGGACCAACACTTGTTGGATGCCCTAAGTATGGTTTAGAACCATCTGTAACACGGAGACAGGCGGCGATACTGTCGGGCATTGAGGCATACAGACGTCGGATGTTCTCCTCAGAAAGACCCTGCCATAACTGGCACAAATGACTCTCTAAATCCACCGTAGTTGCCGCTGACCGAAGTTGCCGTCTAATCTGGCACCAAACGTTCTCAATAGGATGGAGGTCTGGGGACCATGCTGGCAAAGGAAGCATGTTCACTTCACGAAGGCAGGCCAGAGATACCCGTGCTGTGTGAGGCCAGGCATTATCCTACTGGAAAAAAGGGTTGACAATCTGCACCAGGAAGGAGAGCGTACATGGTCGCAAAATATCCTGGACGTATCACCGCGCTACCAGGGTTCCGTCATTCAACACCAGTGAGGTGCGGGAATTGTTGAAAATGGCATCCCACAACATGACACCTCTCGTTGAGGAAGGAGCTGTACCGCTCTACAATGATGCTTGGATCACGATCCTGGCCAAGACGTCTCCAGACTCGAATTAAGTGGTCGCCTGTATACAGATAGAACCGTGATTCGTCGCTGAACACCACTCGTTACCAATACGCAAGCTGCTATGCTGCCCATTCCCTGCACACGTGCTCGATGATGCTCAGGTCGTAATGGCATACGTTATAAGGGGCGCCGCGACGACAGATCCTGCTCTGCTAGCCACCTGGAAATTGTACTCTGGTGTACAAAGGCGCATCTCCAGCTGCCGTGATACATGTCTCTGGATGGTGTTCAGCGATGCCCGTGGAGTGCTTACAGCCTGTCGCACGATGAAACGATACCCCCGGCTGGTGGTCCACTGGGGTTCACCCAAGCCTTCTCGACAGGCGTGTGTATCCTCCTGTTCCCACTGCGTCCAACGCCAACTCAGTGTAGGCAGAACGGTTCAATTGGTTGAGTATTACACCCGAATCGTTCAACCTGCCTTTCGGAGGCCGAAGTTGTGGCCTCTCTCAAACTCGTCCAGCTGGGCAAAGGCTTGTAGAATGCACCATTGGGGAATTCCGCGTGCTCACTGAACTTGTCTCACACTGCGCACACTGCTGCTAATACATTATTAGATGTCTTGCAGCTGTGAATGAAGGAGGGATATTAATGCTTCCTAGTGGCACATCAGCGCAAGCGAGCCACATTCTATGCAAATGGCACCCATGTCACTCTANGGGATATTAATGCTTCCTAGTGGCACATCAGCGCAAGCGAGCCACATTCTATGCAAATGGCACCCATGTCACTCTATGACGATACTGTGTGGCAAACTTCGTTGTACTGGCGCGATTCGTTCATGATGATACATTTTTTTATGAATTAGTGTATTTAAAACTTGGCCTGCTGATGTATCTAATTTGTGAAATAGATTCCCTAAGAAATAGCTTTAAACGTTGGGAATTCTGGAAATAACTTCCACCACACTATAGTATACTTTCACTATAGTATAAAATCTGCTAGAAAGTTTCTTCTTGGAAATACTGTAAATATTCAGTAACCTTCTTAAAATGCAATGGTAGTTTTTATCGTGTCCATAGTACCTATGAATGGTAGCCATTTATCAGGCTGAAAATGTCGAACTAGTGAATGTTGGTACTATACTATTTTGGACACTACACTACGCATGTCTCAATTGACTCTTTCCTTAGTAAGTGTATGAATGTTACCATGGATACGCCTACATATAGTGGCTCACATTAATATTCGGCCAACTATGATTATCGCAGTTTCGTGGCCTTATGTTACATTAGTAATGAAGATAAACATAAATCATATTGTACAATCATTCTTGTGTGCTTTAAATGAAATATAGCGGTAGCCAATAACGAAAATGAGCAACGCAACTTAACAAACAATATGATTTTGTCATCCCGTGCTGCATAAGTACGCCACTTTAATATTTGGCCATCATTATTCAAACACAAACATAATCCTCTCTGCAAATTAAACAAACATTAATTAGTATCTGGTAGCATGGCCATTCTGTTTAATTACTTCTCGCAGGCGTTGTGGCATATAAGCAATTATTTTCCTGGTACATTCGGAGCCAATCTTACTCCATTCTTCCTTGAATTCTTATGTGGACCTAATTGTTGTAGCACGCAGTTTTCTTTTGAGTTCATCCAACAGATTTTCTATGGGATTCAGGTCGAGTGATTGAGGAAGTGTTTTAATGACTTTGGGACAGTTATACAAAAGCCAGCTCTTGGCAATGTACGACTTGTGTTTTGGGTCATTATCTTGGTAGAATGTGTTCCTAATGCCCAGATTATCAGCCCTCTTGTGTAGGTTTGCTTTCAGGATGTTGAGATAGTCTTCCTTTTTCATTGTTCCATCAACGTACAGCCTCTCCAACACCTTCTGAAGATATACAACCCCAGATCATAATACTACCTCTACTGTGTTTCACAGAAGGTTGTATGTTCCCAGGTTTTAGCTACTCATTTGGCTTGCGCCATACTTTTACCCTGCCATCTGAACCAAACACATTCAATTTCGTCTCATCAGCAAAAATAACATCATTCCACCAGATTTCATCTTTGTCAGCGTGGTCTTTTGTGAACGTAAGTCGTTACTTCTATTTGCCTCATTAATGAAAGACTTCTTTCTAGGTACCCTGCCTTTATATCCTGCTCTTCTGATAACTCGTTGTATGGTTTCTGTATGGACGTTCTTTCCACATTCATTGAGCACCTCCGTGGTACGTTTGCAAGTACTAATTTTCGATCTTTCTTTATTTTCCTGATTACTAGACGTTCTTCTCTCTCGCTTAGTTTCTTTGGCTGTCCTTTTTGAGGTACCGAATCTATTCTGTCTTACTTCTGAAACCTTCTAATGATGTCTCCGACAGTGAACCTCGGCATATTCAAGTGCTCCGCAATTGCTCGTTGAGATTTCTTCTTTGTATGATGAAAAATTACCAGCTGCCGCTGTTCAAACGTTGTATTCTTTACCCTACGTCCCATTTGCCTGACTTGACGCAGCCAACAGAGCTACCCAATACAACCTCTCAACGCATAGAGCGTGCAGGGAATTACACGAGGTACGAACGCAATGTGCATCATGCCTTTGCCACGCGTCCACCATAACTGGCCGAATATTAAAGTGACGTACGTGCTAATTCTTACTGCATTGTGTGTGGATCAGAAAAAATTGTAGACACCATTGACAAAACTCAGTCTTTAAATGAGATACTGCGAACAGCATTGATCAAATATGCTATCAAAAATACCAAAAAATCCATAANCTTCTATTTGCCTCATTAATGAAAGACTTCTTTCTAGATACCCTGCTATTATATCCTGCTCTTCTGATAACTCGTGTGGTTTCTGGATGGACGTTCTTTCCGCATTCATTGAGTACCTCCGTGGTACGTTTGCAAGTACTAATTTTCGATCTTTCTTTATTTTCCTGATTACTAGACGTTCTTCTCTCTCGCTTAGTTTCTTTGGCTGTCCTTTTTGAGGTACCGAATCTATTCTGTCTTACTTCTGAAACCTTCTAATGATGTCTCCGACAGTGAACCTCGGCATATTCAAGTGCTCCACAATCTCTCGTTGAGATTTCTTCTTTGCATGATGAAAAATTACCAGCTGCCGCTGTTCAAACGTTGTATTCTTTACCCTACGTCCCATTTGCCTGACTGACGCAGCCAACAGAGCTACCCAATACAACCTCTCAACGCATAGAGCGTGCAGGGAATTACACGAGGTACGAACGCAATGTGCACCATGCCTTTGCCACGCGTCCACCATAACTGGCCGAATATTAAAGTGACGTACATGCTAATTCTTACTGCATTGTGTGTGGATCAGAAAAAATTGTAGACACCATTGATAAAACTCAGTCTTTAAATGAGATACTGCGAACAGCATTGATCAAATATGCTATCAAAAATACCAAAAAATCCATAATTCAGATTTTAATTTAAAATAATGTTTATTTGAAATTGCATTAAACCTTATTTGGTTAACAGTATTGCTATTCAAGACATGAAAGAAAAGACCCGCCCATATCAAACAGTACAAACAGTAAGCGACCCCTAATTTTGTCGGTATTCGTCATCCCACTTACCACTATTCGTTTGTCCCATTGTACATCGGATACACTTATTATACTGCACATTGTTTATTACTGGTTGGCTGTCAGTCACTATCAAATGTCCCTTCCCACTTAATATTATATAAAACAAGTGGTCATTTTAAGTAATGATACGAAAATTATTTTTATTGATGGAAACCGAGGGAGGTGGTGTAGTGATAAACATTTCGACTCATATTTTGGAGGATCTGGGTTCGATATCAAGGTCAGGCTACCCTTGTTTCTGTTTTCCATTGTTTTCCGAAGTTACTCCAGGTGAATTCTGGGATGGTTCCTTACTACAGGCCGCGGCTGATTCCTTCCCCCTTTCTGCTTCTCTGAGTGCCTGGCTCCGTTTCTAATGACCTCGCTGTTGACAACACTTTACCTACCTACTTAACTTTATTCACCTTGGTATGGTGTAGTTTTATTTTTTATGTTTTGATCAAAATCAGCAAAGTAATGTAAGCGTAGCCATTCAAATTTGGTTTTCAAGGACAGAAATCTTTCTTTATATTCTTGGCCCGAGCTCCATTCAGTTCTAGCTAGAGGTACATGGATTTCACACATTATTTCTGTTGCAGGCTAGACTTTCACCATTTATATCCCAGTGGTCTTTGATAATTGCATAACAGCGGCTTTTACACGCATTTTTTTTAACTTTCTTACCAATAATTAACAGCTCCGTATCACTGCGACCAAGTTAAATAAACAAAAGCTTTGTAACCATGGCAGCAATCAATAAAAAATTAATAGTCGCTCGAGTATCTCAAGGAATTACAATTACAGACTGTTGCCAAATTAATTCGCTAAATCCACGCATTTTTGGTCATAGCCGATGAAGTATGCAAGTGTAGGTGGAGGGAATCCACCGACGAAAAATCTCTGCAATGGCGGGAGAATAAGGAACAGAGCCCGAGGACATAGAGGAGGCGACACGATGACGCGGGACCGCGCCCCAGGAAGTTGTGGCGGCGTTTGTGATGTAACTTTNGGGGGGGGGGGCAACAGGAAGAAACAGGCTTGCGGTCACCGAGTCTTGCCGGCCGAGTGGCGGCGGGGAACAGATCCTGGAATGGGCCCGCGTGAAGCAGCCCGTAACACGCCGTTTCACCCCTTACTTACCTTCAAAACAACTGGAGAATTCTAAGAAAAAATTTATGAACAGTTCACCATATCGTCTACATAAAACACGAAGAAACTATATTTCGTTTTCAGTTAACATAAATAATTTTATGAACACGTGTATTGTAAAATATTTCATTAATTGGCACTGTTTTACATTTACGGGAAATACAAATCTTAATTGTTACGGTTTTTAATACAACGAAACGTTTTTCAGTTTCACAGTTTTTGCGGTTACATAGGAAATCATGGTATAAATGTTTTGTGATTTAGTAATAAAAATATACAAATAAATCTACATGCTTTATAATTGTAGGGTGAAATTAATTTTCGTGTGCCGGACTCCAATTAAACTTTAAAATAAAGTTACTCAATAACTCAAAGTATTAAATACGCCAATTGTGTCCCTAAACTAATTAATATTATATTTTTCTGCATTAACTGTTAAGTGCAGTTAACTGCTTAGGTTCTTATTCCCACAGCATAAAAAAATATAATTGTGTATAAGTAATTTTACAAAATTCTTTCTTGTACGAATCAACAGCTTTTCTTGGGTTTAAAAATCGACCAACGTTTCAATGCAATAAAACGTAGCAAATTAAAATGTTCCAAACATGCTTAACATAACATGAAATCATTTGAAGCGATGTTTAGGCTGAGCATAAAAGAATACCCCAACTTTGAAGGTCTATAATATCAAAACCAAATAACCTACAACCTTGATTGACTAATCGACAAGTTCTTTGTTTAGTTGGTCATAATACTGAAAAGTGTAAAACAATAAGTTCTCAAATAGTCTGGTATAGTAGTTATTTAAATTATTTGTTGTAATGGCCAGAAAAATGTGCTTTCTTCCCTTCATTTAGTATACTTTCCAGATAAATGAAAATACCTCAATGATATCAGTTATTTAAACAAGAACGAACCGAAAAATAAATGCCAAAATATTAATAACTATTGTGGTTCGCTTCTTACGGAATTTCAGTTCTACGTGTGCGACATCTGTTGACAAAAATGTAACGACGCATTGAATGGTGTTTGTATTCGTTACACATCCACATAACACAATGCGGGTTCTTTGGCATCTACTCTAGTAAGTCCAAATGAATAAAGTAGGCTATACACACTTCAAAGAATGCTGCTGGTAATGTTTTGGACGTCGTTTAGACTCAACNTACTTCAAAGAATGCTGCTGGTAATGTTTTGACCGTCGTTTAGACTCAACGTGGTCAAACATTCAAATAAAGTAAATTTATTTTTTCTGCTCGGTATTTTCCAGTGGAAGACAGCGTGAGGCAGATGCGGTGTCTGCCGAATGCAACGAGCAGTTCNTTTTTTCTGCTCGGTATTTTCCAGTGGAAGACAGCGTGAGGCAGATGCGGTGTCTGCCGAATGCAACGAGCAGTTCGTCGTACGCGCGATGTGTGTTCGTCGCTGCCATTGCGGTGCCACCAGACTCCAGAAGTCGTGGAGAGATAACTCAGACTCGGTATACGTGCTGCGTATACGTTACTTTCCACTGTGTTGCATACTGATGGCTTCTCTTTTCTCTGCGAGCCGCTACCAACGTATACAGGAGAAGGAGACATAGCAATTACAGAATTAGAAGATAGCTACAAGTTCATTAATAGCAAAAGTCTTCCAACATATAATGTCTCTAAAATCTATTTGACTAAGATAATTAACACCAGACATTGTACTGTTGTGAGGATGTCTGTAGAAACAAACTTCGAGAATGNATCTATTTGACTAAGATAATTAACACCAGACATTGTACTGTTGTGAGGATGTCTGTAGAAACAAACTTCGAGAATGCCGGATCTATTGTGTGCAGTCATTCCCTGAAAAGCAAACCGATACATAAAGTTGAGAAGAATGAAGCTCTCTTCTGCAGTTGTAACTTTCTTTACAAAAACATTATCGTCCTTCGCTACATCACAATCGAAAGAACCAATGTTCTTGGTCTTGAACAGGTCTTGAAATATATCTTCTTTTATGCCAACGTGATCGCCCCATGGCTCTGTGACAACTAATTGAATTTCACNATCTATTTGACTAAGATAATTAACACCAGACATTGTACTGTTGTGAGGATGTCTGTAGAAACAAACTTCGAGAATACCGGATCTATTGTGTGCAGTCATTCCCTGAAAAGCAAACCGATACATAAAGTTGAGAAGGATGAAGCTCTCTTCTGCAGTTGTAACTTGCTTTACAAAAACATTATCGTCCTTCGCTACATCACAATCGAAAGAACCAATGTTCAGAAAAACAGGTCTTGAAATATATCTTCTTTTATGCCAACGTGATCGCCCCATGGCTCTGTGACAACTAATTGAATTTCACAAATATTGAAAACGCACTGCTCCCGAACAACGCTCATACACTACTGACGCATTTCGTGGCAGCTCTCAGTAAGAATAGTCGCTTGCCGCGCCGGGACCTCAGCGATAACCCATAAGAGCAAAGTTAAATTATCAACGGAAGGACTTCCGGGAAAATCGATAAAAACATCCGGGAGAACTTCCGGAGCAGTGCTGCACGTCCTATTTTGCAACTGACGTTCAAGGTCAAACCTGTTTTCGGGTGTGTTAATCGGTGAACATCCCAGGTGACAGTGCGATTCAAGAGTCGAGTGTGTAATGATTAGCGAAATGAAACACTGCGTATCGCGATTCAATGGCGACTGAACGACCATAGCTTTATTACTAATGACATTGAGAAAACAATACGATGACAGAGATAACAATAGGCGGCGCTAGTTGTTAACCGTTTTGATACAAATCATAACACCCCCACTTATCAAAATATTACACACTTTCAATTCCCAAAAGTTTTATAAATCTATAATGTTTTACTGAATTTAAACTCTTGGTTAGCATATCCGCTGGCATGTCAACTGTTGGCAAATATTGAATATGCACAATTTTATCTGATATCATGTTTCTGCAAAAGTGTTATCTGACATCAATGTGCTTGGTTTTATTGTGAAAAATAGGATTTGCCGACAACTTCTGTGCACTCTGATTATCATTACATATAGTGATTGTATACATTTTCTCTGTAATCTCATATTGCAAGTTTCTAAGATATATTGCCTCTTTACAAGCTTCTGAAATTGCTATATATTCAGCTTCTGTGCTAGATAATGCTATTGACTTCTGTTTTTTACATTCCCAAGAGATGACACAACCTGATAACATAAAACAATAACCTGTATATGACTTTCTGTCCATAGTATCATTAGCCCAGTCGGCATCAACAAAACCTTTAACATCACAATCTTTATTCTTACTATATTTTAAACCAAAAGTTCTTGTATGTTTTAAATATTTAAGTATCCTCTTTACATATGACCAATGCTCTTCACCATGACAATTAATTGAACTGACTCAAATATCCTACTTCATAAGCAATTCCGGTCTTGTAAGGACTGCCAGATACATCAAACTACCTATAAGTTGTTGATATGGATTCTGTTTTTGAGCATTTTCACATTTAGTAACATTCAATTTAGCATCCATAGGAGTCTTAACAGTTTTACAATCAACCGTATCAAACTTGTGCAAAAGTTGATCGATATAATTTTCTTGGCTTAAAGTAATTACATTATTACTCTTATCAATTTTAACATCCATACCTAGACAACGCTTTACTTGTCCCAAATCTTTTATTTTAAACCCATTGTCTTACAACCATTTACAACTTTTCTATATAAGCATGGTTCCAGTTTAGATTTCTTATAACCATTTAGAATCAAACAATTGTCAACTTTCTCATGCCATGCTCTGGAGGATTGTTTGAGGCCATATATAGCCTTTTTCAACTTAAGGACTTTGTTTTTATCATTCTCTGAGCAAACAAAACCGTCTGGTTTTTGCATATATATAGTCTCATTCAATTCTCCATTCAGAAAGGCTGTTTTCACATCTAAATGTATTATATCAAGATTTAACTGTACAGAAATTGCAAATAACAAACGCAATGTGGTGTGCCTCACAACAGGGGAAAAGGTTTCTTCATAGTCCACACCATACTTTTGACTATAGCCTTTGGCTACTAATCTAGCACGGTAACGAATCTGGTTTTCACTGTCACACTTTTTCTTCAATACCCACTTGCACTTTACCACTGTTTTACCGTCTTCAGGTTCCACAAGCTCCCAAGCATTGTTATCCTCAAAACACTGCAGCTCCTCTTGTATAGCTTGCGACCAACACTCCTTATCTGGACCCTGTAGTGCATCTTCCACCGACAACTCATCAATATGTAATCTGTCACTTTCTGTACACATATTTGAGAAACCATATCTATCTGGTTTTTGTCTTTGTCTAGTAGGCAACGCGCGTGATTGTATCGTTTCATCAACTTCAGTGGAACTGTCCGAGTCTGCAGTATCACCCTGCACATAGGTTTCATCATTATTAAATCCTGAAGTACTAGTATACGAGTCATCAGATTGATTGTTGTCCCCCACTGAATCTGCATTTACTTCGCCAATATCGGTATCAACATTCTCCTTCTCTTTAACTACAGTCAGGTTCTCTGTATTCAAATTTTTTTCCATAATAATGACGTCTCTGCTGGTTGACACTATCTGAGTTTTAGGGTTGTAAACTCTGTACCCCTTTACTTCCTCTGAATAACCTACTAAGATGCACTTCTCAGACTTCTTGTCCCACTTCGCACGTTTAACTTTGGGGACATGCACCATGACAGTACTACCAAATATCTTCAAATGACTAATATTAGGCTTGCTGTTAGTCCATAACTCGTACGGAGTTTTATTATTTAATCCAGCTGCTACCGTTCTATTTTGCAAATAAACAGCAGTATTACTTGCTTCTGCCCAAAATTTCTTCGGTAGATCAGCTTCAAACAAAAGGCATCTCGCTTTTTCTATTAAAGTTCTATTCATGCGTTCGCATAAACCATTTTGTTCAGGCGTGTAAGGATTTGTTTTTTGATGTATTATTCCCATTTTTTTCAGGTAATCATCCAATTCTTTATTACAGAATTCACGTCCGTTATCACTCCGTAAAATCTTTATCTTTTTTCCCAGAACATTTTCAACTTTAGCTTTGTATTGTTTAAAGCATTCAAAAGTTTCACTCTTATTTTTCAAAAAATAAATATGTGTCATTCTGCTGTAATCATCGACAAAAATAAGAAAATACCTTGACCCTCCTAGAGAAGCATTCTCCATAGGTCCGCAAAGATCTGTATGTACTGTATTCAATAATTCAGTACTTCTGTCACCCTCATGAGAGAACGGCAAGCGACTTTGCTTCCCCTCACAACATGTGACACAAGACATCTTGCTTATATCTGTATTCTTATCCAATTGCAATCCTTCCACAGCATCCTGCATCTTGTTAAGATAGTTGCTATTAATATGTCCCAGTCTCCTATGCCAGGTTTCGCCGGATTCCATCACAGCAGCTGACAAACACATGGGCATGTTTAGTTTGTATACTCCATTTACTAATGAGGCTGTAGCAACTTTTTCGCCTTTTCTATTATAAATGATACAACTGTCACTCGTGAAGGACACTCCATTGCCATTGCAGATTAATTGACTCACAGATAAGAGATTTGTTGTGATACTTGGAACACACAACACATCTTTGATTGTCACATCAAACTTGCTATCTTCTGTTAAAGTTTTAATCTGCACATCACCGGAACACTCAACAGGCACCTTACTATTGTTAGCTACAATTATTTCTTTAGTGCTCTGTTCGTATGAAACATTTGTAATCCAATGTTTATTCGTTGTTAGGTGCACACTTGCCCCCGAGTCGACATACCAATCGTTTTTGCTAAAACTGCCATTTAAAAATACAGCACTGAAGGCATTTGTTTGCTTTTGTTCACTGTGCGTATTATATTTCTCTTTATTGGGACATTTATTTTGGAAATGGCCAGTCTGTTTACATCTAAAACATTTGATGGTTGATGACTTTGACGTTTGTGAGCCATCTTGTTTATGGTCTTTAACCACAGACTTTTCTTTTTTCTTATGTTGGTATTTACGAAAACTAGCAAATGCACCACTAGTTTCATTCGTTTCAGTTTCCTCCATGTCCAATAATTTCGTTTTAATGGCGTCCGTTGTTATGCAAATTCCAGAATGTTCTATGGCCATAATCATTGGCGAAAACTTTTCAGGCAATCCCGCCAACAATAATGACCCGATCCATTCGTCATTTATGTTAAAACCAGTTCCAGCTAATTTTTGTCCATTTTCAACTATTTGAGTCACATAGGCAGTCATTGAGATACAATTTTCAAGCCGAATAGAAATTAAATTTCTCAACAGACTTATTCTTCTGGTAAACCCCGAATCGTCGAATAACTGCTTTAGTTTCGTCCATAGCTCCTTTGTAGAAGTAACGTTTTTTATATGAACGTAAATCGAGGGATCAATGGTCAAGATCAATTTTGCTCTGGTTTTAGCATCATCCGTGGCTCCTATTGCTGGTTGATTCGGCTCCTGCTTGATGCATCCTAGCATGCCCTCCAAGACCAGGAAATTCTCTGCCGCAAAACACCATTCACTATAATTCTCGCGTCCTTTCAACTTAGGGACGCTTATCACATAGTTCGAAGCCATTACGTGGTCACACACATACGATACGCACAATTAATAGTCTCCTTCAGCGAATATAATTATGCTCAGTACTTATCATACNCGTGGTCACACACATACGATACGCACAATTAATAGTCTCCTTCAGCGAATATAATTATGCTCAGTACTTATCATATCGTACAAACTATCGCGAGATTATTATTCAATTGTTTACCTGTAATGATTAGCGAAATGAAACACTGCGTAACGGGATTCAATGGCGACTGAATGACCATAGCTTTATTACTAATGACATAGAGAAAACAATACGATGACATAGAGATAACAATAGGTGGCGCTAGTTGTTACAGTTTTGATACAAATCATAACAGAGTGAAACACTTATTTCTGTACTGATTATTCTACGTTAGTGTGTCTATAGGAAACAAATGTTATCATTTTAGTGAGTAGTTTGATTCAGAAGATAATTAATACTTTTATTTGGTTAGTTCTATATGTATTTAGACATTAAATAGTGATACAAATACACTGGAAAATTTAATCTCTTTCAGGTTTTAGGCCTATAAGGACACTTATAGAATGTTATTCAATCAACGCCTCGTGTTTCAAGTCTTTTTTTCTTTTAGAAGCTCTTATAACTTTCTAGTCTTACTATTGTATCTTATTTCATCCAATCCACATGCCAATTCCGTTCTGTTCTGCGCGAACCTATCAATTCAGTCATGAGATATATCTGACAAGATTCTCATATATTCACAATTCTTTCTCTATCCAATATTATTTTATCGGATATGTACGTCAATATTCGCATTTATACGATCACTATTTGTTGGGCTAATATTTTGTTTCGCTTAGCATTACCACTGCACATGCCTATATTGGTATTTTTTGTATATTTGTAGGCCTGTATTCATACAACAGTATCCTGCCGATATTATTTACTGAATCGTATTTGGTACATCAAACCATATTTGGTGATATATTTTGCGTACAAATTTAACAGTTAGTCATTCGATTAAGAACGTTGCTACTNTACATCAAACCATATTTGATGATATATTTTGCGTACAAATTTAACAGTTAGTCATTCGATTAAGAACGTTGCTACTACAAATTAGCGCCCTCCCACAACTGAGCAGATGTGTTGTGTTGTCAGTCCATGTTGTCTTATCAGGTCAGAAATAGTATCGTGCTACAGTTGANACTACAAATTAGCGCCCTGCCACAACTGAGCAGATGTGTTGTGTTGTCAGTCCATGTTGTCTTATCAGGTCAGAAATAGTATCGTGCTACAGTTGATTGGTTCGCGCACTTGATTCATTTTCTTTTTTATAGAGGGCAGCATTATATATCAGGATTTGCTATTTATTTTGTCCGTTTTTGTACACTTTTAATGAAATTATTTTGGACGCAAATTTTCGGCCGTCAGTTTTTTTTGGTGTAATGTTCATGAAAAATTAATTATTATCAGCTATATTTGCAAAACTTACATTTAATATTTTTGAGATTTGCATAATACATATTATGAATTTAAAATCTGCAAACATTAGTTTCTCTTATTGAAATATATTTTAACTGAAAACTAATATTACTGTACAAACAACATTCAACACCAACATATATTTAAATAAATATTTTAAGAAAGCTCTATATTTGTAACTTTTGGTCACTTACGCTAAAGTTTCCGTACTGTCTGAACTCAGACGCTAATATCTGTCCACCTTCAGTCGGACAACACTGATTATTTGACTGCACCATCTGACACCATAGGTCACGTGTACCAATTAAAAGTTATACCGGCGAAGGCACGATCGGTTCAGGCACATTGAACATATACACAATCTGTTCAACTTCGGAATAATGTCTGCTTGAAATATATGTTCTGGTACACTATCAGTTGAAGATAAAATTCGTCCATATTTGCATTTTAACAATCGTTACAGGCAGTGCATGTAAAACTACACCACATTTTTCTAACTAAGAGTAGGGTATTGAAGGCATGTTCAAGGTACGCAATAAACATTCATAAATGAGGTAACTCCTATTGGTGACATTAATTTTGAAAAAGTTGGAGACATTTTAAAAAAAGCTCACTTGGAAGCAAACTACATAAAACGCAACAAAATATGCTCAAAGCGTACAAACATAGCATAACCTTTTTTTCTTTGGCTTGTAACATAAATGTGGGGCCCAATTACGGAATCTTTCATTATATCAAATTTCGTTTTAACAACACGTGAATTTCACGTGTCAGTTGTAACGAAGAGAAAGCTTATCATACCCAAGGTCAACCATAACATAGTACTCTATAATAGACACTTTATGAAGCAGGGGGGCTTCTTAATGCCCCCCCCCCGCCTTCAGGTATTTTATAGTGGCATAACACATTTCAACTTTACGCGTGATTAGAGCTTAATTATCTCGCAGTTATAACACTTAAGCATCTTCGACATGTTTGCACCAATATCAATCTTGAACCGAGATGCTTACAAGTTGGTTCCCACTCTACCTGCATTTGTATTTAAATTTCAATGGAAAGTATTTCCATAATGCAAGCTATAGAGCTCTGATTGTTTATTGGCTCATCCTCTGATAAGGTTAGAATGAAAACGTTTTGCGACTGGATATAAGATTGTAATGGCATGAGCACTAGTTTTTTTCAGATGGTGTTCACAAAATTAGACGAGTTTGTTTAGACAGGCTGTTAGGGTTAGTAAATATTTCCTTCGCTTTGAAAAAGTGCTAAACTACAATACAAAGCTTACCAAACCACTATCACACATGAAAAGTTACTTAACCTAAAGTTTATGACATTGGTATTTGAAATAACGTGTTACATACCTACACAAACTACGAAAGTTAACAACTTACAATAATTAGAAGACATTTCTCAAAGTTTAAGAATTACAGAATTAAATCATACGAACACAAAGGTTTTAGATAAAATTTAAAACATTTGTTTTGTGTATGTTATTTTTACTGGAATTGCTTTCCGATTTATGATGCAAATGAGCATTACGTAAGTATATAGGTAAGCAAATAAAGCAAAATTTCAAATACAATTTTAAGAGATTTATTTGTTTTTATAAATTGCTGCCATCATTCCTTTGCTGCAGCCCAGCTAAATACATATTTTAATCAAGCGATATACAGTTACACGAATTCTTTTTTTGAGAAGTTGATTTACTGTGCACACATAACAACGAGCAGAGTGTAAACGTATTAAGGTTAGATCACGGTGGAAAATGTAAGACCTAGAAAGTGTACGTAAGAAAATATATGTATTTTAACGGCACTGTTTATACTTGAGGTGTAAGGACACATGTTGACATATTGACCTACTAAGAACTAAATATATTTCATTTCGTGTCATGTTCATGAAGGTACTTAGCCAATAGCAATGTAGAACCGAACCGAAAAGAATCGCAAGAGTACGAGGATGTATCTTGTCTTGTTTTTATACGCTGACGTTTTGTTGTTGCTTGCCGCGTGAGGTTAAGATCTTCTCTTTAGATTTTCGTTACATTATTGTAGTAGTTTTAAACAATCACTTTCATAAAAACGTGAGACGGATAGGGACAATTCATTCATTTCAATGGGTAAACGTTACACACCTCTCTATGATAGGTAAAATAAACACTTTCAAAACGCTATAAAATAATCACCGCCCCCCTCTCCATCCCCACCCTCCAAATTCTTAAAATTGTCTCAGGTTAAACGTAAGCTGGGTGCCACTTTAAACCATTATTTTCTTAATTTAACACGTACAGATTTTTATTCAAACGTTTCGTACGTACACGGGATTCACTGTAAACTGACCTTGATATTGGAGTGAGTGAAGAAATTTGGGCGGCTTTTAACATCGGGGTCTTGAGATCCAATGAGGGTGAAGCGAGGTGAGTATGAAGCAGCGCCGGAATGCAAGGGCGGGGNTGAGGGTGAAGCGAGGTGAGTATGAAGCAGCGCCGGAATGCAAGGGCGGGGGAAACGAGAGTTCCGCGTGAAAGCCCGCCGACCAGCGGTTTCATTCGGCAAAACCCGCCGGGAACCGAACCCGGTTCGTCTTGGTGAGAGGC
This sequence comes from Clitarchus hookeri, assembly GCA_002778355.1. Taxonomy (NCBI): domain Eukaryota; kingdom Metazoa; phylum Arthropoda; class Insecta; order Phasmatodea; family Phasmatidae; genus Clitarchus; species Clitarchus hookeri. Next base: position 593,814 of record NQII01000035.1, read on the forward strand.
GAGTAGTCGAACTGCTACACCACCTCGGCCCTTCGACATTGGAGGTACTAGACTATTATGGTCATTATATCCGGTTGTCTCACTGACCCAGTGGCGTGATCATGGTGGTGGGCGCAGGCGGGGGTCGCTTTTTACCTGAGCGTTCCAGAGGCGTCGCCAGCTCTGCTCTGATGTACTCCAGCGCGGAGCACGCGCGGATCGCGGGACCTACAGTAGTGCCGGGACAGAGGCGGCCCTGGGCCCACGACCCGTTGTGGGGGGCGATCAGCNAAGTCTCACACCCTGAATGTAACCCTTTCTGTCGCCGATAACTATGTTATTTTAGGGGCTGTACTTAACAAAATGTTTAGCTTTTTAACTCTGATCGTATTATTTTAACGCCAGTCATATGCCGGAACCAATAGAAAGAGTTTGTGTTTGATGTAATTGGCAGCTGGTGTTTACGAAAGTGCGGAATATGGGCTGTGTTCGAATTTGGAAGCCAAAGGCCCTTACCTGGCTTCGTGCCCTTGAAAAGTGCATCTCGTATGTGACTTCTCATTGTCGCTGCCCGAATTCGCCGCAAGGGAATAGATGCACCCTAGAATGTCCCCTTCGACTAAGGGAAAAAGTCACTTGCCCTTCTTGAACCATGTATCGTTTTCTGATGCCAAACTGTTTGAAATATTTCATTTGTTAGTGTAGATGACTTGGCATGGCCGTAGAAAATACTTGCTTACCTCACAAAGACAAATGGAACTCGCGTAGAGTGGAATTCGACAGAAAAATGAAACTCGAATTGGAAACGAACACGGGCGTTCGAATTCACAAACGCATTTTTCTCTTGAAGTGCTCGTAACACTGCAAGGGATCAAGGGCAAGCGATCAAGAGAACACTGTACTGAATTCGAAAACAGTCATAGTCTCAACAACGATTTATGTTTTCTACTTGTGAAGGACTTTCCTCGTTCGGTCGCTCTTTGCAGACGTGTATAGTGTAGTTCATTAAATACACTTCCTATGTTATATGACCCTGTGAGTTAAATGGTTAACTGGACTTATGGCCAAATGTTGAAGCCTAGCCGTCCACTGGAATCATAGTCAGGCGACAGTAGCTGGCCGTAGCCGGCCGTATAGGTACAACTAATCCCACAACATTAGAAAGGGTGGACTCTCGTACACTGCATAGTACTACGTGTATTCGTTGATGGCCTATAACGTCCAACTGACGACCGACAACTTTCATCTGTGCACTTACGCAAGAACGAAAATAATTGGATTTTGAAAAATTGATAAGCCTATTAAATACTTACCGTTTGCTGTTAGATATGCGTGACAAGTGGTGCCATTGCTGCGATGTAAGAGAAACCCGTATAAAAGACTTTTTGAAGAAATGGACGCTCAAGGTATGTAGTATTATCATTAAATCCCAAATAACATTATATTTTTGGTTCATTGCACGTTAAAATACAAATTCAATTACCTATTGGAAAAAAGCAAACGTATAGCCGTGCATAGAAATCGTCATATGTGTAAGTTACCGAAAAAAAAATATAAACTCATTTATTTACTTCTATAAAAAAATAAGTATAGATTTTTCTTGGATGGAATAAGCAGCAATGAAACCCCAATTTTCATCAAGCGAAGAAATTTGTCTGTATTTCACGTTTCCTGAAAAGGTAGTGAAGCCACTTGCTGGTCTCCTTCTTTGTCAGTTATGATGTTATGCAATATGCTAACGTATTTAATAATGTTGTGAACACCATCAGGGTTAATATCCACTACAGATTTGAGTAAACTCCATTTACTGCTCATAATTCAGAATGCTCATGTTATCACTTTGGCGAGCTTTAGAAAGACGCACGTTAAAAATAATTTCTGATGGCCCAATTTTCTATAAAGTGAAAGGNTATCACTTTGGCGAGCTTTAGAAAGACGCACGTTAAAAATAATTTCTGATGGCCCAATTTTCTATAAAGTGAAAGGTTTCATCAACAAGGTTTTTAGTGGATAGCTTTCATCGCCTAAGAGAAAGTAAGGAATAGTTTTAATTGTTCTTGGAACAGCGGAGAGACGTCGAACACCCAGTTCTCCCATATAAAAATTATGGTAAAAGTTAGAATGCGAAATTTTACCACAGTCACTGTCTTTGCCGTAAGCTCTGACGTCAAAGGCTAGAAATCTGTTGTCTAGGCTGGCCACAACTTGTAAGACGACTGAAAAAAAAACGGCTTTTAATTCCTGTACAAAATATACCTGAATAACTAATATTACTCATTGATGTTCTCCGAAGAGAATGCAAAAACGGAGAAGGCAGGAGTGCAGAGAGATTTTTCACATGGCTGTATTTCAACAAAATGCTGTTTTTGAAAGACGCTGTTGATCATCGAATACTCCATGGCATCAGACGAATCTCAGCTGATGATATCCTCTATCTATTGCAAATTTCACAAAAAGCCCAAAAACTAAATGCATGAAAATATTAACTAAAATCCACTCCTTCAAATAAAATAAAAAATTAAAAACTGAAACTGTTTGCTGAACATACTGCGATAACCAGTTTTTAATTAGCCTCCTGCTGCACGACGGAAACACTGCATGCCAGTTCAGCGACTTACGCGTAGGAGTAGCCTCCTGCTGCACGACGGAAACACTGCATGCCAGTTCAGCGACTTACGCGTAGGAGTAGCCTCCTGCTGCACGACGGAAACACTGCATGCCAGTTCAGCGACTTACGCGTAGGAGTAGCCTCCTGCTGCACGACGGAAACACTGCATGCCAGTTCAGCGACTTACGCGTAGGAGTAGCCTCCTGCTGCACGACGGAAACACTGCATGCCAGTTCAGCGACTTACGCGTAGGAGTAGCCTCCTGCTGCACGACGGAAACACTGCATGCCAGTTCAGCGACTTACGCGTAGGAGTAGCCTCCTGCTGCACGACGGAAACACTGCATGCCAGTTCAGCGACTTACGCGTAGGAGTAGCCTCCTGCTGCACGACGGAAACACTGCATGCCAGTTCAGCGACTTACGCGTAGGAGTAGCCTCCTGCTGCACGACGGAAACACTGCATGCCAGTTCAGCGACTTACGCGTAGGAGTAGCCTCCTGCTGCACGACGGAAACACTGCATGCCAGTTCAGCGACTTACGCGTAGGAGTAGCCTCCTGCTGCACGACGGAAACACTGCATGCCAGTTCAGCGACTTACGCGTAGGAGTAGCCTCCTGCTGCACGACGGAAACACTGCATGCCAGTTCAGCGACTTACGCGTAGGAGTAGCCTCCTGCTGCACGACGGAAACACTGCATGCCAGTTCAGCGACTTACGCGTAGGAGTAGCCTCCTGCTGCACGACGGAAACACTGCATGCCAGTTCAGCGACTTACGCGTAGGAGTAGCCTCCTGCTGCACGACGGAAACACTGCATGCCAGTTCAGCGACTTACGCGTAGGAGTAGCCTCCTGCTGCACGACGGAAACACTGCATGCCAGTTCAGCGACTTACGCGTAGGAGTAACCTCCTGCTGCACGACGGAAACACTGCATGCCAGTTCAGCGACTTACGCGTAGGAGTAGCCTCCTGCTGCACGACGGAAACACTGCATGCCAGTTCAGCGACTTACGCGTAGGAGTAGCCTCCTGCTGCACGACGGAAACACTGCATGCCAGTTCAGCGACTTACGCGTAGGAGTAGCCTCCTGCTGCACGACGGAAACACTGCATGCCAGTTCAGCGACTTACGCGTAGGAGTAGCCTCCTGCTGCACGACGGAAACACTGCATGCCAGTTCAGCGACTTACGCGTAGGAGTAGCCTCCTGCTGCACGACGGAAACACTGCATGCCAGTTCAGCGACTTACGCGTAGGAGTAGCCTCCTGCTGCACGACGGAAACACTGCATGCCAGTTCAGCGACTTACGCGTAGGAGTAGCCTCCTGCTGCACGACGGAAACACTGCATGCCAGTTCAGCGACTTACGCGTAGGAGTAGCCTCCTGCTGCACGACGGAAACACTGCATGCCAGTTCAGCGACTTACGCGTAGGAGTAGCCTCCTGCTGCACGACGGAAACACTGCATGCCAGTTCAGCGACTTACGCGTAGGAGTAGCCTCCTGCTGCACGACGGAAACACTGCATGCCAGTTCAGCGACTTACGCGTAGGAGTAGCCTCCTGCTGCACGACGGAAACACTGCATGCCAGTTCAGCGACTTACGCGTAGGAGTAGCCTCCTGCTGCACGACGGAAACACTGCATGCCAGTTCAGCGACTTACGCGTAGGAGTAGCCTCCTGCTGCACGACGGAAACACTGCATGCCAGTTCAGCGACTTACGCGTAGGAGTAACCTCCTGCTGTATTTACAGAAGATATCTTCTCACCAAAAGCTACTTGTGAGACAAACTCCAACATTTACTCTTCAATGAAGAGCAAAACATTTTGAGGGAATACGCACTGGTTCCATCACAATATACTTTTAGCAATGGAAGCGTTTACACGCNTAGCCTCCTGCTGCACGACGGAAACACTGCATGCCAGTTCAGCGACTTACGCGTAGGAGTAACCTCCTGCTGTATTCACAGAAGATGTCTTCTAACCAAAAGCTACTTGTGAGACAAACTCCAACATTTACTCTTCAATGAAGAGCAAAACATTTTGAGGGAATACGCACTGGTTCCATCACAATATACTTTTAGCAATGGAAGCGTTTACACGCAAACAATGAACGTGAAATTGCGTAATAAAAATCAAACGTAGTCAAAAGATAATATTCTATGCTATTACTCAAAATTTACAAATAATAAAGGCTCAACCAAGTCATACAACCATTAAATTATTTTTAATTTTGAAAGGCTTTGTATAGTCAGTTAACATGTTCTTTATAGTATTAAAATGTCCTCAAGCCTACTTGTCTGACTTGTATTTCACTCAGCAAGGTTTTTTTAAAGGGTAAAACGAACAACTTACCTCAAATTCACACTTAACGATCCGCGTGTTGTATAGTTTCTCGGAAATTTCATCATTTCGTAACTCAGGGTTCAATGGTTCAATTGCATTTAAGCTATATTGAAATATGTATGATGTCATTCTGTAATAGTCGAAAAACATGGCTTTGTCTCTCAGCAGCTTTTCACGCAAGTGATGGAATTCCCTAAGACGTGTTCTTTTACTTAATATGAGTTGGAGTCGCAGTGGCGGAGCGGTTAGCCTGCTCGCCTCCCACCAGGGCGAACCGAGTTAAATCCCCGGCCGACTCACTCCCGGATTTTCGCATATGGGAATCGTGCTGGACGATGCCACTGATCGGTGGGTTTTCTTCGGGATCTCCCATTCTCCAGCCCTTTCATTCCGGCGCTGATCCATACTCACCTCATTCACCCTCATCGGTCGGCTCTCAAGACCACGCCGTTAAGAGATGCCCAAATCTCTTCACTGACTTAATATGAGTTTCACGTAACACTGCGTTCCGCCTCGCTGCATTTCGCTGCATTCGTCACCTTCAAATGTACGGATTTCCCAGCAGTTAACAACAATTAAAAACACTACTACTCTACCAGTTTTCCGTAATTGGATGGGTAGCAGATCGACCAACTACAGTTTCAGTGAACGGTTATGCTAAGGCTTAACATCTCATCGATATCAGTGTCACTAGAAACGGTGTTAGGTGCTCGGACGATAAGTGGCGGTGAAGTACTCAACAATCTATGTTAAGGAACTACATATATCGTCAGTTATCTTGAGTTTTTTTGGGGCAAAAAAATGGAAAATTATAAGCGGGACAGTTGGACTGCGAATCGAAAAGGATGTAGAAAAAAAAGGGGGGTGGGCGAGGTTAGTGTGCCATTATTGCGCCAACCAGGTCAGTTTTAATCTACGTAGTTAAGGAAAAATGATCAAACCAAACTGTATTATTTTTGTGCTTCGTTAATCACAGTCAGCAAAAGATGGTTTTACGTTATAAAAATTACTGCAAACCGACTTTGAAATATTTAAGACAAAAATCGGCTTATGAATCAGAAATTATTCAAAATTTCGTTGCAAAACAATATTGCAAAATTAATCCGTTTCTCTTGGATAATTTGTTCCTTCCATTTGTCAATGCTATTAAAATTTAATTTTGACAGTAAACAAGAACAGCGTAATGGTATAGTTATTCATATACGAAGTTGAATGTATGCAAATCGTTGGCAATTACCATCTCAGACTGGGTGGGAGCCGCGGTGGCTGAGCGGTTAGACGGCTCCTCCTATCAAGGTGTACCGGGCTCAATCTCTGGCTGGGTCACTCCCGGATTTTTGCAAGTGGAAATCGTGCTGGACGATGCCACTGGCCGGCGGGTCTTTTCGGGGATATCTCGTTTCCCCGTCCTTGCATTCCAGTGCTACTCTATTTTAACCTAACTTCACCCTCATCGGCTCTCAAGACCTCGTTATAAAGAGCAACCCAAAATCTCTCAACTCAGCTTGGACTGGGTCACATGTTGGTTGGATCTTTATTTGCTTAAATACGTCCAGTTGGATTGTAACCAGGTTCTGTGTTGACAACATAATAGAATCAAGGAAAATCTCGTAGCAACGGCAGAGAACCTTTTAAACTATTATAAAACCATAAACAAGGAACAATTTGATAAAATAAATTCCTTTCTTTAGAAACATAAATCTAAAATTTTAATGTAAATACGGACAAGAAAATTTCGCGGGTATGTTGACTGTGGGCTTGATTGAGCCTCAGTTCTTCGTTCGCCGGCTGTTGCTTCAGTGAGTAGCCGATTTTACCATAGACAAGGCAACACCGGATTCGGTTGTTTTTCTACTACAAATTTTCTATCGAAAATGAGTTGTGTCCAAGGTGAGTCTAGTAAACTGACATATAACTGAACAAGTACCTCGAATTTTCACACATTAGAAGTATAGCTTATCTATAAATGTATTGGGGAAGTTCTCTATCGATAGGAGTCAGTAAATCAGCATATGTAACAAGCAAAGAAATTGATATTAATTAGGCCGTATACATATAATGTTATTATCGTTTTACAGCTATCTACAAAACGCTTTTGTTTTGTCACTTCCTCACCCATTTTGAATTTATTCTTGGCTTTAAATGTTTTCTCTTCGTCGTGTAATTTTCTGTGGTTGTACTTTGTACTCGTCTCGCGTAATGCTGAAAGCCCAACGAATTCATCTACGTATAACACCAACAAATTTTACGATATTAATAAGTGTGTTTTTGAAGCTGTCCACTTTGCCAAAAAGAGATTTTTATTTAAATATGTCGACTTAATGAAAAGCTATATCTAATTCCGCAATACAGTGATACATTTTAAGGGTGCCACCTTGCAGAAAGTATTCTCATGTTTGAAGACTAGCAGCACGGGTGAGCTAAGTGTGTTCCCGGCAAATATATTTATCAATGTAGTCTCCACAAGCGAAACACCGAAATATCTATTTTCATCAACTAGCCTCTATAAGACTTTCAGTTGTTATTATTATTATTTAAGCTTAAAGTTAAATTTATGTTGTCTGTATCTATACTCCTTGAAATATTCTGCACCGGTATTTTCATACCTAAAAGTGATAACAAAAACATATTTTGGTCATGCTCAGTTCCAAAAAAGATTGGCTCTTGAACGACCTTAAAGTTCCACTATAGATGTTACACAAGGAAAGCTTGCACGCCAGTTCAGTTATTTGCATGTAGAGGCGATGGAACTCTTAATTCACATGGTCAGTATAACTCTAATCACTCTCTAGCTTCTGCGGCTCAAATGTGGTAAATACTTTACTTAATGCAAAACAGACTACGAGTATTTCTGAAATATTTTGATGAAAGGCCTCCAAAGTGGATGTCCTTGTCGTGAAAGTACTGCTGTCTACTCATAGTTGAAGAGGAAACAGTCGATCTGAGTATATCTAGTAACAGCGAGAACACATGCCCAGTAGTGACCTGGTAGCAGTAGCAACCTTAGACTAATGATCAGGTAGACTCGAGGGCAGACCGATTATTTGCCTTCTGCGCATGTGTCCAATGTTGAACTACTCGAAAAGAACACATCTGTCAAAGTCACATGGTCAACAGTGATGGACGCGTTTCTTTATATTTCAATTTTCAAAAGACAAGCACCTCATTATAAAAAAAAATTCCATTAATCGGAATTTTTATGATACTTACTGAATTACAAATTGGTTAAAGGAAGTACAAAAATATCTCAAACCACTTGTTTACAAATTAGTGTTCTAAACTAAAATCCAAACCATGCCTTTTTTTGCTATACGTGTTGACAGAAAAGCAGTTATATATGTTAAGACACGGAGATTGGTTGTGCGAAGCCAGCGAGATCGGTCAACCTCAGCTTTAGTCTATGGTTGCAACTGCGGGTTACGTGTTCGACTTGCCCAAAAACGGGTTTCTGATCGAGTACAGAGGAACACGAACTGGGGGGAAGGTTCGGTGTACAAGAATACATTTAACTCCCACCAAGTTTGGTGAGTTGGATACACGTTAACCCCACCCCCTCAAAATATATTTTAGTTTCATTATCTTCAGTACATCAATAAACTGGGCAGCAACAACATTTTTAATTCCGGCAAAATTTCACGAATTTCTGTAGCAGAATTATTTTTCATCCCTACTACCTTGTAAATTAATTTCGTTTTGATTTCATTGTAAATTAATTTTCTTGTTGTCAGTTTGAAACCAATGCAAAATCATTTCGCAGGAAAGTTAAATGAAACGCAAAGAAGTCAAATAAATTGGTTCCAGACAGATTTTAGAATAGTAAGAAATTAATTTTTGTTTTATGTCGCTAATAAAATAACATAGTCAAAAAACCCAATATTATTTTGGTGTGACAACATCTATCGTCTGCACAGAAAGTATATTTGTTTAAAATATATACTTTCGCATTTTCTAATAAGCGCTAGGTAATATTAAATGGAGTGTGTGACCTTAATAAAATATTCCTGGACACTCTTCCCTTTCTCATTACCGCCTATTTTGAGCAGGGTTTTGAAGTCGCAGTCTATAGTTTCACTCGGGTATGTATTATCACCCACCTCCCAAACAACTATTTCAACACAAGTGTGTGGGTAATCGCAGTCTTTAGATTCACTCGGGTATGTTCTTCTACTCACCTCCCCAAAAACGGTTCCAGCACCACTGTGTTGGTAGTCGCAGTCTATAGTTTATCTCATGTATGTATTTCCACCCAACTCCCCAACAAATTTTCCAGCACCTCTGTGTTGGTAGTCACAGTCTATAGTTTATCTCATGTATGAATTTCCACCCAACTCCCCAACAAATTTTCCAGCACCTCTGTGTTGGAAGTCACCGTCTATAGTTTCACTCGGGTATGTACTTCCACCCACCTCCCCAATAACTGTCCTAGCACCACTGTGTTGGTAGTCCATTTCAGTTCTTTCATCGGCCACTCATGTGCCAATCTACATTTAAAAAGTACAATCTTCTTAGTTAATAATGCTGTAATTCTGTTCAAACGTATAATTTTCTTAAACATAATATTATTATTTATGTTCCCTTTACTTTACGATTTTTTTTCGCATTTTTCAGTACAAAACGTATACATGCCTACCTTAACAACATTTAGCGTTTTGTACTTAAAGTATTTGTAATATTAATTTTATATTCATGCATGAAGTATTTCTCTCCCTTTTTGAGTAGTTTGTAAGTGACTGTATTAGACGAAATATCTCCCTGTATTCCTGGATAGCGACATATTTTCCCATAGTATGCCATTAGATTATTCCATCTTAATTTCCTCCTCTGCTTGAATTTAAAGGTATTCCATAAATATATTGTGTAATACGTCAACGTCATCAGGTTTTGCCAGTAATTCGGTGATTTATCAACTTTTCTTTCATTCAAAAGTCAACACCTTCACAGAGACACTAAGGCTGTCAACAGTCAAGCTCTCTTCTCCTTGAAGTAGCAATTCTTCACACCAAAAACAGAGGTAGCACTGCTGAAGATTTTATTAGATCAAGGAGAAGGAAGAACACTATCTAGTATTGGAGAATGAATAATATAAATGATGACACATAGCAGTAGAATAACTGACTCGTATTCCGCATTCCTCGAGGTTCATCTAGTCCGACTGCACCACTGAAGGGTCTCTCCTATCTTATAAAACTGCGAAAACAGTTATTTATTAAGATCCATTCCTACCGATAAAGTTTGAAGATGAAGCTCCAGGTTACAGTAAGCTCTGAAAAGAAACACAGAATTTCACGATGTATTGGAAAATTTTGGCAAAAAAAAAATATATATATTACAAAAATTGTACTGGTATTCGAATCAGCCTTGATTAAATTATGAAATAAGTTTTACTTGCCTTACATGGCTCATTGTTGATTCAAAACTGAGAGTCCCGTTTGGTTATATACTTCATTTGAATTTTGTTTTGTTGGCTAATGCGCAACATACACCTCTGGGTTGGTAGTCATGCGTCGGTATAATGACACTGGCGAAATGCTACAAACTTAATTATCTTAATGTTAGGCCAATGGTTTATTTAATTCTAAAGCCTATAGAATGAAACAGATCTATGTTGCCTTAAATGTTGACCTTTACAGTTCAAATAGAAAGGTTAGTGCAGGTAACATGGTTTCATACTTTGCTGCGAATATATCTGTAGTTACGCTCAGGAAAACAAAACAGCCAAATTAAGTGATCTCTTCCTCAAATTGTTTACAGGTAGTATATTGGGAGATGAGCAAAATATTATTATGTCGTATACTTTGCGTCACCAAAACACGTTGTATAGATGGCGTTATTTGACACAGATGTCGATGGCCTCGAGTACATCCATCCTTGGAGTATGCCGAGACCTCGAGGGCAGACATCGTACCTGCAAATGGGTAGATTAGAACGAGATTGCTGTAGGACTGCATGGGGCCCATTGGGTGGTTCGATAAATAGCCTCCTACGCTGGCAACTCTGTAAGCACTGTACAACATCGTTGTATCTGAGACTGGACCAACGAAGGCAGACATCGCGCATACTAGGTTGTGGCTTGATATATAGAACTACAGAACCTGATGACAGACGTCTCCGAAGAAGTACAGTAGCAGACCCTACCGCAACATCAGAGATTCTAGCATATGTGAGGTCTACACTACAATGTACACCATCTCATAGAAATATCCACCGGCGACTGAACGAGGGTGGAGGTGGAGTACAGTCACAGAGCCCTCTTTTCTGACTGTCTTTGACTTCACTCCACCGTGAGGCATGTTTGGCCTTGCAGTGAAGCACCGAACTTTGGGGGTGGTCCAGGAATGGCGTTGCCTTGACTTTTCTGACGAATCAGGCTTCTCTACGGAGTTGATGATGGTCGTAAAGAGACCTGACGTTGAATAGGTGAGCGTCAGTATCAGACGCGTATCGTACACCTGGGGTTAAGGGTGTAGCCGCGGTTAGTTACGACTCGAGAAAAAGTTTTGTGTTTCTGCAGTGCGCACCGTCAGTCCACCAATATGTTACCGAGGCCGCACACCTCCAGTTCCTACCATCCGTTCAGTGTACGCAAGACGGCATTCTGTACCACGATCATGTGCGTCCACACACCGCGGTCATCGTGCAACAAACTCTACGACGTACGGACACGAGAAACTTCACCTACGAGATTCGCCGGACCTATCGCCAATTGAGAATGTATAGGATCACTTGATAAATATAACAGTACCTGCTACCTTCCGAAACGCTTGAAAAACTCTGTCGGCACTTGGAGGGAGAGTGGTGGAATTACCCGTAAGGCTGTATTCTGACTCGATGTATGACTGCATGCCACGTCAAGTGGCCTCTTGTATCGCTTCCAAAGAAATGTATTCTCTTGTTATTATATCAATCTTGTGTTTTACTCCATTGTGCCGTTTCTCGGTTCTCTTTATTTAACGGAATTTTCCCAGTGCTTATCCTTGGTTAACAACGACGTGTCTAGTTCGGTACAACGGATTCCACAGTACGTATTAATCTAGGCTATAAGGAGTTACGCACGTTTGTTTTTCAAGGGTTGATTTCAAGTGCTCAGATCACCCCAAACAATCCATGTTTTGATGCACAAATTTTTTCGTTCATTTTCGAATTGACTTTCTGAAAATAGATGACAGGATATATCATGTTATAATACTACCTTATGTACACATTTGTAATGATTTTGAAGGATTCTTTGGCGAAGGCATTAGCTATGGTAGCTTCGGAGTACAATGTTCAGATTTCGAGTCTGTGAGAAGCCGTGGACGTGTTTGAGGTTCTTAAATGTAGGTTTCAATGTGAGCTGAGCTGGGACATGTGGAGGATGTTTAACAACTGGGTATTTAGCTCCCATGGAGTGCGATGGAGATGGAGCAGTGACAAGAGGCAAGGGTTGGGTGTACGGTAGTACCCTGAAAAAATCCACCAGGCAAACGGCAACATCAGTCACGTTTTATGCATGCTAAAATATGACGTAACTCTGCTTGGTATCGAACACGGATCGCCTTAGTGGAAGGTTATTGTGCTAGTAACCCGACTACCACGGCCTCATTGTAACTTTCGGTCAGTTTAGTTCACGAACCCTTACGCGATGAGCCTTCTAACATTACGACGTGTACCTATGAAACTTAAAGCGGCAACCCCGTGATTTTATTAGTGAAAAATGTTTAGCAAGGTTTATTACAAGCTCCTACTAAAGTTTCGCCTGTGTGCGAGTAATCTGTATGAATATATAGCAGTCCGTATATCCCATTTTTGACAATGTTAGGGGTCTTCAAAATTATGTTCGTAGCATATGTGATAAATTTTTTAAGTACCACCCAGTTCTCGTCTTCACTAAGTTTTTCTTTAAAAAAATCACGTTTAAAACAAGTTTTAAAAAATAAACATGAAATTAAATTATGCTACAATGCAGTTCAAGCGCCTTAAGTAGCGGCGTTTCTCTCCTCAATTAAAGATACAAAACTACGTAAAGCTTTGCGCATCATGATTCTGTATTCGTCGCCTGGACGCCTGTCATCAATCCTCTCCCTTGCAGGACCGGAAGGATCCCTTCGACCGCAAAACGTGACCAGGCACGACCGTTCTTGGACACCCCTGCCTTAGCCCTGCGACACAAGAAGTCCGTAAATCTCAGGGTTCTTTTATCCCCCCTCCATCCCTGCGCCCCCGCACCGAGTCCAGCAGCTACCGTATATATACGGGGACTGGAGGCTGCCCTCAGATATATTAGCCCTCCTCCCTCGGCGCCGTCCCCCCCGCGAGACCCCTCTCTCTCTCTCTCTCTGTTTCCTATTCTCCGGCTCTCCGCAGTTCCTTTATGACCACCGCGGCCGTCTGGAGCCAATCTTTTGATCCGGCGCGCGCTACTTCGTCAGGGCTGTGCGTCGCCGGCCTCGTAATACACACCCGGGGCTGCGCCGAAGGGCGTCTTCGTGGACCACGGCCGGGTCCTTCTCGCCGCACAGCTCCGGCTTTACGAGCTCCGTGCGGCGAGGCGTCCTCCCCGTCGTGGATAAGTCATACCTGGCTTGCTGCTTGCTGACTTCTGGAGGCTCTGGACCCTCTGTCGCAACACGTTACTCTGACAATACACTACAGCAATGTGGAGTAAAGGCTGAGCGAAGCTGTAGTAAAAGTAGTTTTGGAACGAACATTGATCACATACACTCTGTACAGGCTCTTGTTTATTTATACAAAAATATACTCACAACCATTAACAGGGTCAGATAAAGTAATGATGTCACTTCGGGCCACAAACTTTCACGAAAGCCCCAACTCGCTCGTATTTTGGGTCTTCTTGTACATAACTTACGAGTGGACGAAGAAGCTCTTTAATGTGGCTTGTGCTTTTTACAGAAATTATTTTCAACTTGGTAAATATAATTTTTAGCAGATGCATACAAATATATCTTCCTGCCTGCAACAATATAACCATCACTCTGCAAAACAAGTTGATACAGAAATAAAAAATTAGAATTAATGGAATTTATAAACTTTTTTATCAGTATATTTTGGGTAAAATACGTGAAGGTATGTTTGTGAAGTGTGTTAGAAAAAAAATAACTGCAAGAATGTATGTAACATGTTGGTGTAAAATAAGAACATAAGTAAAGTAAAATTAATATTATTTGACAGCATGCATATTGTCTGTGTTTAATTAATTTTCATTCGCAGTGCTTACAAGAAAAAATTGGAATAAAGGCTCACACTTTTTACTGTGTATTTATTTCAAAAACACTTACGGAAAAATTATTATCTACATCGAGATAACGCTGCAAACAATTTTCTTTGAAATTTCTTATAACCTCAAAATTGTATTGGCGTTTGCAATCAGGCTAATTAATTATACCTATACCATTTTTTTTCACCACCGGAGCACGCGATTTTCAGAAACGGAACTTTCACGGGCTTTTTTTTTGGCTGGTTAGTTTCATATCTCACTTTCATAATTACAAATATTACAACGGCTGGATTTAATTTGCTAAAGATTTGATATACTGCAAGTTTAAGATCTGGATAATATTCTTTCCAGTACAAATTGTTTTCGGGGCTGACATACGCTCCTGACTTACCGTTGTTAATAAGTCGGAAACTTGGTATATCCGGCCTGCTTGCCCCGCCAGAGAGACGCCTTCAGGAACCACTTTAATAGAAAGTTCATAGAGTGAGCCATAAAAAGAATCGATGTAAAGAATTTTTTGTAATGATACAATTATGTTTTTTTATCAGTTAGCAAAATCAATGTAATAAAAGTAAATAATGATCAAAACCGTAAAGAAAGGTATACGTAAAACAGCCGTGTTAAAAGGTTTAGGTCGACGGTTAAGAGTGAAGTCTTGAACTCTGGTGATGGTGAAATGAGGCGAAGATGGAGTAACGGTGGAATGCATAGGCGCAGGAAACGGGAGTGCTCCGAGAAAGCCTGCCGGCCAACGGCAATGTCCGCCACGTTTCCCTTGTCCGAAAATGCGGTTGATCTCACCAGGAATCGAACCCAGTTTGGCCTTGGTGGGAGGCCAGTAGTCTGACTCACGGACTTCCTGGGCAACCTGGGAGGAAGGCATCTGGGCGCTTGAGGTGTCGGGGCAGTGTGCACTCTATCAGTACGGAGAAGCCATCAGTTAACATCCAAGTTGACCAGCTCAAAGCCCTCCAAAACTGATACTGTAATGCACCGTCAACTCCCCTTCCACATCCATCTGGGACCCTCACACCCAGAGAAACCCGTGGTCCGGCCGAGGCACTACCCATCCTCTACTGTCTCTCCAGGAAAGTGCCTGAGCTGTGTAGCCGCTCACAGCGTCTACCCTTCTCAGGGGTGGGATCCCTCCAGGCCTCCTACAGCTTGCCAAGTTTCAACCACTACCACCACGAATCCAACCTCAATGAATTGGACACACAAGAGTAACTCAGGTGGAGCCGTTCCGATCGTCCTTGGCATTACCTTAGATATCAATGGCAATTTTGGGTGACCCCGCAGGTCCTTTACCATGGCCAACAATTTCTTCACAGTGAAACTCATGTTCTTGGGCCACGTCTCGGCTAGTGGACTTCCATNGTGGCCACGTCAGGCTGGATACCCCATTCCTCGTATGTGAGATACGAGGTGGAAAGAGACGTCCACGGCGGAGCACAATTTACTTAAGACCAGGGGTGCAGTGTGAGGAAGCACCACACTCAGGAGCTTGGGTTGCCTTGGTGGGAGAGACTATGTAGGACTCGACGTCCATCGGGTCATGACCCGCCTAGTGTCACCCGCGGGTTACCAGGCTTGGATACTAGTACACGGCAATGCCCCAACATCTCAACCACCCAGATGCCTTCGTCCCCTGTTGCTCAGGGAGTCCGTGAGTCAGACTACTGCCCTGCCACCAAGGCCGAACTGGGTTCTATTCCCGGTGAGGTCACCCGGATTTTCGGATGAGGGAAACGTGACGGACGTTGCCGTTGGTCTGCGGGTTTTATCTCAGCGCTCCAGTTTCCTCCGTCTTTGCTTTCCAACGTTGCTCCATCTTAACCTCATTTCACCATCACCGGCGCTCAAGACTTCGCTGTTAACCGCCAACCTAAACGTTTCAACACAGCTGTTTTACCTTCACCTTCTTTTTTGGTTTTGATAATTATTTATTTTTATATTTCTTTGGCTAATTTATAAAAATTAAGTATTATAACATTAAAAAATTTCTTCACGTCGATTATTTTTATGGCTCACCCTATGAACTTTCTACCAAAGTGAAATTCCGTTATGACTAAAATCGATCTACGTCATAAACAAAATAATAATTTCGTTATGCTCACATCGCTACGAGAAGTACAGAACGTTAGTGCACCATTAATGTGAAATGTGATAACACTGGCAAGAAATGTGATTACCCACCAAATGAGGCACTATGGAGTGTTTTTGACCAAGTACCTACAAACAAATTCAGCAGAAGATTATTGTGTAATCACAGTAGTGTAGTTTTCATATTAATGTTTCATTTTAAGTGTAGTTTTTTTTCTAAAGGTGTTCACTAAAATTTGGATATCTTATTTTTCATCTTGAAATGCCTTCTGTCTCGCTTCTTTGTGCCAAATGATGGCAAGTTGGTTATACACGAGACGCCACCCATTAATTCTAGGTGCCATGGTGACATGGTTCTCGGGATTTGTTGTGCCCCTCCCTTACGAGTATATATGTATTATATATATATATATACGTATAATATATATTTATATAAACAAAATTAATTACTTAAAACTCGCACCCGAAATATTTCTGAAATGCAATGTGCTGTTCATATGCTGGTTTCACTGATGTCAAGCTTAGACTACAGCTCCTAATTAATCCCAGACACAGATTTTAATAAGTATTAAAAGTTGTATTTGTTGAACAAAGTTAGAATTTTTCATATTGAACAACACCTATTCATATCAAGAAAAGAAAACTACAGGAAATTTGAATGTCAGTGGAGGCTTATAGTGCAAGTAGTTTCCGCGCTATCATAATAGGACACTCTTAAAAACCTATAGTTATCTGCTCCATTTAACTGCTTAGTTACTAGGATATGATGTTCTTATGTTNAATTCTAGGTGCCATGGTGACATGGTTCTCGGGATTTGTTGTGCCCCTCCCTTACGAGTATATATGTATTATATAAATATATATACGTATAATATATATTTATATATGTTTTATATAAACAAAATGAATTACTTAAAACTCGCACCCGAAATATTTCTGAAATGCAATGTGCTGTTCATATGTAGGTTTCACAGATGTCAAGCTTAGACTACAGCTCCTAATTAATCCCAGACACAGATTTTAATAAGTATTAAAAGTTGTATTTGTTGAACAAAGTTAGAATTTTTCATATTGAACAACACCTATTCATATCAAGAAAAGAAAACTACAGGAAATTTGAATGTCAGTGGTGTGTTTTGGAGGCTTATAGTGCAAGTAGTTTCCGCGCTATCATAATAGGACACTCTTAAAAACCTATAGTTATCTGCTCCATTTAACTGCTTAGTTACTAGGATATGATGTTCTTATGTTTATTTTTCTGTTTAAGTGGATTTGGTTTCTCCTGAATGCGCAAGAAAACACATGTTACATCCTGTATATTTATGCGATTTTACTGTACCATAAATCAACACTTTCTTAAGAAATACAAAAGTGAATAGACCAATTTTATATATTCTGAAAAAGAAACAGAAAACTGTCTTCTACAGGTTTTGTTCAAAATGAAGACCACCAGCTACAACACAAGCTTTCAGTCTGCCATGTAAAGATTGCTGCACATGTGGCGTTTCAGCAGAAATTTCAGAACCGTTTGCTGTAATACGTTGTTTCATATCTTATGGTTTATTCGGTATATGATTGTAGACTTTCCCTTTTAGAGTTCCCCACAGAAAATTATCTAACGAGATCAGGTCTGGTGAACGAGTAGGCCAACGTACAGGTCCCCTTCGTCCAATGCAACGATTTTGAAACAATCAGTGAAGACAAACTGTAATACGTTTTGCACTATGCGCTGGGCAACCACCATACTCGTACCACATGATCCTCTTAGTCAGCAGTGGAAGGTCTTCTGTCATCTGTGGAAGTTCGTCTGTTGGGAGGTTGACATACTTCTGAGAATCCAGTGTTGAGAGGATGGTTCACTATTCCACACTACACATTCACACTCCATGGACGCTGATGTTCCACTTGACGAAGCCAATGGGGATTGTTTACTGATCAATATTGTATGTTTCTGAGGTTGACGTGGGCATGATTTGTAAATGCTGCTTCATCACTAAACAAGTTATCGTACATGACAAATTTGGTGTATCATGTCTTGAAGCTCATCTACAGCAGTTAACACGATTTTAAAATCCATTCCCATGAAATTCTTGATGGAGAGAGACATGATACGGATGGAGCTGATGACGGTGCAGAATGTGTAGTACACTTACCTGACTCATGCCACTTCCTCTTGCGAGTTGCACGGGAGCTAACTTCCGGGTTTACAGCAACAGCAGATAGAACATTAATTTCACCTCTTCTCCGGTCACTCGTTTGTTTCTGTTACGTTTTAGAGGTGTTGCACTTCCAGTTCCCGGTTATTAGTTAAAGAGGTAGGTCGCAAATAATTATCAAGATGGTTGACGTCTATCGGGATATCGTTCAGCTTACACATAACAAGAACGAACAGCATTCTTCCTACACCCGCCATACACAATGCGCGTGTCAGATTTTTCAGCATTAACAAATACCATCTTCCAGCACATCCTAAGTCTAGGTACTATGAACAATCACAAAGTACTGACAAGAAGGCCCCAGTGCAACCATTGTAATGGTAACATAATGTAAACACGCATACAAATATTGTAATCTTAGTAACTAAGCAGTTAAATGTAGCAGACAACTGGACGTATTTAAAATTGTCTATTACGATAGCACGTAAACTACTTGCACTAGAATCCTGCAGAAAACGCCATTGTCATTCTAATTTTCTACAGTGTTATTTTCTTAATGTAACTTTGCTCAAGAAATACACATTATAATACTTTTTAAAATCTGTGTCTTGGGCTGCAATTCCGAACCCATTTCTGAACTACTTTTCTGTGAAACACCTTTCATTTCCGAAATATTTGCGGTGCAAGTTTTAGGTTATTCGTGCTATATATATAATAATTAAAATATATAAAATTATATATATATCGAATTATTCACCTAAGCCTGCTGATTGAGAAGTTATGCAATCCCGCCGTGCTACAGACCATGGCGCAAACACTGGACTCTGACGTCGCCGCTAGGTCCGGGTTCGAGTACCGGCGGTGATAGCAGGTATTGTTACAATTTTTCCAAGTGTNCGAGTAGGCCAACGTACAGGTCCCCTTCGTCCAATGCAACGATTTTGAAACAATCAGTGAAGACAAACTGTAATATGTTTTGCACTATGCGCTGGGCAACCACCATACTCGTACCACATGATCCTCTTAGTCAGCAGTGGAAGGTCTTCTGTCATCTGTGGAAGTTCGTCTGTTGGGAGGTTGACATACTTCTGAGAATCCAGTGTTCCTCTATGAAAAAGGGGCCTTTGAGAGGATGGTTCACTATTGCACACTACACATTCACACTCCATGGACGCTGATGTTCCACTTGACGAAGCCAATGGGGATTGTTTACTGATCAATANCACACTACACATTCACACTCCATGGACGCTGATGTTCCACTTGACGAAGCCAATGGGGATTGTTTACTGATCAATATTGTATGTTTCTGAGGTTGACGTGGGCATGATTTGTAAATGCTGCTTCATCACTAAACAAGTTATCGTACATGACAAATTTGGTGTATCATGTCTTGAAGCTCATATACAGCAGTTAACACGATTTTAAAATCCATTCCCATGAAATTCTTGATGGAGAGAGACATGATACGGATGGAGCTGATGACGGTGCAGAATGTGTAGTACACTTACCTGACTCATGCCACTTCCTCTTGCGAGTTGCACGGGAGCTAACTTCCGGGTTTACAGCAACAGCAGATAGAACATTAATTTCACCTCTTCTCCGGTCACTCGTTTGTTTCTGTTACGTTTTAGAGGTGTTGCACTTCCAGTTCCCGGTTATTAGTTAAAGAGGTAGGTCGCAAATAATTATCAAGATGGTTGACGTCTATTNGTGTTGCACTTCCAGTTCCCGGTTATTAGTTAAAGAGGTAGGTCGCAAATAATTATCAAGATGGTTGACGTCTATTGGGATATCGTTCAGCTTACACATTACAAGAACGAACAGCATTCTTCCTACACCCGCCATACACAATGCGCGTGTCAGATTTTTCAGCATTAACAAATACCATCTTCCAGCACATCTTAAGTCTAGGTACTATGAACAATCACAAAGTACTGACAAGAAGGCCCCAGTGCAACCATTGTAATGGTAACACAATGTAAACACGCATACAAATATTGTAATCTTAGTAACTAAGCAGTTAAATGTAGCAGACAACAGGACGTATTTAAAATTGTCTATTACGATAGCACTATTACTTGCACTAGAATCCTGCAGAAAACGCCATTGTCATTCTAATTTTCTACAGTGTTATTTTCTTAATGTAACTTTGCTCAAGAAATACACATTATAATACTTTTTAAAATCTGTGTCTTGGGCTGCAATTCCGAACCCTTTTCTGAACTACTTTTCTGTGAAACACCTTTCATTTCCGAAATATTTGCGGTGCAAGTTTTAGGTTATTCGTGCTATATATATATAATAATTAAAATATATAAAATTATATATATGTAATTATATATATCGAATTATTCACCTAAGCCTGCTGATTGAGAAGTTACGCAATCCCGCCGTGCTACAGACCATGGCGCAAACACTGGACTCTGACGTCACCGCTAGGTCCGGGTTCGAGTACCGGCGGTGACAGCAGGTATTGTTACAATTTTTCCAAGTGTTTTTTTTAAGTATTTTCCGTGTTCAGTCTTGTTTTCCCATGACAGACATCTGCATCGCAATGACGAATGTCCAAAAATTTCCATCTAATAAGTACCATGTTCCTTCAAATAAAATATGCACGGACCACATGTCATTTTGAATTAAGGTATACTAGATAATAGGTTGAAGGTGTACAGGATGCAAACCCGAGTATTGTAAACACATGTACGCTTCTAGGTGATGTAGGGGTTGCTACCCCTTTGAATCACTAAGATATAATTTACATATCAGATAGGTTTATTTACATTTCGGTTCATCACTACCTACACTGCTCTGTGTAGTGACATACTCATACGTTCCTCATGCTGTCGCGTATCTTGCAGGCATTGAATTATCATTTCAGAAACAGTTACAACGTAGTATTTTCTCGCAAGTCGTTCGTCACAGGCATTTATACCAAGAGAGCTCCAAGTTACTGTTTTTATTGTTGTCAATAATAAGAATTCCGTGCTCAAAATACAATTTCAAGCACGCACAAATTATATTGTATAGTCCATTCGGGGTTTCTTCGTATGTTTTGTAGCGAACCTTTGAAAAATCACCCTAGGATTAACATGTCAACCTGTTTTCTTTTAATAACTTGTATACCACAAATATNAGCGAACCTTTGAAAAATCACCCTAGGATTAACATGTCAACCTGTTTTCTTTTAATAACTTGTATACCACAAATATATAACACCGTAATTAACTTTAAAGTATTGTATTGTTGAATAGTCGGAAATATAACTTAGTATCTGCTATAACTTGTAATATTTATTTTGTATTTTATACGAATTAAAAACACTGAGAGCANGGAAATATAACTTAGTATCTGCTATAACTTGTAATATTTATTTTGTATTTTATACGAATTAAAAACACTGAGAGCAGCGATGTGTTGGCAACGGCTAGTAATAAATAGTTTAGAGTTGAAATATTCTTTTAACGTTGCCTGTTGATGTATTTAATCTTTTAGGTAGCACTGAAGGAAACATATTTCATTGTTACAGTTACAAATATCAGCACAAATTACCGTGCGTAGGCCCTAGTGACATTGTGTTTTTTTTCNCATATTTCATTGTTACAGTTACAAATATCAGCACAAATTACCGTGCGTAGGCCCTAGTGACATTGTGTTTTTTTTCGTCCGAGGAAGAAACTTGAATAGGCGGAGCGAAGCTTGTCGCGCTCTCTCCTTCGCTCATTCTCTTTNTTTTTTTTCGTCCGAGGAAGAAACTTGAATAGGCGGAGCGAAGCTTGTCGCGCTCTCTCCTTCGCTCATTCTCTTTCTCTCGGGAAGTTCCGCACCGCTAGTGGTAGGGTGAAAATTATACATGTTTTTTATTTTAGCATATTTTATACTAATAGAAATAGTGAAATAATTTAAATATCTGGGGGAATGGATTAGTTGGAATGCAGCAGAACGCAAGGCAATAGAATCCAGAAAAAATAAGATGGAGTTGGCCTTCCAATTGACAAGAGAGACATACAACAATAAATCTCTTTCATGGGGGTCCAAAATTAAACATTACAAAACAGTGGTCAAGCCAGAAGCATTGTATGCAGCAGAAACTCTAACCTTGAATCGCATAGGTCAGTTGGAACAATTAGAAATAAAAGAAAGAAAAATTTTAAGAAAGATCATAGGAACAAAATTTCAGGACAATAATATAGTATACGTCAAGAATGAAACGCTATACAAGAAAATTGAAAAACTCTCAGATACTATGCGCAAAAGGAGACTAAAGTTTTACGGACATCTTCTCAGAATGAATTCTAATAGATTAACTAAACAAATTTTTGATTTCTTCCGTAACCGCAAAACGAAGCCTAATTGGTTCACAGAAATGGAAAAAGACCTAAGAGAATTAAAAATTACAGAAAAGTAATTACTTGATAGAACAGTACAGATAAAATTTAAAGACGAAGGGATAAGGTTCCAAGAAAAATCTAAAATAAGGTCGAAACCCATCATCTCAGATGAGGAGAGAAGAAGAAGATCTGAAAGAATGAAGAAGTACTGGGTGCAAAGAAAGGAGCAACTCTCAAAGAAATGACTGTTTCATCGTACCCCAAAGAGGGTGAAACGAATATAATAAATATAATACTTATTATAGAAAAAAATAATTTT
This sequence comes from Clitarchus hookeri, assembly GCA_002778355.1. Taxonomy (NCBI): domain Eukaryota; kingdom Metazoa; phylum Arthropoda; class Insecta; order Phasmatodea; family Phasmatidae; genus Clitarchus; species Clitarchus hookeri. Next base: position 616,868 of record NQII01000035.1, read on the forward strand.
TGAATTTGTAATTTACAACTGAAACAAGATTTTGTCTGAATAATTATTATAAATTATTTAGATGTAATGGCGGAACGGTTACATATCCGAAGTTGGCAGAAGTGCGGCGACATGGCGGTGACATGGCGTGTTGCTCTAGGCTGTAACAAAGTATTCATTATTCTTCCGTCGAAATATACAAAAAATTACCGCATCAAGTTTGTACACATAGTGTTTTTCAAACCAGTTATGATGTTGCAATGGATCCGTTTTCCACGCCAGGAACAAATACAATGTAACGCGTGTCGTGACCACTGCGTGTGAAAGGGTATTGCTGCATATTACGCTGGGCTAGTGATTGCAAATATTGGACGTGCGAAATTTATACGTTTTAACCATCGGCTGTTCTTATTTATTGTTTGATTATTTGAATTAATAATTTTTATTTATATATATATCTTACTTCGTCCTAGGTGTTTGACAAACAATTGTGTAACGTCCTTATGTTTATATGGTTTGAATGTTTGCCACAATCCCAACAAAAGACTAAGCCAGGCCAGATAAATTTAAATAAATAATGATATAAACCTAGAAAACAGTAAGTACCAATGCATGAAAATATGAGCGGAATAAAAGTTACGATAGGCATATATGTGCTCATTGTCACTACTATCATTTAAGTTTGTCGCAACTACGTACAAAAAATAAGCGGTACGAGTTGTGTGCTTGAATTTACTGTCTCTGTTCTTTCGTTTTAATTTTTATTCCAAATGAGGCCGTACTTTTAACGAAATAACACAACACATATGAATAATAAGAGGTTAAATATTACATTTATTTCCCCCATAGATGTAACAGGGTTAAACACAGTCGCGGCAAAATATTAACGTGTATTACGTATAATGTGCTATGTCGTGTATAACAAATATGTTAACAGTGTAAAATAATCACCCTAAAAAATTATCGTCGATATAGACATTGTTAAAAAGTCATAAAGCTGATATAAATATGGTTATATGCCTAAATTGTGAACACTCGTACGAAATGGTTTTTGAAATATGACAAAATTCTTTGAACAGCTGAAAACAGTAAACAAAGCATTTGACAGTTAAAACCTAAAAGTCACATGACAGTGTTTATGTTTACATGTAGTGGAAGGATACGTAATTGGTAACCAAAAGTAGAACGTTAGCAGGGTTTTAGAAAAGTGTGAAGTAACCGTGAATGGCTTACAGCTGTTCAAAGAGATAACAACCCCTACATTACGTAGAAGCAGACTTGTGTTTACAATACCGGTGTTTGCATCCTGCACACCTTCATTCAATTACCTGATGTACCTAAATTCAAAATGGCATTTCGTCCGTGCACATTTTATTTGACGGGACATGTTATTTAATTCTTACTTTCAATGGCGTTTTTCAACCTTCGGAGTGGTTTCCGGACATAGGTTGTTAAGATATTTGTTGAATGATTTTTCATGGGAACAACTTAGAGANGTTGTTAACATATTTGTTGAATGATTTTTCATGGGAACAACTTAGAGAGTCTGTACCGAGTTGAGGAACATACTGTATATTTATGTATACATATATACACTTGTAAAGAGAGAGAGAGAAAAATGGCAGCTACACTGTGAGAATTTTGTAACTGCAGTACAGTACTTGCTATACNACTTGTAAAGAGAGAGAGAGAAAAATGGCAGCTACACTGTGAGAATTTTGTAACTGCAGTACAGTACTTGCTATACTACATTATTTGCAACACAAAGGGACAGTAATTTATCAAGGGCAAAGTAGAGTCATTGCTGGCTCATAGCACGCCCCGGGTTCACATCTGGAGTTCCTCTTTCGCTTATGCCTGGTCTCTGTGTGTGTGTGAAGTAATTGTCCATTTTTCTCAGCCCGTGAACGTTCTGCCACTTTAATACTGACCTCTTCACATTCGTCTGCAAACAGTTGAGCGTTGTCGAAATACACAACTTGCATAATAATCAAGTGATAAGATGCCTTGGTGTTCAGGAAATACTTTCACACCAAATATTTCCGAGATTTTTCAATGTCCATAGAAATACGCCGTAAAACAAACACGACTTAAATTTTAACAAACGTTAGCAAGGATGTTACAAATGTAGAAACAGAAATAAATTGTGACGGCGGCTATACGAAACCTAATGGCATAGAATATCTGGCAATGCGAATTTTTATTGGTATTTAATTCAGTTCCACTTAATACTTACGACAGGGAAGATAGTTTTTGTCAAACAAATGTTCACTATTATACAATTACTTATTGTCCAAATCTTTCGCACCACCTTTCACAGTTGGCTCATCTCGCTAACAATATGAGTTATAACTGGTCTGCGATCTTATTCTATGAGTCAGATAATATAACTAGTGAATTTTTGNTCTCGCTAACAATATGAGTTATAACTGGTCTGCGATCTTATTCTATGAGTCAGATAATATAACTAGTGAATTTTTGAAGTTTCACTTCTTTTGGTGCGTTGAGGGTAAAAGTTTAGTGTGCAACGGAAGTTGCGTGCGTACAGTGTAACGAAATTCGACAGTGAACGTGGTAGGGGTATGACCCAATGCGCATGCGCGTATCATCTAGCTATATACAAACGCAAGGTACACAACATAGCACGTGGTTCTATTTAAAATCGACAGAAAATGAGTTCATGTAATAAGCAAATTGAAAAACATTTCATTTAT
>NQII01000035.1:620705-634621 GCA_002778355.1 Clitarchus hookeri
GGGGGGGGGGGAGAGAATAGTGCTGAATCATAGCGCGCGGCGCGCCAGACAAACGGCACAGCAGACGTCGTGGACGACAAATGCGGCGGGATGCTGGGAGACGCTGTATCATCGCTGCCGCACTGCTCTCTCTGATCTCAACTGCAACAACGGGACTACAACTCTCCCGGACTAGTGGGAATGTCCGCAATGCACACACTGTCCATCCCAAGATGGCAGCTTGTATCACTCCGCCTGTCCGCGCACTGGGAAGGTGTTGACTGTGTTGCCAGCTACCAGCAAAAGCCTCATAAACAATCCACTGTAATAACAACGACCCTTCGCTTTCACATTGTTAAATAATGTATTTATACTACCCACATTTTTGTAGTGAAGTGAATTATTTGCATTTCGCACTAGATAACCGTGACTCTTTTCTACGTGATTAGAGGCTTCCCCCTTTCATGTTTCTCGACACGTGGCAGCACTTTAGCCCAATCAACCGCGTCCGCCATCTTGCGCCAATTTGGGTACATAGTGCGTTTTAACCCCGAAACAAAACAGCAATCACAAGTATTCCTTAGCTGTAACAATATGTGTCCTTGCACAGAGTATCTTAATATTTAATAATATTGAATTACGAAACTAACAATTTAAATTACTTCGTATAATCTTCAAAATTACAAAAAAAACCGTCAGATATACTTTCTGCCACACTCATATCGTCAACCAACTGGCTAGCCAACGGGTTTGCCTTGTCACATAGTGTTTTCTCTGCTGCCATCTTGGAATTGATGAAATAAACTGTTGTTGGACTGCATTTTATACGACGAGAAAATGCGCTCTTACACAAAACATCGAGGCACGGATAACTTAAGTGAAAGACATTCAAGCTGATTTCCACTGAGTAGACGAAGGTCTTAATAGGTTACGGCGGTGAATTGCAACAGTTGCTGCACACTAGATATGAAATTAGCGGTGCATAACAAACAAATAGCTTACCCGTGACCCAGAAACGATGCGATTTTTGTTGTACTCGAAGGGAATAACAGTCCAATATTTTGACCGCACTATACAGCAAGCGGAAATATCTTAGTAGATCACGCTGCCTTCCCCGGCACTATATCGTACTGATGAAACATGCACCGTTTCACGATATGATTGCGGCGGTTTCTGATCAGCAATGAGGCATTTTGGAAAGAAAAAAAAGTGTCATATTAATATTAGTACAGTAAACTACTCGTGTGAATTTAACGCTCATTATCTAATTTTAAATCGCAAACATGGCTGTGAATGCGTAAGGATATTAAGGCTTGTAGCAAAGAAGAACCAACGGATGCTTGGAAATACTTTCTTGTATAGTTTACAATTAAATAAGCGTTAAACATTTAATAGCTGGTTTGGATCCTTGAGGAGATATAATAGTTCTGAAATAATAGCACTTTATTTATTATGCCATTAAAAATATTTACTCCAAGTAATATATGATTTCCAAAATAATGGTTCTCTTAAATTTATTTGATAAAAATCGTTTTGCTGCCGCCGAAAAAATAGAAAATGGTCTACGCCATACGATATTTCCCTAACACATCGATAAAGTTTGATGCGTTTCAAAAGACGTCAGGGAGGCAACTGTCGTTCATCTAAATCAGCACTTAGCTCAAACCAGTCCATACACTTAGACTGCCACTTGTTTAATGCAACAAGATCAGAGGCGGCAGCTAAATTCTTATTGGGTAAAGTGTTCATTATTTGTATATTAAGGATAAAAATATGAGTAATACGATTTGTATTTTTAGTAGTATTTTTTAGCATGATTTCCTTCATTTTTTGATTAAGGAGAATATATTTCTAGCATTACCATCAATCTCATACTATGTAGTACGATATTCTAGTGTAAATATTTAAAGCAGGTTTTCTCTTAAGCCTTTTATTTTGGAGAAATGACGATAGAGATCACTATCCTAGATGAATAAGATTGTTTAAGTACTGATCGTTTCCCCATCACCGAGAGCTCGTCACCCTCTCTATCTATATGCAGTAGTTCGCATAAGAGCCGTGTGCAACCGACTATAGGCCTATCTACTCTTATAATCTTTATAGTTCTTGTGTATGTAATGCATTGCTTTATAAAAGTTTTTGATTGCATGCATTCGTGATCGTAAATGAGGTAACGACATGTAACAAAAATAAAATCAAGAAAAAGTAGTTTTTTGTTAAAAAAAAATTTCTTGCGGAAGTTGTAACTTTATCAATTCATTATTTTCGGTACCCGCCGATATTATGTGAACAAGGTTGAAAAATTTGTTGGGATTGTCAGGATGTTCTAGCAACATGGTAACAGATATTAAAAGTCGTGTTATTATAAATGGTCCGATACATTTTTTTGCCATTTTGGCACAAAACTTGTCTACCTTACTACTTAATAAATGCCCTTCAAACAAATCTTTATCGCCTACTTTAAACGGTACTGGATTTACATCCTGATTATGCTCAGTGGCTAACTTCTGATGATACTTTCGCAAGTTCTTATTTACTTCCTCCCATACCTCAGACAATTTGTCAACATCCACAGAATCCCAACAGAAGGAGTGAAGACTTCACACATTTATCAAACGATGGAAAATAGTTTGCCCTAAAAACAAATGAGAGGGCACATGTTTGGTCGCTTCACTAATAACATTATCAAATACTTAATACTCCTGATACACTGTCTCATCCCAAGCGTGGTGATATCCAGTCGGAAAGGCTCTCGGAGATCCTTTCAGGTTTTTGTTTTATCTCTCAACCTAGTTTGCTTGTGGTAATAGGGAGATGTCTGTATCAATTTCTCTCCCCATATAAAAGCCAAACATTACTTCTCAGTAGAAACAAAGTAAGTAGCATTATCAGTGACTGTGCTAACAGGAGATCCAAAAATGGGAAATAAATGATGTCTCAAGATACAACAAAATTTCAACTGACTTAATTTTCCATAAAGGAAAAACGAACACAAATTTACTAAAACTATCTACAGATACTAAAATGGAAGAAAAACCCCCTTTGGCCCGAGGCGAAGGCCCAAAAACATCAATATAAATTCGCCAGGGGTACTGATCAACTGTACCTGAATATTGACCCGCTGCTCGAATAACTCTTGGTTTTGCCTTCTGACAGGCATCACATCTGTAAACCCACAAATCTACATATTCTCTCATTTTGGGCCACTTAAACATTTCTTTAGTACGAAACAAAGTCTTGTCCTGCCCGAGATGGAACCCAAAATAAGAATCACGATAATATTTAAATATCATGTTTCGTAATGCTTTTGGTACACAAATAATAAATTCCATTTTGTAATCAACATACCCGATCAACTCTTTACTTAGCTCATACAATTTTCAAATTTTGGCAACAATCTGTTTTTGGATATCTATATTCCGCTGGAAAACGAGCGAAAGGCTCCTATGAATAAATGCGGTAGTGTGAGTCATACGTCACCTCCGGTTATCTCCGTTAGTTAACCGGTTTTCCGTAACCAATCGGTGGACTGGAGGACATACAGTGGTAGGAGAAACGGAGGGGAGGAAAGACTGAAGGCAATGCTCTCTACCTTCAACATTCACTATGCTATAGCCTGTTCACGGTAAAATGAGCACTTTTGAAAGTTCTGCTTAAGATATACCTGTATGCACGTTGTGTATTCATCCGCCTTATGTAAAATTAATACTGCCATGGGCCTCATAACTCTATTCATGCGTCAGTCGAGTAAAACTGTGAAATTATTATAAAAACAAACATTTTACAAATCTGCTCATTTCTACACTTTGATGCATTAAAAATACCGAAAGCAAAATAAATAATTTAAGTTATCACAAATGGTTACCTAACACATTTTAATCGACGTTAATATCGGGAAATACTTTCACCATCGTTACCAATTTTACTGGGCGCATGTCACTCAGTGCGCCCGTAAAAATATATGCAAGTGCCTTTTTTCTAAGGTTGGTTTCAAAATTTCTCACTTTATCTTGAACAGCCTTTAGTATTAACTACTCAACGAAATACGTTTAGTAGCTGATGTCCGATGAGATAGTAGACGAACGGAAACCTACAGGGCAGTAGGGTAAGCTGGGTAAGTTGGAAATTCACTGCAAAAAATCAGGGCAAAGTACAATAGGTATTCAACACTCTTATTTGTCTGTTTGGTGGGTTTTAACAAGGGACAATTCAACAAAGAATAATAAACCAATGTTTGTACATGTTCACAGTACCTAATCGATTGCACAGTGTGTACACGTAATTAATAATAAAGCAACATGCAATGCCACGAAAACCACCACATGCCTGGCCTTCTTTGACGTGGTTATCAGACAGGTGTTCTTCTGTGAGAACAAAGAAACAGAATCGAAGGAGATTAAGACGTTGGTATTGACTTGCATTTGACTTCGAAATGCTAATTCAGTAGAATTAAAGACATATATTATGGTACGCAATCGGAAATACTATGTGCATAAGTAAATATAATGTTCCAATAATGGACAAGTCTACAACATGCGTCTCACTCATCTAATACCGTAAAATACCACCAGTGTATTCAAGGTCATGTATTTAAATTGCGCACCATAATTTCAATCGGAGAAATACCGAAGATCTCCCGGTAAACATTACTAACAACTGCTCAGCTCCACTCCTACCTTTCTCAGCTATATTTCCATTCACTCAAAATCATCCTTTTGATGTTCTTGTATCTCAATATAAGCTTGAGGGATACACTGTAAGACTCCCACTGGCCGCAGTTCATGTTCCTGTACTAAATTAACTTGACCATTCTCATTACTATCATCAAATTGAAACTCGTCGGCATTTCAGATCCTAGATAGAAAATCTGCAACACTATTTCTACCCCTTTCATATGATTTACAGTATATTGATACATTGTTAACCTAACTAACCATCTTGCTATCCTTCCATCAGGCTTTTTGGTGGCATGGATACAACTTAAAGCCTGATTATCAGTTTGTAAAACAAATTTTTTACTTTCTTAATTATTTGCAAACTTATCCATGCCAAAAATAGTTGCCAAGATTTCTTTCTCATAAACAGTACATTTTTGTTCAGGATGAGTTAACGGCCGACTAGCATATGCAACTGGTGCTAACGAGTTTTCAACCTGCTGACATAAAACAACCCCCACAGATATATAACTCACATCACACTGTGGAACAAACTGCTTCTAACAATCAGGCAAACGCAATACTGGAGGTGAAGTAATATTTTCTTTTAATTTACATAGAGCCCGTTCTTGATGCTTTCCCCAACTAAAATCCACTCCTTTTAGTTTCAAAGCGTTTAGGTGTTCAGCGATGGTTGCAAAATCTGTGATAAACTCTGAATAAAAACCAACCATCCCCAGTAATCTCCTTACTCCTCTTAAATTCTTTGGGGTGGGTAAATTTCATACAGGCCTAATTTTCTCGTGGTCCAGTTAACATTTATCATTATAAATTATAAATCTTAAATATTTGACATTACCTTTAGCCCATGTTATCTTATCCGGGCTCACAGTCAAACCTGCCTCACGTAAATCACTATGCAAATCACGTAAACGCTGTATGATGTGTTCAAAACTCTCACTGTACACACATACATAATCAATATATATAGAAAGAAAACCATATTGACATTTTTCTGGAATCTTAAATATAACATACGACATTGCACGAGGCCCACATATCACGCCATTGGCAGTCGTTTCCACTGATAATGCCCCCACGGTATTACAAAAGCTATAATTTCCCGTGAATCGGGATGTAGCTCACACTGAAGGAATGCTGTACATATACACTGAAGAGCCAATAAAAAACTGGTACACCTGCCTAATATGGCGTAGGACCCCGGGAGCACGCAGACGTGTCGCAAGACGACGTGGCATGGACTTGACTAATGTCTGAAGGTAAGCAGGAGGCAATTCACACCATGAATCCTAAAGGACAGTCCACGAATCCATAGGAGTGCGAGGCGGTGGAGATCTCTTCTGAACAGCATGTTGCAAGGCATCCCAGATATGCTCAATAATGTTCATGTCTGGTGATTTAGGTGGCCAATGGAAGTGTCTAAAGTCAGATTAGTGTTTCTGGAGCCACTCGGTAGCAACTCTAGACGTGTGGGGTGTCGCATTGTCCTGCTGGAATTGTCCACGTCCGTCGGAATGCACAATGTACATGAATGGGTGCAGGTGACCGGACAGGATGCGTACGTATCTGTCACCTGTCAGAGTCGTATCTAGACGTATCAGGGGTCCCATTTCACGCCAACTGCACACGCCCCATACCATTACAGAGCCTCCACCAGCTTGAACAGTCCTCTGTTGACATGTAGGGTCCATGGATTCATGAGGATGTCTCCATACCCGTACACGTCCATCCGACCGATACAATTGGAAACGAGACTCGTCAGACTAGGCAACGTGTTTCCAGTCATCAACAGTCCAATGGCGGTGTTGGCGGGCCCAGGCGAGGCACAAAGCTTTTTGTTGTGCAGTCAACAACGGTACACGAGTGGGCCTTCGGCTCCGAAAGCCCATATCAATGATGGTCCGTTGAATAGTTCGCAGACTGGCACTTGTTGATGGCCCGACATGGAAATCTGCCACAATTTGATAAAGGGTTACACGTCTGTCACGTTTAATGATTCTCGTCAGTCGTCGTTTGTCCCGTTCGTTCACGATCTTTTTCCGGCCGCAGCGATTTCGAAGATTTTATGTCTTACCGGATTCCCGATATTCACAGTACATTCGTGAAATGGTCGTACGCGAACATCCAAATGTTATCGCTACCTCGGAGATGCTATGTCCCATATCTCGTTCGCCGACTATAACACCACGTTCAAACTCACTTAAATCGTGATAACCTGCCTTTGTAGCAGCAGTAACCGATCTAGCAACTTTGCCAAATGCTTGTTGTCTTGTATAGGCGCTGCCGACCGTATCGCGTTACTCTGATTGGTTCCATACCTCTGTTATTTGCATACGAACGCCTATATCAGATTTTTTTGGCTCTCCAGTGTATAATTATGGATTTCTGAATTTTCGCATTGCATTTTACATTGTGCGTGTTCATCATAATCTGCGTTTGCCTGTCATCATTTAAAATTAAGTAGAATGAGTTTTCTAAATACAGCGTTATAAATTAACCCAATGCATATAACAGAAATAATGCATGTTAGTATAATCTGCCGTAATATTCTGGGATTCGCATTCGTTCAATTTGTTAATCAGGAAAATATGTCGCACGCACCCTCTAGCAAACGTAATGAGTTTAGTTACATCTAATAAAAAGTTAGTTTAAATAATTTTTTTATTGTTATAGTTGGTCAACACGACTTTTAAGTGTCTAACATGATACAAAGTGGTATTTCACAGAGTGGTCAAATGTTCATGTTTTCAGCGTTTTATTTGTTGTGAGTTTTTGCAAGGTTGTACCATGGTGACTAAATGAAGTTGCTATTATAACATATTTCTGTAGTCCTTAAGATGTAACAATGCCTTCCTTCATTTACAATCATGCATGAGCATCAACACGTTACGTAATGTACATAGAGTTCACCGACCACATCTATAATATGCAATTCGACAGCAGCAAACCCATATCACGCCATCGAATCTTTGTGACGAACAGCATGCATTGCCATTACCATATGGATTGGCCTCTCAGAATAGCAAGAGAGATTATGTTAACTGTGATGCGAGATGTAGTGTTTTATTTTCTCGAAGTGCCTCCCTATCGCAAAATTACTTGCTTGGTTTTAGATAAATTTTACAACCTTGGCCTAATACCGGTACAAAAAAATAGTAGGAATTTTGAGTAACGTAGAACGGTATTTACGTCTCTCATGCATAAGCATTTTTTGCAGATGTATTTTTTATAATTGCAACAATATTTTACGAGCAACGTGGGTCCTTCAGATGCCACCAATAGTTTAGTTTATACCGCTATACTTTGAGTTGTGACTGCAGGTGACATCATTGCCTCATCTTTGCCCTCAGCTAACGAAATGTGGCCCATATTGTGATAGAATTTTGAGATATAATGTATATCTTCAAGGCAAATAAACTGTTATCCAACAATTGCAGAGGCAAGCTAACAATCATACTAAAAGCAACATATTTTATAAATCTATGGCAATTAGGATAGCAAATTAGTAACATCAAATAGACTATAAAATCATTAAATGTATTAAATACAGGCTATATTAAGAGCTGAAATAAGCATATAATTCGTCAGTAGTAATGAACTCGTATGGGAAATGCACATTATTGCTTTTATGCTAACCTCAATTAGTGATAATGAGATTCGCTATGTTTTGCCAATGTTCCTTGAAGTGATATGCATCGCTTTAGCTCTTCTGAAGCTATTGTCTTGAATTATGCGCGCAAATATATTGCCTGTGTACTTATCTGAATTGGTTTACACGTCGTAGACACACGTTTATTTATTAAAAAACTATAATACGTTTGCTTTTGCCGAGGCTGTATCGTAGGATAGTAAGCACTGTTGTGGACAACTGAATTAGATGTGACGTCCAAAAAAACTATTCATTCTGCACAAAAAGGAATATGAATATTAAAATTTATATCAGTTTCTGATAAAGATAATATCAAGTTAGGAATAAGCATATTTGAACTGTACGCAGTGAGCTGAGATGAATGAACCCTTCCTGGAAGAGTACAAATTGAAATTAAGATTACCCTGTATTGATTACTTACGGTTTACCTAATGTCATTCTGAGATATTTTATTCTGAAATTTAAAATGAGTATAATCCTATTATAATTGGTGTCATAAAATACAATACAAACATGATAATCACTCTTTAAAATTAAAAATATATATTAAATCAAAGATTTTATTTGAATAAAAATCAAGAATGTATCATATCACACTGAACAGCCAAAATAACTGGTACACCTGCCTAACATCGTGTAGGGGCCACCGAGCACGCAGAAGTGCTGCAAGACGACTTGGCATGGACTCGACTAATTTCTGAAGGTATGCAGAGGCAATTCACACCATGAATCCTGCAGGGCAGTCCACAAATTCAATCTGCGCCAATTTGAGAAAGGGTTGCATGTCTGTCACGTTTAATGATTCTCGTCAGTCGTCGTTTGTCCCGTTATTTCACGATCATTTTGCGGCCGCAGCGATGACGAAGATGTGATGTTTACCGGATTCCAGATATTCACGGTACACTCGTGAAATGATCGTACGCGAACATCCAAATGTTATCGCTACCTCGGAGATGCTATGTCCCATCTCTCGTGCACCGACTATAACACCACGTTCAAACTCACTTAAATCTTGATAACCCGCCATTGTAGCAACAGTAACCGATCTAGCTGCCGACCGCATAGCGTTTCTCTGATTGGTTCCATACCTCTGTTATTTGCATACGAACGCCTATACCAGTTTTTTTTGGCTCTTCGGTGTAGGTATAAATTTAACATGATTGGTTTAAGATACGATCTGGCAAAACTTATGGTACAATTCATTGAGCACGCTTCAAAATAAAGAATTTTATTAAACGTATAATTTTTTATAAATAAAGATTTTTATTTTGTAAATATTTTGAAGTTACATCTAGTTTAGCTGAATTTTTCGTGACGAACTGAAATGCGAGTTAGCAGTGCATAATATCTAATATCTGCAAACGAGTTCGTATGAATTATTTTTATGTTCCAAAGATAATGAAATTGTGATAATGGCGTGATTGAGGAAACAATGCGGAACACCATTTTTTTTACAAGGAGAATTCGTCGTTTGTAGTACTTAAGATGAGCAGATTGTTTGGTTCTCATATAAAATAACGAAACGTTTTCCCATTAAACATCCCTTTATTCGAACATTTTTAGTGCATTTTCTGCAGCGAAGCAGATATTTAGTTGAATGTTACGAATGTTCCACGACTGAATAACGTGAGTATAGCACATTTTAAAGGCCTGCTTATGTTTACCTGTCAGCCCGTCACCTATCCTTACGCTACATGAAAAATCAGCATTCTCGTGCACTGATGACTAGTATTTCCATACATCAACCACGTGGAACTCTGGAACTGAATTAAATGTACACTTGTTGCTATTACATTAGTTTATTCACTTTGTATCTGTACCTCAACCATTTTTTTTAAATGAATACAGGTTTAGCAAGACAAACGAGGATCAACTCCCGCCGTCTTAGAGTTAAACAGTTTTCGTTACAAATTTCATTCCAGATTTTGCATTATATATTGTCGTTTGACAGTTCTTAGGTTATTGATAATTACATTTTGTAAAGTCGGTATTCCTTAATAATCACATTTGTTTCTAAAGTTACCAATTGAAAATTAATAAAAGCAGTAGGAGACGTACCACATTTTATGCTCTGTTATTATAAATATTTCTATAAACCTTCCATGAGGCGAAAACTGGATAAATCCAGGACGGCACGGCCTGATACTCCCTATATTGTAGAAATACTGGCCATTATCTATTTCCAACAAATTTGCAAGTACTCAAACAAACGCTTGCTCCAAAATAAATTCAGGTAATGACTGGGTTTATTTTCAAATTATGATTTCAGAAGTGTCTCATTATTTACGAAGCAGCCATGACGCACCTCCTTCACACACTGAAATTGAGAGATATCTATTGAGCTCATATTGATTCAGGGCGTGGTTGCCTCCTTCTGGGATTGTCGAAAGTTCAACTAAATAAGAGTTTTCTTTAAGGAACTGAATTTGTCATGTATACGATAGAAGGAAGGAACGTACGTTTTCATGTGGCAGCGTACTTGACTGCCATTCTGTCTCCAGAGTGGTTACATCCAAGTGGCTTCCTATGCCCCTTCTAGGCTATCACGCGCGGTTCCTCAATATCAACCTTCAGAATACCAACACCTGGTAAGCTGATTCTGGTTACCCCCGGCGTGGAAGCGGAAATAAGGCAATGGTATATTCCTCTTACCTGTAAAATATTTGAGGTATAATTCCCTTACATATAAGGGAAGCAAATTACCTGTACATGTAAGGTAGTAATGCCTCTTAAATGTAGAGTAATTTTAACATAAGAAGAAAAGTACTATCCTATAATCGTACGGAAAAGTACCTAACAAAAGTGTGAAAATCGTGTACAAGTAAGAGATTAATAACTATATTAAATAATAAAATTATATTTAAAAAATCTGGGAGTATTAATACTGTTTGTTTCATCATTGCCTATATCCTCAGATGAATAGTACCGAAACCACAATTCTTAAATCCTCGACTCTCGCCAGTGTGTGCGCGCGAGCCATTGTGCGCTATCGAGGGAGGCCTGTGCGCTATCCGTCACACCACTGCAAGAAAGTAGCAGTGTTAGTGATTATTAGCGTTCCAAAGTCAGCCTAATAAAGTATTCCACCACGAAAAAAAAGTATTAATTAAAGTTGTCTGCGAAGTGTTTATTTAAAATAACTATACAAGTTTTCCCAAAATATTTCTAATAATTAGCTTCAACATTCCCGCTATTCTAAAAGCAACTTGACAAATTAGTTATTCCTGGAACTGGTTTTAATAATAATTTTTTGTAACAGATTGCTCAGTTACTTTTGTGCGGTACAGAGCAAAGTTTATGTAAAAACACTTTTTGAGGCTTTATTAGTTCTTAGAGGTCCTAGTCTTTTAAAATTTCCCTTGACATAAAAAATTACGGGGTGAAGATAACGGCGTATATTGAGATTTGAACACGGGAACAACAAAGCTATCCGTTTTCCACAGTCTCTTACGAAGTTTCGTACTTACTGGTATAGGCGTGCGTATGCAAATAACAGAGGTATGGAACCAATCAGAGTAACGCGATGCGGTCGGCAGCTAGATCGGTTACTGCTGCTACAATGGCAGGTTATCAAGATTTAAGTGAGTTTGAACGTGGTGTTATAGTCGGCGCACGAGAGATGGGACATAGCATCTCCGAGGTAGCGATAACATTTGGATGTTCGCGTACGACCATTTCACGAGGGTACCGTGAATATTGGGAATCCGGTAAAACATCACATCTTCGACATCGCTGCGGCCGGAAAAAAATAGTGAAAGAACGGTACAAACGACGACTGACGAGAATCATTAAACGTGACAGACGTGCAACCCTTTCTCAAATTGGCGCAAATTGGATTTGTGGACTGCCCTGTAGGATTCATGGTGTGAATTGCCTCCTGCATACCTTCAGGCATTAGTCGAGACCATTCCACGTCGTATTGCGGCACTTCTGCGTGCTTGGGGATCCTACACGATATTAGGCAGGTGTACCAGGTTTTTTGGCTCTTCTGTGTATGTCCTACAAGCTGTCCAACATGGCACCCTCGTTTTGTTTCTTTCTCCCGTCCAACTTTAGTGACAATGCTGAGGAGATGCATACGTCATAAGGTAATTGTCTCAACCATGTATGGGATCTTCCACTGATGTACGAGTGAATGTTACTTCAGAGTGCGATAATTCTATCGTACGTGTAAAGAAAAATTTGCTTCCCAAACAAGTTTGCGAATATTGCTTGACAAATGTCAGGTAATTTTCCAGTATTTGTTTACAGTGTAGTTATACTCTGAACGCAAATCGGTTATATCAATCAGTGAATTAGTAGTTAGCCGACTGATAGTGAGGTAAGAGGCTGTTACAGACTAGCAAATCAGTCACATGAACTATGAATTAGTGTCACGGCGTTTGTGTTCATTGTCATATCTGGAGATAGGATGTATGGCGTGTCTTAATTTATAAACGTTTTTGTTCATGCGAGCTTGAGCTGGATAAGTTAATTTTTTGTACACAGAAATCACATGAAAATTAAGTTTGTCAACGTCAAATCAAACAATTTTTTATAATTTGTGAATAGTGGTAGAGGTGGGCGGGATCGTACCAAAACCCATAGCATATGGTGCATCAAGCGTTCGCAATGCTACCACTCTACTAAGTGCGCCCACTTAACGCTGCGTAGAAAAATACAATGCCCAACAAAAAGCAATCGTTTCGTCACGTCGAAATATTTCGTCCTTCGGTAATAAGTGTGTTTCAAGCATTTAAACTGGTTCGCAAAGTTTAAAACATAACCTCTTTACAGGTATGCGTCATTTTAAAATGCTGCTTGTCGACATTAAAATGAGTGAAAGTTCAGCCACCGTGGCGGATAGTAAGTTGCAACTAATCTCAGGTAGAGCCATTTTCACTCGTTGTCACTGCTTTGGCTTCGCTTTCACTATTTCAGGTTTAGAGTGAACATCGCGAATGACACTAATGAAAATACTTCCCCGCAGTTTTTCCTAGCACCTTCAGTATCGTCAAGACTTAAATGAGAATGATTTTTTACTTCTTTTAAGCCAGTCACGTTCTTTTCAAACCAAAATTAAATTTAATAAGGAGAGAAATGTATTAACAAATGCATTCCGGTGGCAAGGTTCCAGAGCAAATAATATGTATTTTTATCAATTTAGGTTACTGGACGTGCATAGCTTCCGCTAACCCATAAATCATGATGTCACCGCGTGAAAATACATTTAAAAGTCCTCCGTAATTATTTTCTCCATCAGCAGGAATATCTGTAGAGTGGATGCGGTAGAAAGCCTAATCCGAAGGCTGAAACTCGCCTTGTATGGGTTGGGTTCCTTGCTGGGCATTGTGCAAACTTTTGTGGAATTAATTAGGAGATTTAATTGACAGTGATAAGTAAATAAAAATTTGCAGCACAAAATTATTT
This sequence comes from Clitarchus hookeri, assembly GCA_002778355.1. NCBI lineage: Eukaryota > Metazoa > Arthropoda > Insecta > Phasmatodea > Phasmatidae > Clitarchus > Clitarchus hookeri. The sequence goes on from NQII01000035.1 coordinate 634,419, forward strand.
GGTACAGATGAGTGTCGGTGAGGTAAGTTGTGATAACTCAATAATATACACGTACCGGAAATTATTCTCGATACAGGATAACAAAGCGAGAAATATATATCAGGGCACGTGCATATTTACCCTCGTGTGTGGGGAAGTGCCCCTTGCGTCTAAGGGAGGCAAACACATTTCCCAGATCTCCCACACGCCGCCTCCCCCACCAC
>NQII01000035.1:634646-669227 GCA_002778355.1 Clitarchus hookeri
TGCAACAATAGCAAGGCTTCAGACTGCGCGCCACAAATCACAGCTTTTCACCGGCAAAACTTTCCTCCATTTATCATCCCACCATCTACTACATACTTCTGAATAGAAGAATTTCAGCGATACTTCTCTTTTTTATATATTTATTTTTCTTTCTGCCCTTCCCCTACTCGCCCAAGCCGCAAACATGGCGGGGGAGCAGATTTCCTCCCGGGCTGGGTATTTGTTTCCCCGGCCCCCCTCGGCCATCCACTTTCCCCTGCGATCCTGGCGGGCTGAAAATTTTCTGCATGTTCTTTGTGCTGTGCTCAATGGAGTCGATATTTCTGGAGCAGCGCGAGATAAGTTGCTTCCATCCTCGCCGTCGACCGTACCTCCAGCGTCGAGTTGAGGGACGGGGGGAAAAAAATTGTAGGGTGTGGGTGTTGTTGTTGAACCCCCCCACCACATCTCGCGAAACAGCACGCTCACCTCTACCTGAGGAGTGCCCCACTCGACTGTCTGAAAGGACCTCGAGCACTTCCGGGAAACACAAGTTTCCATTCCTCCGAGGCTACAATGTGTAGGCCCCTCGTGAAGGATCACGGCTACGTGGAAGATTGAAACCCTCCGAAGCTGTATACGTCGAAAATTAAGATTGTATTTACTACGTCTGTCTCGTGGCCTGGAAGAAATAAGGATTGGCTTACACATTTAAACATGCTTTAAGTGACAAATAGCTAGTGTGCTGTGTGGCTTTCACAGGACGTTAGCCATGCGTACCGTTACTTAAACTGATGACGCAGAAGCCCTAACAGAACAAAGTGTTCATAACAGAAAAATTAAAGTGGTTAATACCAATTCGCAATGTTTTAAATTCAATGTTTGTAGCAAAATATGTAGGGCGTAACGACCCCACCCTGTCTTCCAACACTTGCAGCTTTAAAGCCGGTGGTTGCAGACGAGCGGTATATGGCAAGGTAACAAACATGCTGAGCTGAACGCATTACGAGTGGATAGTACTATTCAGCATGAAGATATCTCACTTTGATAAGAACATTTTCTGTCAAACTGTTGAAGCGCCATATTACATGAGGAAATTTTTGACCGTACTGATTCAATCATATCATACTTAAGCCTTTTGTAATAACTTTAAAGGTGCAGAGAAGTGAAATACACTGTTACTTTTTTCCTTCATTTTACTGAGAATTTGTTTGTAATTTTATAAATGTTTATAACAGTATAAAAATATATCTTGTAAAATTACTGTAGCTGTAGGTGCAAAAACTAGTGGCGATGTTAAGTGTAGTTGCGTGCAATAGCAAATTTATTGCAAGTTTGAATAACGTAAAGCACTTTAAAAACAACTAAAATAATCATAATAAAACGACTACAATTTCAAAAACATGTGACGCTAATACTCATTAACTGTTAGTGTCAGTGTTTCATATGTACACAGAAATCTTAAAATGAAATAAATGCGTTCTTCTTAAGCGAATAACTCTTAATATTTTGTAGGTATTTACTAGTTTATTTAGTACAAAAATTATTGTAAAGCTCGTAAGTCAAGTTGCTTTTGTGGCTTAACATCGCAAGTGTTGCGGGTTCTAGTCTCCGTGTTGGCGAGGTGTAATAATGTTTTTTTTTTAAATAATAATTTTAAATAATATTTTCCTTATTATCTGTTATAAATTCATCACATTTGTTTTCGAGAAAAAAAAAATAATTTTATGTCTACTACTCAAAAATGTTAGTTATAATATCATTTGTAATATTAAAAATATATGTTTCGCATATTTTACAATAAAACTGCAGTTCTGCAAAGGGGTTTCGTGGCAGCTGGATTTCTAAAGATTTTTCTAGCAAAAATACAAAAAAAATTACAGTGTATGATAAACATGATTTCCAACACACCTGAAGTGAACGGGGCGTTCACTTCAGGTGTGTTGGAAACACATACCTCGAAACAAGTTTTGCATGACCTGCCATTTGGTTGCTCACGAACTAAGTTCGCTGGGATAGAAGGTGCATTACAAAGACATCGGAATGACAGGCGTGATATTGTGTGTACAGACAGTGTGTGTCTCCGTCCCATACTTTCTCCTGGGCCGTGAAAAACCGAGCAACTCAGTAATCCTGGTAACGCAAAACATTTTTTGAGGTGTTTATTTAACAGTCTTCTAAATTACAGGAAATGGAACTGATAGATCCAATAGAAGAGTTCTATTGAAAAACGCTCGATGTTTTAAAATCGGATCCAGGGGGCATTTGGTAATATTCTGTGAACATAGAAGTAGAATGTTGATTTAGTCGATACATTTTAATTTATGCAATTTGTCTTATCATTTATATAAAAGGAAAGAATACTCATTAATTTAAATGAGATAGAATTTACGAAACAAATTTTATCATGTGTATTTTAATTCAGACAATCGCTTCGTAAATTAGGGCTTTTATAAATTTCTCCTTAATAAGTATAATTCATATAAGTCCACATTTATCGATTTTTTTGAATGTTAAATTCTCAAACTTGCATATTCTGACATATTCTTATTTATAGATGAATGTAGAAATTATGTTTTGTCACAATGTCCCAACACGATTTTTATTGAAATATTCTGGAAACAGTTTTATGAAAACGACATAATTACATCGAAATACAAACTGCATAGGAATCGTGAAGGGTAGATTTGCAGCTCTGCAAAAATTGTGAAATTGCGGTAAGACGCAAGTTTGGTAATAATCAAATTATTCATATGATATATAAATACGCTTGCCTATTTTGAATACAGATGAAACAGAGTGAAGATTGAAGCTGGTTGTGGTAAAACAGGAATAACATGAAAAATCATTTTCAAATATTTTTTAATTAAAGTTTGTCTTTCGTGTCAGATTAAGCAGCTTAGCGAGAATCTAACAAAAACTGAAGTTGTTGAATCACGACAGTATCCAAACCGAAGTTCTGATTGGAAGGTACATTTAAGAGAATAGATTTGGGGTTTGGGATTTTTTTTGTTATTATAGTTAGATCCTGTGATATCCTGCAGCTTATAATTGCGAGAAATTAAGTAATATGATAATAGATGTGAAGATTATTAGGAATGAGAGACAGTGTTTGGCTAAAAATAATAGCAATAATATTTTTTTTATCTTAACAGTTAGAGCAGGGAGACGTCGGAGAATATTCATCTAACACAACTGCACCGTTCTACACATGGACTGGGAATTAAAGGCAGTTATGCCACCACAAGACCAGACCCGCTTGATGCTGATTTGATGAAGACAAGTAAGGAAACAATCAGTTCTCATTAATATGAACTATCGCATCGCTGGAGACGTGGGAAATTTGTGAGTTCATTTTCACAATAAGCACATACTTGATGCATTTGTTACGAGCGTCAAATATAACAGCCGCAGGTTTACTGACACGCCCTGCAAGAACAGCCTGGTAACGATCATCTGGTAGACTTGTCTCAAGCATAGCCTACTGCTGCCGAGTTGACTTGGGACATTTCCGCGTTTCTGTACGCATTGCCTCTTGTCACATTCCACTCCGCTGATGTGCAGCATTTCTGTCGCACAACGTGATGCCACAATTATACTAGTGCACAACCTTTGGCGAACTTATCTGCCTAAGGTGATGAAGAAAATTTACCAAAGCCTGTATTTCTACCAGAAGACCTTATTATCAGGTACACACATATTTACTCTGCACATACTAGTTCAATTCATCTTTTTTTACTACTTCTATTGCAAGAAGTTTCTTCCCTTACGATTCGAATAAACAATGTGCCGTCAGTCTACTTAACTTGGAGTCTAAGAAAACTTCGTTCAGCCATCAAGGTGACAGATAAATATGTATGTCTCAAGCTGAGGTAGCAAAATAAACGTTTTGTAGGTAGTACAAAAATGTTTTTCTAGAAACTAGTTACGAAAATGTTTTTTATATATACTGAAATTGAAATATTGTAAATTTACAATTATGTTATTGTGTGAAACAGGCAGACCTAATAATGTTTCTCCGTGTTTATATTAAATAATAAGCATGCAAGACTCTCTTTTTAAAATGTAACTCTAGTCTCACATATTCCAAAGGTACCAACTAATTTTAAAATTTTCTTTTATTCTCTTTTTCCGATACAAAATTTTTATTCGTAGCTATCTTCAAATAATAATTTATTATAGTATATAATATTTTGTGTGCTGAAAAATGAATGCATGATGTTTTCTTGGTATCAGTTATTAGCAATATTTAACTTATAGCATTGAGTAAGGAACAGTAAAATTTAAACCTTGCTATCAAAATGTTTAGCTGTGTAACTTTGCAGTGTTTGTACAGTAACTCGTATCTCAATAGTTAAAAACAGAATCCACTATATTCAATTTATTACAGATTCCACGACACTGTTACCTTGTTTAATAACATGGCTATAGCGTACTTTGTACAAGGGTTTGTACACAAGTTGTAATAACGGTAAAATATAGGCGGCCAAATTGTAGTTAATCAGTTTAGGTATGGATTTTCCCCATATGCCTCGTGATGAGCGTAGCGTTGTTTTATCTTCTATATTACGTGAGTCCAAATATCGGGAAATGTAAAGTTCGGTCGCAAGATGACATCCTCAGTATGTCACATTTGACATCACATTATATTGATAAAATTTAAATCAGTGTTTACATTTAAGTTGTTTCAAACGAAATTTGAGAGGCAGAGTACAGCGGATAGAAAAAACATTTCACTAGAGATGGTAATTTGAATGTTAATAATTATATATCCTCTATAATTGGTGGCAAAAATAAAAGCATCAGCTCATTTTAATTTCGAAAAAGTTGTGCAGCTATAACTTTAGGCCGCAATAAAAATATTCACCTGAAGAGTGAAACATTAAGTTGTGACGATAAATAGATGAATAATGTAATATGTCACGTGTGACTCCTTGATTCGTTCAATCCCAGTGTCCTCCACACAGGACAAGTTAGAAAGAAATAAACGGCTCTTGCCAAAAATATCACACGCTATCCATTCACCGCAAGGGGTAAGCGAGATTTATACTGGTTGGAACTGAACTCTATCTGCAAACTTTGGCAAGTGATTCCTCTTAAAATAAAGGTAGATAATATATATATGCGACTTATGTCCTAAGTCCATTCTGAGAGGTTGTGACTACCCTTGATTGATCATCATGCTGGACCTATGAAAACGTTGCGATTCAGTGTTCGGAAATAATACATTAATTTCTCGAAAAAGGTGGCATAGAGGGTAAAAACACAAGGCGACATTTTGGCTTACCATGTACGGTAGATTGCTAATCCGCAATAGATATTCATTTTTAATACAGAAATTAATTCCAAATCCTCCTTCTTTATGAAGGGTGTTGGTATCAGCACCGGGTCCTTTATAGTTTGCACCTCGTCGTTCAATAATGCATTATCAAGAGACTCACAAATGTGTATATTATTTTGGCTCTGTTACTGGCAATAAACGTCTTCTTCAAGTACGCTTTCATTGATGGTTAAACCACTACAGTTTAGATTAGAGCTATAAGGTCGTGTATCATTTTCTAACTTTTTTATGAGGAATTACCTGGCAAAATTTGTTAGAAGAGTTCAGTTCCACCCTTGTATAAAGCGTATATAAATGCAGCAAATCAATTCTTTCTGATAGAAATATTTGTTGAACTTCCATCTAAAGTGTTATTGCTTGGCTTTCATAGCTCTGTGAGGTATGTGTTGACCGGAAAGCTGCGCACACGCCAGGTCTTGTGAACCGGTCGGCCCTGTCATGTTGCAGGTCAGGAACCCGCCACCCGCGGTACCCGGGAATGAGAACGACATTCTGTGTTGGAGCTGACTACGTGATGTTTTAACAGCGAGGCATATCTTCGCACATTTCAGAAGGTAAGCTGCTTTTCTCTGCTTTAAGTAGATAACAAACTAAACGAGTACAGTAATCACGTAACTGCTCTTTGGCCTTTCTTTGTAAGGCTCTTTATGAACTAGCATTTCCCCCCCTGGATTATAAGGCTATTTTATGGTTTCACGACAGGAGTACGATTATATCTTGATTAAAATACCAAATACTTTTAAAAAATAACGTTCCTCGTAGATTTTTTTTGTGGAAAAACAAGAATTTTAACGTGCAATTTATTTTCATACAAATCCAAAGAATATATACTTTTACAAGAAGTCTGGTTTCAAATTAAGTGTTTATTGAAGTCACACATTTAAAATCGAAATCAGTAAATATTTATTGATAGCTAGCTGAAAGTGCTCCATCCGGGATCTCTAAGGAAAAAATCACAAATTCTTCAGTTAAAAGATATTAACTAATTTAAAAAGCAGAAAATCTATTATTTGTTGTTGGGTAATAAATACGCACCGGGACTTACAAATTCGTGCGTTCTGATGTGAAATACATAGAGTACAATCATTCTTTCGCAAAGCAAAAATATTACCGAAACAAAAAAGCTTGTGGATATAAGGATTGGACTTTCACCTAAAATGTAGGACCTACTCCTACCTCCGTAGTGAGACAGCTGTCTAACTCCCCTACTCTGCCACTGTACAACACGTTCTAGTATATTTCAGAGTATACAGGAACATAAAATGGCAAACAACGATAAGTTTCCTGATGTGAAAATACTTCCTGCTCTTGAAGTACATATATATTCCGCTATCTTAAATGGCATTGCAAAGTTTAGAAGCTAATCTAAGTTTAATTTATTTCAATTAACGAGGTTATCGCTGTTCTCAGGTAACCGCCATTTTACAACGAGACTTTACAGAACTAAACAGTTATTTTTAGTAACGGACTGATCAGTAATAATTTCACCAATTCAACAGTGAAATTATTTAATAAGTTTTGCCGATTCTCACAGACAAAAGTTTTGTTTTCTGCAAGTTGACTAATCAAGTAAATTCTATAACAGACGCAATTGAATTTCAAAGTCGAATCAGAATACCTATTTTAAGAACGTGAAGTATTTTCACATCACGAAACGTATTGCAGTTTTCCATTATGTTTCTCTATACTGTGCAAAATACGAGAGTTTTTAAGACAAACTCGTATGAATATCGGCGAATTTACTCCATTACCTACAATTTGAGTGGAGGTTCGGTCCCAACCACACACACAATCTTTTTTGTATAAGTTATGTAATAATTGTAATGATACATTTCACATTTTTAATTCTGGCACTTATTTATTACTCATCTATAAATAACTGGATTTCTGCTGTTTAAATTACCTAATTTTTTTTAACTGAAGAGATAAGTAGTTTTCTTTTTCTACTGATTCCAGATTGAACAGTTTCTGTGGCAATCAGTAGATATTTATCGATTCAAATTTAGAGCGAAGGAGTGGTATGCTGCGATTTATTCGAACTTTAAAACTTGGCTGACCTGCGGTAACGGTTAACTTCTGGCTATTACGACTTGAAATATTATTTCAAAAGTTCAAGTTAAAATACGGACAACCATATTACAAATTTTCAAGAAATATATTTCGTGACATTTTAATAAAATAAAGATTTATTTGGAGCTGTATCCTCCTAACATATCAATGCAGTTTAATATTCAAGATTTATACGAAAAATAAATGCATTAATTTAAAATTACTATATCTCGTTTCATTCATTTTTAGTAGCCATTTTCCTCCACTGTCATACTTTTTACAGGCTGTTACATGATAACTACAAATGTAGAACATATCACAACTGAAAAAGTAGAAAATAGTGTACAGTTTTACGGCATTACACAGATACGATGTTCCTCTGCATCGTTCGCAGTGGCTCCAATCTCTCTGTGACATGCAGCTTCATCTGTCTTCACGCGCCCTTTGCGCAGCCGTAACAACTTACAAAATGTAACGTAACATACGAGGGCCAAAGTAGTGCAATGGTTAGATCAATCGCCTCCCACCAAGACGAACTGAATTCCATTTTTGGTGAGGTCGTACTGGAATTTGTAGTGTGGGAGATGTAGCGGACGTTGCTTTTGGCCGGCGAGTTTTCTCGTTCCTCCACCTTGACCGCATCTTATCCTCATCCACGTTGAAGAGAAGTGCTTTCTGAGCGCCAACGAAATGTTTCACTCGCCCCTAGGCACTAAACATGTGGACTCTGCGTACCCCGTTTGCGAGTCGCGGAGTTGTCTGTCAATGTGCGAGACCTTCTGTACTAGGAGTAGTGATGTTATGAGCTCTCCTAATGTACTGGTAGCGCGTTGAGACAAGCAAAGTATTCTCCAGTGACATGGTATTTGACACAGCTGACGTCTGGTAGGCGCGTGCAGACGGAGCAGTGCTAAGCTCACAGTTTCAGATAAAATACAGCTTCCGTGAAGCACATAATTACCCTTCGCTGCTGACATGCGTTAACATACATTCGCGTAATTTATGAAGCCGCGGGATTAAACCCGAGTGAAATTGAATTTCCACCAGCAGTTCGATAACTACGTTTGTGTGGCAAATGCATGCAGCCCAGATTAATAACTAGGGGTGGGTACATTTCGCAGCCTTGGAGATCTGAAGTCCAGATTAATTCTTCATTATACTATAGCCTCAGCTGTTTCTTACTAGCTGATAGAGGGGTGTCTTTGAAACCGTTACCCAATCGAAAATAAAATGCAACTCGCGTATAAACGTGATTGATGCCTGCCTTACCCTCAAATGAATCCACGAAATGACTACCAACAAAGAGAGTGTAGTCACAGAGTAATTAATAATACAGAGGTGAAACAGCTCCTTATACAGCCAACTTCAGCCACCTACGCCAGTAAAATGGCGTCACCGACCACCAAAATGTTGGAACGTCTTTCGCCAATCAGCGTCTGGTAACCTATTCGCCAGCTGGCAGCCCAGCCAATTGTGAACTCTTCGCGGCATGCAGTGCCCAATCAGATACAAAGACCTTTCCCAGATCCTCACCCATCCAATCAGTGAATGGGTTTGCCCACATCAAATGAACCAGCTCAGTTTTTTTATGTTATTTCATATTATTTAGTATGTAATCATTTATGTATTAAGTTTTTATTTTTTTATTTTTTGGATTTTGTTTGTACTTGGAATGAGTGTATCACAATTAAATTTGTAAACATAAGATTGCTTTCTTTTATATTTATTTTTAGGAACAAGCCTAGTTTTTAATGTTTTATCTTATTAAATATGTAAAAATGCATGTATCTACCAATTTGTTGCTTAATCTTAGAGTATTGTCTTATATTTTCAGTTGTTTTTAATAAAGGTAGTTACAATTAATGTACACGACAAATTGTACACCAGCCGTAGATGCTGAATATTGTGCAATTCCATATAATGAAATAAATAAAGGGACCACCTTGCCATTTGGATTCTGCGTACTTATCTACTCTGTGATGTAGCTGGAGATGGCAGACTTATATCACGACCATTCTTCAGCAAGCGGCGGGATAGCCTTTACATTTGCGCTGTGAAGCCTGCTGGAGGCATACGTTCGTACTAACTGCTGTGCCGAGATTGACAGACAAACACGTACAGTTACGAGTAGAGACACCTAGTATGAGTGGGAAAGATTTCTACGCAGGCAAGACTTCAATATACTACCAGCAAACCTGTAGTTTTTCTTTCGTTATAGGCCACGTGTCTTCGTGAAAAGAAATTTGACTAGGGCAGTCAAAATCTTGTTTCTACGGTACTGAGTGTCTATTATTAGCGTGCTTAGTTAAAATCAATCCAATCATTAAAGTGGATATGAGCCAAAGTGTTTTGAAATAAAACTAGACAAGTACTAATTTCGCGCAAATCGTGTGTTATGAGCTAAGGTCAGTTTACCTCGAAAGTTTTCACCAGCAACCACTGTTTAAGAAATGAGTGGGATTGGTTTACCTTTGTAATTGACTAACATAAAATTTCGTCTTTCTACAATTGTAGATGATCCATTAACTCTGCTGTTTTTAAACGGTCAGGTAATATGCCTACAATATAACATGGGTTAATAAAAAGTATATTTAAAATCTAATTGATAAATATTTGTAAAAAATACAGAAAAATATAGAATACAATTAAATATTTTTTTTAATATTCTGATTTATGGTTTTGGTTTTGCACTCTGTACAGAATAACCTCGCTTATCTGGGCCTCGTTAATCTGCATTTACTTTTCGTGCAAACTTATTTATGTGGAACGTTTGCAGTATGTAATTTTTGCAACAAATAAGTTTTCTCTGATTTTGTTATTATCCAAATTTTCGTTAATCCAATTTTTTTTAACCAAATTTGTTCCAAAGTAACGAGGTTGTACAGTAAAATTAATTTCAAACAACGTTTTATTTTTAATTGGTATTTTAACGAAAACAAAAATTCCAGCAAATAACTGTCGTATTCACAAACCTTTTAAAATAACAACTTTAATGCCTGGAAACACGATATCTTAGAACTACATGTAAAAGTAAATTTTTATATTTTCAATTTCGTGTATTTTTAAAGTGTTGCCGTATGTAACAGGAGGTTTGTGTCGGCTTGATATCTACAGGTAGACATAAGTACGGCAGTAGACAGCGTGCGTGCAAACACAAACAGTTGGTAAGACACAAGGCTGATCAAGTAAACATAACGGTTAAGTCTGCTGCGTCATTAAAGCCTGACTTTTAAGGCTCCGGAAAACATTAAAGGACCTTACATAGAATAAAACAATAATAAGCGACGTTCAGTACACCCTGTCCAACATCTGAATGGTTAAATTGCATGTATCGTGGGGTGAAAAATACACACGACCATCGCCAACTTGGAATCCTGACTCTCGAGATAGTTAGACATCACCGATATTGCAGCTACCTTCGCAAGATTCCTAGAAACTAGCAAAAATCCCGAAGTTACATGTGTTAATTTTTCTGCATTGAATATCATATGTTTACTTTTCAGACATTTGTTTTACTTTGAAAACTGTTAGACGACTTGTGATCAGGTTGCTAGCCAAATTAAAATACGATGGGAACTCTTTTAACATCTATAATTCCGGAGGAGTAACCTGTAAAATCCTCACCTGTCTCGCTCCGCATGTTTAAAAAAAAGTTATTATATTTCATGCGGCATTGCCTTTGTGAGCTGTCGAGACTTTTATTCCAACACTGCTTACAGAAACAAGAATCCTATACAAAGTTCGCACTACAAACTTCCGGCGTTGTATTAGAAATGCTAATGAACGTGGCGTAGACACATGAAATGAGAGCGGCACGAAGAGGGAAAGTTGCATCATTATGAAAACTAGCGAGGAGAAACTACCTTCTAAATTCGAGAAAGGGTGCCAAAACAAAAATTGAGAGTAAATAGAGGCCTAAAATTTTTCTGTCAACTGAAATGAGTTGCAACATGGTATACGATATCCCGTACTTTATGCGCGAATTAAACCCTGACGTAGATGCAGTGAGATAATTATATCGTGTGACTAAGGAGGGGGATATGAAGGTGTGCCCCGCCCCTCCTTCAAAACTCAATGGAATGGTCGCTCCGCCAGTGGGGAGCTGAAGATGTACTGGAAGATACGTGCAGCGGGTAGTATACGTGTCAGGGGAGTGGTCATCATGGACGTGAACCGCTCTCATGAACTATTTGCAGTTAGCGCCCCCTCCCAGGACGCTAGAGGGCTGAAGTGTAACACCGCGGGCCGGAGGGAAATGTCTGTTTCCGCAGCTCCATTTTGCTACTCCCCTAGCGGTCAGGGGTAGGCAAGGTAGCAACAGGGGTGGAAGTGTGTGTGTGTGTGCGTGCGGGCGGGCGCCGGACCCTGGAATTGATCAGCCCGGACTGCGCACGCGCGCTGGCGCCTCACCATATTGTCATAGTGGTCCAGAGGATAGCTCCCTCTGGTGATGGGGAGGGGGGCGGAAAGGGAGGGAGGGCTCGTCTGGAATGACCAATGGCAACTTGTTACCGGGACTAAATGGGAGCCGCATCCCAGCAACATGGGTACATGTCGACAGTAACGCATTGTTTTGAACACTGTTTCTTACCCATGTCATAAGCAGGTTTTTAAGTTGGTATCTTCTTAGAAACAAAGTTATCATACCCATTTGCACTACAAACATGTAAAGTTCAAAATAATTTAGTACGTAAGTATTGCGGAACTTTTCCATGAATGTTAACTAAAAACACACAACTGGTCAATCAACAGTTACCTTAAAAAATGTATTAAGAAACAATAAAACTAATTAATTTATTTGAAATATCATGCTACCACGTATTTGTTCACTAGTAGCGTAGTCTGATTCAATATCGCCTATCAATGCCAGCATTCTTCACAAATATGTAAAACTTTTCGCTACTGCTTCATTGAAAAACCCATAAATGTGGCAAATACGTATAGTGGGTTTTTTATAAGTAATCCCTGCCTTATGAATTGTTCCCACTTGCTGTTGACAGTCATTAATCTGTTCCGTTTTTTAATGAAAAAATTACTACGCTTTATACTTATTATTTAGTAAGCATAATTATCAGTTATGTTCGAGAAAATAAATCGTAGATCTTTCTATAACTAGATCTTTGAAAATTATTTCCAGTTTTAAAGTTAATGCCATAGAGCAGAAAAAAATGTTCAGTATACTCTGAAACTTTTAACTGATGGAGGAAATGTCTCATTCTGTACAACTTCTGTTCGAGTTTAAGATTTCCTCCTTTTACTTCAGTTTCAAAATTTTGTTTACTTCTATCAATGTGAGTCGTAATGTAACTATTAAAATGTGATTCTTTAATTTGGAATTTCGAGAATACAACGAGCTACACTGATTTCGTACACTACTGTCAAGTTCGTGGTTTATATTTAAAAACGTGGTAATAAACAGTGAAATATGTGTAAATAACAGAACAGTGTTTGCCTTAGTGTGTTTGGTATGTTTTTTTTTGCTAGGATAGCGTATATGCTGTATAACGCACAATACGATAACTAAGTTTTGCGCTTGATGTCTCAATATTTTTGTTACACACAATTCTATACTTGGCAAATGCAAACCTTAACTTTCGGGCATAAAATATGGTAGTTAAAGTTATTGTTAGTTTTAACTGCCGATAGTTAAGAGTTATTAAAATGCAAATATTAAAAAAAGAAACTACTCCATTGTTATTTGAGTGAAAACAAAAAATAATAAATATAACTCTTGGCAAGGTATTCAATACTCGATTTAACTACACAGTTCAACCAACATCAATAAAAATATATTATTTGCTAAAAGTACTGCGAGTTGGTCCTATTTATTATTGGTTATAACAATTTAAAAAAATTACACGGAAAAAATTTGAGAATATATAATTTTAAAAAAAATTTAATTTGTTCTGTAATATCACAAATTTGAATAAAAATGTAAACATTTCATCAGCTACTTTTTACACAGGTGCGGTCTAGTCTAACATGATGATTCACTTAAAAATCCTATTGAAAATGGTAATGAATTAAAATTTATATTGAAGAAATTCCTGAAATACATAGGAAAATATCAACTACAGATATTAAGTACAGTTTAAGTTAACATAAAAAAATTGTGATTGCTTCAAAATATTCTGTTAAAACGTTTCGTTGAAAAATTTGAACTATCAATAATGATTATTTCTTACTGATTCCAAATAAATGGTGTCACGTGTATTCGAATGGCTAGCGAACTTTTTATGGCGACTACGGTGACAAAATGATGTGGAAATAATTTGCATGACATTTCTATATTAGATTTTCAGGGTAGCAGCAACAGAACGCCAACCGGCCAACATCATTAAAAATATGTAAAGATAATGGAAGTAATGCCTAATTTGTTCTACAGAAATAAAATATCTTCATTATTGAAGAAACAGAATGCTCCAAGAAGAAATTATATTTTATTACTATTCTAAAATAAAATTCCAGACCATGAAAAGAAACACGTAGATCATGTTGTTGTGTCAATTAACAATATTTAGGTGGTACCAACAGCCTAGGTATATTGAGTGCTGTCCCTAAACGTAGATTCTTAGAAGATTATAATTATAAATATTTGGTTTCTATATTGCTATGTTTTCCTCAGTGATTAAAATAATTTTATATTTGTTAAAACTGATTTTTCAAGTATTTTTTTAATAGTCTGCGTGGAAACTACATAGAGTGTAATAAAAAAAACCAGTTAAAGGAATATACAATATTTACGGCAACAGTGAACGATGCACTATTTTACAATAATTCGATTAGTATAAATACTTAAACAATCATAACTTAACATTATAATTCATTTTACGAAAGAAAAAAAAAGTATTTAGTTTACGCCTAAGTTCATACAGTAGGTATAACGCCTCGGGAACTACTGTATAACTTCAGCTATTATTTTCACTGTTCGCTGGTAAAATTAATTATTTGTGAGATTCGCCAACTCCCAGCTAGGTGTTTACCAAGTCCTCAAGAGTTGACGCAATAGCACACATGACGGTAGTTCGTTCAGAGATTTTGCTCTAGTCCAGAAGTGTGTTGAAAACCTGTCGACGAGACACGAGGAAATCTCTCCAGATGTTTTCGCAGCAAACTTGAGACATCACATTCAACCAAAAGCTCGGGTTTCCATGATTATTCCTTTAGCTGCTGACTATGTGAGTGATTGTTATACCTACTTCACGCGACGTAACATACATAAAAATTGTCCAGTATTTTTATTTTACATAAATGTCAAGAATAACAATAAGACCTACTCAATACTAGTAAAAAAAAATTTATAGGGGCCAATTATATTAAAATGGCCACACGTTATTTGGAAATCTGCAGTAATAACCAATATCATTTATTAGTAACTGCATACAGAGGTCTCAGCTCACTTTATAAAAATTGACTTGAGAAAATAAATAAATAAATTCAGCATTATGAGTAACACGAATAAGGTAAACTTACAAATTAGTTTAATTATCAGTATTACACTTTCAAAAAACTGTTATTCGGAGTCTGTTACCCACAGTGGAACGGAAGTAGATACCGTGGCCAGAGTTATGCCATTGTGTCTCTCACCAGTAGGTATTGGTTTCGACGTCCTCTGGTCGTTGGTAGGGGCGGGTGGTGTGGAGGGGGACAGTAAAAACTGCCGAACTCAGCTTCCACCCCTAGCCACCTATTCCCTCCCCTACTCATCGACCTTCAGCCGGCCCGGGGTGAAGGTAGAGGGCGCATGCGCGCAGCCGGACACGAGTGGCCGTCGTCCAGTTGGTCAGGCCACCCGTAGCTGCCCCTGTCCCCCCGCGGATGTCCAGTGCGAGGGCGGGGACGAGAGGAGACGATATCGATCTCTCGAGCGGCGACATAGCTGTCGACCGCGNCGGCGGCCGCGCTGCGCCTCCGCGGCGCTGCTGCAACCGGACAGCCGCTCATTAACCCCTCCCCCGCCCGACACGCTCCTTGCGTCATTAGACCCGCATGCCGTCCTCTATACGTCACTCGCGGGAGGCTGCTGTGGAGTCATGCGATCTGCTGCCAATCACAGGCGAAGCCCGCACACACAATTATCCTTCCTTCCTTCCTTCCTGCCCTTTATGTCGAAACTCTAAGCTAGGACAGCTAGGAAAAGCCAACAGAGAGAGAGAGAGAGAGAGAGAGAGAGATGGCTTTTTAATATATATATATATGTGTGTATATATATATATACACACACAAATTCACAAATTAAACACATATATAAAAACTTAGACACACAAAAAAACATTAGTTAAATCAAAAGGAGTCAAAGAAAACCCAATGTTTTTTGTACATGTTGAAATTCGCAACATCTTCAAACGAACAGCATAAACTTGATAGGTATGTTATGAACAGAATGTAGAAAAAAATGTTTTACACGTAATAAAAGGTTACTGGAAACGTATTTGTTGATAAATTAGCACAGGTCTCCGATACTGGGCTAGTGTATATAATCTTACCCCCATTACAAAATCTTTATCTGGAGGAAATCTGTATTATAACATAATAAAAATTTATTATAATATCCTAGTCAATTTCCCGCGGAAAGGGCATCCAACGCACATGAAAACACGCCTCAAACATATTCGCAACCATTGTGACGTCGTGGGAAATATTCGAAGAGAGGAGTCTCCTGTAACTCACGATGGTTGCATGCTTGCGTTTTGGCTGTGTGCGAATTCTCCCCATGTAAACAAAGGTCTGCAGGCCTACTTGACTCCACATACGACGTCACTGTTTATTTACTAAAGTTATCCGAATTCCTAGCACGAACAAGAACTTGTTTTAATTTCACTCTTTGCCACACTTGGTATAGTTTAAATAACTCCAATGTAGGAAGTATGACATTTGCATTTAAGACACGACATTAATTGCACATATATAATTTAATGTCCACCCTTTTTGTATATTCCGCAAATAACATGATGATTATCTGTGGAAGTACATTCATCTATTGAGATTATACAAGATGTTTCCAAACACCACCGACAAACTCCGGCACGATATTTCTAACGAAAATATAAAACGAAAATGTACGTACCAGTTTTGTCTAAAGTGATTATTAAGGGAGCTATTCGCCCCCAAAAAAATTGAGTTTTTGAATGATTTTTGTTACAATATTAGGAACTACTTGTGATTAAGCAACAAATTGGTTAATAGTGTTTTATAAAAAGGAGATCTTACACCTGTAAAAAATGCGGTTGGTAATATCATCCCCCTTCATCAGGAAAATAGGGGTACTTATTCGTTACAAAACACAGGGTAGCAACCTCTATTTTTCTAATGAAAGGGAATGATATTATCAACAGTATGTTCACAGATGTACGATCTACTTTCTGCAAAACACTATTCGCCGATTTGTTGTTTAATAGCAAGTAGTTTTTGACATTTGCAACGAAAATCATTTCAAAACTAAATTTTTGGTGGCGCATAGGGGCACTTACATTTTCGTTAGTAATCCTGCCGGAGTTTGTCGGTGTGGTTTCTAAACACGTTGTATATATATATATATATACAGAGTAGGACTATTTCATAACACGTGGGACCCACTTTATCGATGGACAGGAGAATGCAAAAAAATTAATAAAGTTCTTATAAACATGTGGCCTATTTAACCTTGTGTTCGAGTTGAAGCCACGTACTCGACATCTCTCTGCACTGTAATTTTTTTTTTTTGGTAAACTTCCTAACCTGTAATGGAAGTTTTTAACCTAACGCAGTATGGTAATAATGCCTTTCATCAAACTGCAGTTATAGGAATGTTTAGCGTCGCTACTATAAAAAGTTGGGAACTTCCCTTCGCATTCGACTGTTTCCTGGGCAAATCTAAGAGTGCTACAATGAACGGGGGAAAAAAAACATTACCATT
The DNA here is from genome assembly GCA_002778355.1 of Clitarchus hookeri. Taxonomy (NCBI): domain Eukaryota; kingdom Metazoa; phylum Arthropoda; class Insecta; order Phasmatodea; family Phasmatidae; genus Clitarchus; species Clitarchus hookeri. The sequence continues at coordinate 651,911 of NQII01000035.1, forward strand.
CCTGCTTTCTCACTGGTATGGTAAATTTCCGAATAATATATTAGAGTGTACCTTTTTACTAGGCATACTAGGGTTATTTCTGTTTTTCCTGACAAGAGCAATACAGGGCTGTACTGTGAATTGGGCGTGATAATGAATTATTCAAACTAGGAAATGGCAAACACGCATTTGATATATGGGCTACCAGAATTGTATTGTGAAGGGCTTATTAATGTTCCCCGGTGTTATGCCTGAAGGATTATTAGGGGATGGCTTAGAAACTAACTTATAACTCAACTTAAACTTACACCCATTTTTACCTGGGATTCGAACCCAGAACCTCCCGCACCCCAGACCGGCAGTGCACCTACCGACTGCGCCACGGGAGGTCGGCGGCTAGCAGAATGTAATGCGGCAGAATCCGAGCGTCTCTATAACGCCTACGAGATAGACAGACGACGTCAAACCCGTCAGTGTTCAAACTGTTAATCTCGAAGGGTGCTGTGTTTTGCAGCATGTTGCAGGCAATGCTGGCAGTAACATAAACAATAGCAGTATAAAGGAACGTTTTAAACGCAAGAGTTTGGAGAGTTTTACGACAGTAACCTGTTCATACGCACCGTGTTCAACGAGTATAGCGTTTAAAATTATTATTCATATTTCCAATCTCTTATTTTGTTTTGGAAGATGTTTACCAGTGATCGGTCTTTTATGCCCACCGTATTATTTACCAACGAAGCTGGATTCAACATTGAAAGAATTGTTGGTTTATATAACAACTCATCATTGGACTGACGAAAATCCGCGTGTTATTTGTCAATCAAGACACATCAACTATAATTCGGCGTCAATATGTTGGCATGAATACTTGGGGACAATCTAATTGGACCTGTTTTTCTTGTTGGAATATTTACAGGTCTTGTATCCTCATTAAATAGTTTGTATTACAATCAATGCAGTGTTTATAAAGTAGTTACGCCTTTTATACTGTTGAAAGGATTCCTATAACAAACAACACAAAACCCACCCAGTATCAACATGCCACGTCATCGTTCGTGCTAAAGTAACTTCCAAGTAACTCATCCCACCACTGATGTAGTTTTACCATTGTAGCAGGTGGACTCATAACTTAGTTATTTATGCACACACGTTTCAAACCATCATCTTTTCTAATATAAGGCCTGTAAGTAAAAAAACCAAAAGCAAAATGCTTTCCATATTTGAATAGCTAGTTTTGTTGAATAAGTTCAGAGACATGTAATTATCACCTTTTAAAAAGTCCTATATTGTCACATAATAGCAATTATATTGTATCATTAACAATATTTTCTGACATATTTTAATATTTAGCGAAGTTATTAAAAAATAAACGTTATTCAACATAATATGTGTGTTAATGTGTAACTTCAGTTCGTTTTAAAACCACCAAATAAACAATTGAACCCATTGGGATTTGAACTCAATAACCATTAATTTGTGGCTGGACACACTGCAATTTATACTAATAGTACAGGCACAAAGTGTATATGGATATATTATTATTATAGCCTATATGTATATACGCACAACATTTCAGCGATGACATTTTTTGCCTTATGATAGTGGATCCTCTTGAAACATTTTCATATTAAATATTATTTTTGTTGGCATTATCTTTTACTTGCAAAACAACTAAATTGTGCTGGTTTACTAATAGTTTGGTAAATAAATACATTATAAAAAATTTGTATTTTATTTAATAATGACCATTCATTGCAATCGTTCAGAAGGAAAATAAATTATCAGCGAGGAAACAAAGTTAACTTAATTCATACAGTGTAATATGTTGGTACTCTAAATTGTATTCCTGCAAAATGTGTTATTGAATAGAAGTTGGCAATATATCACAACGCCATTAGCCTTTCCCGCAGAACAGGGCAAAATGTCCACTATTTATTTCTTATTATACTCGAGCACAATGATGGACGATTCGCATTATTTGTAATTAAAATGCTCTGAAAATGTTTTAAATACACGTGCTTATATACGACTAACTTAATTATTGTAGCAATGCATGCAGTACAACTGCATAATAAACACGATTTGAGTAAGTTATAAAGATCACATTTTGGTAAATATCGCACTTTACATTGCCCGTTACCTTTAATGTACTTTATGAAGCGAGAAGGTGTGAAGGGGTTGAGGAAGGGGTTGTGGGGAGGGGAGGAGTGTTGAAAGCGTAGAGCTACAGCAATTACACGACTGCCGGGCCGTACTGTTGTCGCTCAGCCATACCGACCAGTCCGTGACGAGCTCCAAATGCACGAGAGAGTAACAACTGGCGTGCGCAACGTTAGTTTGGCACGCACGCAGAAGCATTCAGCGCGGATTGATGTTTTCACTTGCAGATATTTACAAAAATAGAAGAAGTGTAATTTGTAAAAGGTTACGTTGTAATGGTCGTTAGTGGTGACATATTTCTACATAATTTTATTACCATATATTTAGGGATTAAAAAGTTATAAGAGGCGGACATAAATTCAGACAGATATTCGGGTGATTTCTTAAGCCTACCTTTCCAGAGAAAGGTAGTCTATAAATGCTATTATTTTTAGGTCAGCGAGCCTTTAGTGATTGTTAAAAATTTCTGTATATTTACAGAAATTTTTACGGTAATGTACAGTACAGTAAATATACGGAAACGCAGTCCGTAATGACAAAAAAACGGAACTGACACTGTAAAGGCAAAATACAGAAAGTCTTTGTTTTTCCCATAGCCTCGGGTTTCGGGAACGAACAATGGCGAGTCTACACGAAGCTTTCTTCGCCACTCTAACACGGAAATGATCGTTCTGCAGCAGTTAGGTTATGCACGTTACTACGGCATATTCTTTCAAACATCAAAAAGTAGTATCAGGCCCCTGTAACATTTAGCAACTCTTAAAATGCACTAGTAAGAATAAAAACGGGAAAAGTTTTTTATATGACTGCAGTAAAAATAACAAGTATATACGCTAAAAACCGCATGAGAAATTGTAGGGAATCGATTAGTGTCACGGACTTCTAACTCTTGATCCGAGTTCAAGTCTCGTTCTTATATAAAGTATTTGAAATTAAATGTATAGTTTCATATACACTAAAACACTCACATAACAAAAATTAAGGATTTTCTATTTTCTTTTTTTTAAAGACAAAATACTAAGAATAAAATTAACAGAGAGGTTCTGTGAAACCACGGAGAGTTCTGTGAAATTTGTTGAAATTACGTATTTTGACTATCAATGTGTCTGTAATTTTACGGAGAGTTTATGGAAACCTCTAGATATATTTTTACCGGCACTTTTCCGCAAAACGATGTAAAATGTTTTAACTGTTTAGAAATGGGCGGAATTTCTATTAATGTGGACTAACGTGGGTTTTATAACCTGAAATATATACAGGACCATAATTTTTAAATCAAGTATTCGAGTCTCTAAAATCATTTAAGGTTACACGGCATACTGTAGTACTATTTGTGTGAATAAATTGGTGGAAAATAGTTGATTGGTTCCTGAAATAGGGCATAAATGTTCAATTTTATCACTTGGTACTATCTCACAAACAGGTGGGCAAATAGACTCTTATAAATGCTTGGCTCAATAAATTATTTTTAAATAATTTATTTGGTTCAAAGGAATGAATGAAAATGTTTGGAGAAAAAGTAGATTAGTTGAGTCAACAAATATATTATTCATTTTTAACAATTAATTTTCAAATCAGATGCATTTAGTATCTGCAACCAAATATTTCTCTCAGTGCAGAGGATAGATGACTAAACAATAAATGGGTGGCATGTACAATAATATCAATATTCCCTCAAAATATAGAACACTTCTAAACTAGTGACATTTTTAATATGCTTGTTTGGAGTAGGTGGCTACTGACTTGTTGCAAATCAGACAAGTATGTTCGAGGTACTTAAATTCTTGATTATAGCCCGCGAGAAACACTTCGGTATTTCTGACGACCAATAATACATACCCCATTTTTTTTGACACAAAAACTGTGAAACATATTTTGAATGCCCTTCTTTTTAACCATGCTCGCCGCCACAAAGTAATATAACATGCAATTGATATAAAACCCCCGTTTAAGAAAAGAAGGGCCGACGGGCAGGGAAGGAAAATTGCATTCCTGTGTGCGCGGGCATGCAAATTCCATTCTGTCGCTAGCTCTCCATCTGAGGGACTATGTAATTATTTTTATTTGAGGATACACAAGCATTCGACGTGTTTTCAAAGCTACCCTATTAGTTAAAATCAAATTATTTTTTTTGTGTATTCCCAATATGTGCTTTATATATTAAGACACTTTTTTTTAACCATAGGCCCTTATTTATTTTCTGTATCAGAACCCGTATAAGGTGTTTTATCAAATAGGCGTATAAACTATAATATGGCAGAAGCCGTGCACCGGGACGATTATAGGCTTTCCGTGATTAACAGTGAGTTACGAGATTTGGGCGGCTCTTAACATCGAGGTCTTAAGAGCCGACGAGGGTGAAGCGAGATGAGTATGGAGCAGCGCTGGAATACAGATGTGCGGGAAATGAGAGATCCCCGAGAAAACCTACTGACCAGCGGCATCATCCGGCACAATTCCCACATGCAAAATCTGGGGGCGGCCCCACAGGGAATCGAATCTGGTTCACCTTGGTGGGAGGTGAGAAGTCTAACCATTACACCACCACGGCCCTCCGTGATTAATAGAAGACATTTGAAAGACCTTCTTAGAATATACTTTCCTGTCAATATTGCGTCCTTCCACCATTCGTAAAATGAACATAGCCGTGGACTGGATACCTTATTCATGCGTTGATCGAGTGTAAATGTGTAATTGCAGGAACGTTATGCTAAGAGTTACTCTTAAGTGGTTGAAACACGCTCAAACTGAATACAAATTATAATAGATTCATCGTCAACAGTTTTTAGCGTCACACTTCTAATGCGAAGTTAAGACGTAGTACTAATTTTCCTACATCGCTGCCAGCTTAACAAGGAGCTAAAATACAAACAGTTAAGGGTGCAGTTGATTCCAAAAACGTTCAATTATCCACGAACGAACAATAAAAATACAGTGACCATTGACGCAAAATGTCGGTAGTACCGAAGACGGAAAATGGAGTAGAGAGTGCGCTCTAGCTGCGCAGTAGCCACTCTGAGTCCCAACGGTCGACTGCTTTTCTGCCAATGCGACCATCGAAAGCGACGTCGACTTTAATGTAAACAAGTGGTTTGAGATATTTGTATACTTCCTCTTGCGAACTTTTAATTCAGTTAGATCCAATTTAAGTTAGTAACAGTATTTTATGCATATAAAAGAGCATGTCTTTTGAAAATTTAGATAAAAGCAAACATGTTAATCACCGTTGAACATGTACACTTGACAGCAGGTAAACGGGACGAAGTGAGATACAGATTTATTAATTTCAACTGTGGCGCTTCTGTGCTGTTTTATTATTGATGTGAAGTTTGATGAGGGGACGAAACATTCAAGTTTTATATTTGTGTGATAATTTCTGCTCTGTTTGGTGTTCCTGCGGAACTGCGACAATATTTCAAACAAAGAGTTGCAGACATGAAAAAAAAAAAAACATACAGGATGGATAACCAGTATGGCATGAAACACGGGTGTATTAACGAAGCAATGTGTGTGTAAGAAAAATGTATAAATATGATTAAAACGCGTCAGTTCAGCCCTCAGTACAGAAACAAATGCATTTAACAATTACATAAGATGTATTTTATTCTTATATTCGGTTCAACACGCAGGATGGATGAAGACAAATATTAATTATGAGAGAACGGGAGAGATGCACAAGAATACAGAAAGACAATTACAATCCTTGAAATCCTACCCCAAAACTATAAATAAAGTGCACAAAAATTCTCTTAAAATATATTTGTTATGTAGTTTACTGTAACGTAAACGTTTCTGCCGAATATTTAGTGGGAAGAATGATTAAATAATATAAATCTGTCTCGCAACGGCTGACGACGGCTGGGTCCGTATGATTTGTCACTACTTTAGCTATCAGACCCTGGTTATAGGCTACCACGAAACACCAAAAGGCAAGATTTTTATCAATTCAATTCTTCTTTTTAACGTAAATTAATTAATATTTAATTAACCCGAAAATATGATGTACATACCTGGTTTCCCTCCACCAACCAAATTTATAGCAGAATGGATTTAATTTTTTTTTCTTTGGGAATCATAAATCTGAGTTCTGTCCCATTTTTTGTATAACCTTTTGTGTATGTTGATAAACAATAAAAAAATATTTTGGTGAGTAAAAACGTTACGGAAGTTACTAATCAGCCTTGTTTCCTCTACTGGTTGGGGCCGCTTAGTTCCGGCTGACACTGATGTCGTGTAAATTGCAACAGCAAGACACCTTATTGAGCGCAATCTATCTATTGCTCATCCTTTTAAAAATTCTGCATAAATATGTTAACAGAATAATACCCATCGTCAGTATTTTGAATCCTTTCTGATCTCCATTTGATCGCTTCCGGTACGTTAATGTATTTAAATTAATTTCGGTATTCTGAATTAAATATTTATGTGTCTTAATTGATTACCAGAGTGGCCATATTAAAATTCCTTTATTATAAATTTACTTCCCAGTCTTATGGCTTGGTTTTGGCCCTTTAGCAGAAATTTTCTTATTTCGCGTCATAATTTCGGATTCATAGTAGTAACTGACAATGTACGATTATATAAAATGTACATTTTACGAGTTGTTTAATATTTTTAGGCGTAACTGTAATAGTGTTATCTGCTTGTTGTAAAAAGTCTGGAACATGTTTATATTTTATTCATAAGATCCTGCATTTTTGCAAGCAGGAAATAACAAATTGTAAAAATTCAATACAAAAATATTGAACAACTGAAAATATGACACGAAAACGAAGAATTTGTGCATAATAGGTGAAACCGAGTCTTGATTATGTTACTCTTAAAAATATTAAACGACCACGAGGTTAGTACCAGGGGAATGGAATACCTCTCGCGTTCTCTGTACTCAGTGTAGGGCTAATTCTACTCAGGTTAGGAACCAGATGAGTTTTCTTATGGAAGAGTTTGGCATAGGAAAAATTTCCGTCGCTACGTGAGCAGTGTTCCAAAGAGGTCACCTAAAATTAAAATTTTAAGATACGTTAATAATAAAAGAGAATGATTTTACTTAGTCACGTAGTTATTTTATATTTGATTTATGTTTATTGAAATTATTTTGTTTCTTAACGTAGAAAATAGAGAAAATCTGGTACGCTTGCAACATTAGCGCTTACCTAGTGGCAAAGTAGTTTATTTGCCAAACTGAAAGTACTGAGCTTCCCAGCCTGAGTATTATAAAGCTTACCCAGGTACGCGACTGAGGAAGTGCCTAGTCGGTAAATCACCGCTGGCAACGTCAATGAAAGGGTTTCCCTGCTGCGCACATGACGAGCGGATTCCGCGCTCCGCTTCCCTTTCCCTCCCCTGAAGCCCTCGATTCTTCCCCGCCGCACTGACAACACACTGTTGTCCCTGGATTTCAGCCAGGGTGTGTGTGTGTGTTTAGGAACCCCGCTCTCTCCCCATTGTCACCCGGCTACGCTCGCAATTCTATATATTTCTAATTTTTTGCTCCACTTCTGGGTGACAAATGTAATCCCTGGCTCTTGCCGCCGCCACCTAGTTCCCTAGAGGGGCATGTTGGGTACACGGGGTCTAAACTGCGCGCGACGAGGATTTGTTTTCCACACGAGTCTTTCAGATCCGCCGATCTCCCTCCTCACACCTCAACTGCCTAAGACTACCTTCCAAGCTCTAGCTGACGATGTTAGCTACAGCGCCATAAGGCTTGACCACCTTTTATGCAGAAAGTTTTGTTTTCGTGTAGTAATTTCCGTTTCAGAGTAATTATTGAAAATCTCTGGCTATGGAAAACTTACGTTTTACGAGTTGTTTAAAATTTTCTGTACTTATTTTTGCTACAGGCTTTTCACGCTAAACTGAGCACTTTTTAAAGCCATGTGTTCTCTTCCATCATATGTAAACTTAACATTGCAATGGGCCTAACCACTTTATTCATGCGTGAGTGATGTAAAAGTATTAGAAAATTTTGTATTACACAAATTTCCTAATTCTAACATTTACATGAATAATAAACATAAAGTAAAAGTAATTAATCGAGCATTCACAAAGATTTGCCTAGCCCTTTTAATTCAACTTTAACACATGAAGATACTTTCCCTTCGCCGTTAACTGGCGCCATGCCAGTCAGTGTGTCCATTATAATATCAAAAGGTAGGGACAGTAACTTTTTTGAGTAGTTTGTTTCGAAAGTGCTCAATTAACTGCGAACAGCCTACACGTGTTATTTGACAGTTGCTAAAAAAGGCAGAAACATACTTATATTTTGAAGACTATATCATACTGTTACGCGTTGACTGCCGCACTGAAGGCGGGCACTGTGTTACCGTGTTATGCGCTGACACGGCTCTGCAGGGAGTGGCCATCATCGACCTTCCCCTCGCCTCAGGCAGATCCGCTCATCCTCCGTCGCCGGGCGGCCAAGAAAGATAGACAGCCGACCTTGCTGGCGTCCTGCGGATGAGCCAACGACTTGGGAGGACGAGCATAAATATTCTGGTAACTATGTCCCTCGGCGCAACGCGGCATATGGAGAAATTACTCGGCTATGGAGGACGACACTATAAATATCACCGGCAGTCTGGCTGAAGTGCGATTATTGGAAGGAGTCTGATGAAGCGAGGGATATCAGCGGAGAGGACGGATGACGGTGGAGGACACGAGAAGGCAGACGAGTGTTTCTGCGGAGTGGACGGACGAGAGGGTGTGGTACCCGACTAGTTGAGGGCTACTGTGCATAAGGACGCTCGGATATCTCTAGAACATTGCAGACTGGTGGTACATGGACTGAAATGAGGTGGGACTGTATGAACATGTGATACGGTCTTTATTGTAAATACTGGAACGGTCAAATATGGACACATGACTTAAAAATATCCCATCTCTCGTGCGCCGACTATAACACCACGTTCAATCTCACTTAAATCTTGATAACCTGCCATTGTAGCAGCAGTAACTGATCTAGCTGCTGACCACATCGCGATACTCTGAGTGGTTCCATACCTCTGTTATATGCATACTCACGCCTATACCAGTTTTTTCGGCTCTTCACTGAAATTCTACCCGGAACGAAAGTAAAAATAGCACGGGACGGTGCTCAAACGGGAAACAATAAACCAACCAAGAAGAGAGACGTCAGATAAAAATTTCATAACTTAATAAAAAAAAAAAAAACTTCGTGGAATTCTTTCAAATTTAATAACATTTTCAATTTTTGTAGCGTAAATGTGAACATTATCTATTGATAGTCTCTTTATTAAAAAAGCCTAAAGGGCATTACAATTAACGAAATATTTAAAAAAACGAAAATATACGTGAACGGCTCTATGAAAGATAACAATCTCCTTGATTGGGCCAAAAGAAGTTCCCGTGAATGAACTGCTGTATAAGAATTGTTTAACACAAAACGGATGTTATTATCTGTCAAATGTACTGTACCTTTAATATTCATAGTCACATCTGTGCCTTTGAATAATTTACTGTGCGACGTGCAAGGCTATTGTTACTTTTGAAAATAGTATCAAAAATCTCCAAGTCCGTTGTCATTATAACTCATACTGAAATAGTTAAGCTAAGTCGAATTTGTAGACTCAGTGCATCATAATAAGCACACAAATTTAAACGGTTGTAGAAAAGGAGATATACTTTACAAACTAGTTCCAGCTTTTACAGAAGAACTCTCTTCTCAACACCAGCACATTTTTTCACGTGCCATTAGTTTCACGGTAAACCCTTAATCATATCTTTCTCAAAGACATGAGTACGGATGACACAAAAACCGCGACTCTTCCTCAGAACGGGGCTTTGCTGAAACACCTGAAGAAAAGAGAGTTTGGCTCTTACTGACTCCCCTGAAGCAGGATTTCTGAGACGTCTTTCCTTGGTTGTCTGTTTCTCAGTATATACCAGTTTCTGTTTTTAGGGACTACTTGTAATGACTATCGCCTTCTGTGAATTTTTATTCGAACCTCGTCCAGTACCAAATTTTTCTGGGAACGGAGAGATCGATGTATACAAGGGTTCATACAGTGTTTTAACCAATGGGGGTAATTCAGGATCATCGGCACTGGAATATTGTAAAGCTTCTTTAACACAAACATCTTTGATATTCGTGGACTGAATGTTCCTACTGTTCTTTCATAACGGGGATGGCATTTATTTAATAAATCATTGCTGCTACAAAATGATAATCTTGAAATACATTCCTACTGACTGGCGAAACGCCCACCGATCGTGTTTTACCCCTGCAGCCATCTGCAACAAAAAATGTACTCTTGGTTTTTAAAAATAGCAGATAATGAAGCTTGCCAAAGCTTCATTATCTCTAACATTAAATGAGAGAACACATTTATGTCTGAACCAGAACAAAATAATTGTTATACACATGAAAACAAAGAGATTATATAAGTGGCCAATTTATGGGAACTCAGTACGGCTCATTGATGGCAAATCACACTGCTTTTATTAATACGGTCATTTTTCTGCTTGCATAACGTATATTTTTAACGCCAATACGATAAAATAACGGGAATGCGTCATGATTTCAAAGATTGTTAGTTAACAACGAAGTATAACTGATATTTCAATCATAATATTGTTTGAGTAACAACAATAAATTATAAGTAATATGTGTAAATCTTACCTTTGCTCACGAGTGCGTTGCAACTGCACGGAACCACTCGAAACTACGATGGCACTTCTTTGTTCTCAAGTACTTCACATTGCAATGGACGGAGCGTTCCACTTGTCTGTACGTGTGGAGATATCGAGGTGGCCCATCGAAGGAGCCGCCCCAACGATAGCAACGTTCCTCTAGTTGTCTGTGTATTCAACTCACAGCACGCCTCAGTGCAAGACAGCGCACGAGCAGACAACACCACATCGTAGTACTGCAAAATATAGCGAGGCAATAACTCACCTAAGGAACAAGATGTCTATTTCGGCCAGTTTTATCACTCTGATTGTACCTAAAGTTATTCCTTTATCCTGGATATAATTAAGTTTCGTTTATACCTTAATGGTTCCTTCTAACCTTATCTTCCACTCACTGCTCTACATACATGAATTAGTGACTAGAGGCGAGGTACATGGCACCACACTTCAGAATATGATAGTTACAAGTATTAATATAGAGCTAGGCACACTGCAGTGGTGCAAACACAATTTTCGAAATAAAGTTTTTGCACAAAATAACATATTACCGCTGATTAACATTTTGTTATTTAATTAAGAGTAGTGATATAATATTGTTGTTCGTTATTTAACTCTGAAAAACAGACCAGGAAACGGGACTCTATAAGCGTAAATACTAGCGCGGAAAATACAACAAGATGTATGTTAGACGTTTATGAATACTTAAATAATATAAATACTTAAAACCTTACATTTCAACCCAACAGTGACATTGTTAAACAAATGTTGTTTAGTTGTCTTGTATATCGTGTAGTACTTTGTGATATGCAAGTGAGAAGGCTTGTGGCTATAGTACTTTTTAGAATGCTTGTGTGTGATACTATCTGTAATGTAAACACAATGTGGCATTAGAGGCAAAAATAACTAATTAGGTAATTCAAAACTGGTTAATTGTAATCGTAATCAATCGTAAGTTTCAAATATAACACACAATCACATTTCTGCATAAAACTTATTAAGTGCCACCGTTATTTTGAGAAATTAACTACGAAAAGAATTAGTCATAAACATTATTTAATATTAAGTAAAACTAAACAAACGCACTTTTATAAATATTACATTTTACTTCATTAAAATGTATGAAAGTATTACCAACAAAATTCTCACGAGATTTTGGAAAAAAAATCTGTTACCAGTAGTGATGAAATCAGACTTATGAATGAGTCATAAATCTGTCGCGTTTATTTGTCCAGTACTTAGACTATCGTATGAATGTAAATTATAAAATCGGCCCTTAATTGTTCACCACATAATCGATATTGATTATTCCAGCTAGAAACTTCGATACTTATCCCACCAGCGTCTTTATCATGCTCCAAATGAACAAGTGGTCGCGTCAATCACAGATCGATGTGGTCACTCTCTGAATTAGTTATGCAAAACGATGCAACCGAGTGACTGAGGAGAATAAAAGAAGGTACACAAAAAAAAGAGATCTACGTAGCTTTCAACAGTACTGGAGCAACTACTTTCACGTTAATCACCACAAGTCCTACGTTTGATCTACTAGTAGGTAGTTTCCCCTTCATTTCTGATAAGGACACGCCAGAATTTCTGGCTCAGAGTATCAGTGTTATTTATTCTGTAGGAGTTGCGCAGTAATATCAGTTGTCCTTCTCATAATGCTCCACCAACTACGCCGACTCTTCATTTTGCACGGTGCTGTTCAGTTCGATTCCAGGCCTTAGCGGACTGCTAAAATTTGGACGAGGATTTTAACATGATAAATATTTCGTTGGAAGCCAACTTGTGTAGCGGAGTGGTTTGTAGCACTGGCTTACGGTGTGAGAGGTTTAGGTTTGAATCTGGGTGAGGCATGAGTGTGTATCGTTGTTAATGTAAGTTAAGAAAAATTAAGTGTGTAACTACCCTTAAAATCCGCCTACTGACACAAACCGAAAATTCAGCAAACTTTCTCTTATTCAAATTCGTTGTGTTCCGTTGCTCGCCGTCACAAGGTGCCACTATCGCCTCGTTTGCGCAGTGATAGTGCGTGATTTCTCTGAAAGAAATTATGGGCACCTGTCTTATAGCCATAAATTTTTGCGGGAATATATATCGTCTTTGTCCAAAAGGTCGCAAGGGCGCTCCTAAAATACTCAAGGCGTTTCTACTGAACTAGCACTGTGCGGCAAGAATCAAAGGAACAATTTACCAACTCTAAATACCAAACGCCTGCATACATCCATATTTTTTTCTCAAAAGTAATTTTTCTAACAGCACCTTTAGCAGTAATGTAGATGTTGGCTTTCGTTGATCTTGAGTCAAGCTAAAAAAATCCTTTTAGAAAGCTAATTGAAAGCAGGTATTTTCGCACTTACGTTTAAATGACCCAGAAATAAAACTAGCGTGTGCAGAAGTTCGTAGCTGTAACTGTATATATGTAATCGTAATCACTGACTGTTGACGGCGACTTATGATAACAAGTTAGGTGACTTAATGTCTTATGACACGTGTAACAAGTCCTCGAGTGGCAGTCGCTAAGACGTCGCTACGACAACGTAGGTGGGTGTAACCAACGACACTTGAAGCCCTACCTCCACCTCGATTAAAACATTTCCCGAATGTCACGTCAGTAATCTACGGTTTTAAGTCCGTTGTAATCACGTGGTCCCGTATCGACTGCTTTTAGTTTATTTTTGTGTGGCTGTAAAACGAAAATATAGNTCCCGAATGTCACGTCAGTAATCTACGGTTTTAAGTCCGTTGTAATCACGTGGTCCCGTATCGACTGCTTTTAGTTCATTTTTGTGTGGCTGTGAAACAAAAATATGGNACGAAAATATAGATATTAAAAATTAAATTTTGCATATTCGGATGTTTCCAGTTTTTTTTACGCACTTGACTAAGCAATAATCAAGTTGTTACATATTTAGGCTAATAAAAATTTCTCAGTGCAATTTTATTAATGCATGAAAATATTCATTTTCGCATGTTTCTATGGACGGAGAGGAAATAGCTAGACAGAAGAAAGTAAGCGGGACTTGTTAAACTATCCGAGATGTAAACGTTGAGCCGTTGCTCAATTTAAATACAGCGTTAAGTTATTTGAAGGGTTCAAAAATATATTCCTTTGCATTTATTACTCGCCATTCATCAGACTTCCCTGGCCTTCCCTTCCTGCAGTTTTTATTTTTTCCACAACTGAAGTTGATGAGACGTGCAAAAGATCTTCACTCGACTTCTGAAAATCCTCGCTTTTCCTCCCAAGCAACTTCATCTCGCGTAAGCCACGAGCAAGCACGCGGGCAGACATATGTAGCAATCGATAAGACAATGTCTCCGGAATGAAAAGGACATGCTTTTAGTTTTACGATCCTTCACCTCCACCCCTAGTTTCCTTGCCCTTTCTCCTTCGAAAGATCGAAACTCTCAATTTGGAAAATAGGTTTAAAAGCCAGTAAGAAATGGTTCCTCTGGGGACATTTCGGAGGAAGGAGGAGGGTGAAAACTGCCACTCGCAAATGTATATTTATCTCGGGGGTGTTGCATGCCCAACCCTCCCCCTTCCTCGACTCGCAACCCTCTGAAACACCAACAATATTTGGGATAAGGGTAGCTGATACGCCAGAAAATCGCCGCCGATCTGGTATGCCTACTGACGACGTGACGCGTGCTGTAACTATGGATAAGACATACTTCCTTCTCCCGGTGTGCATCGGGCAAGTAACAGTATTTGAGCTTTACGTGCATTTACTACTCGTTGGCCTAGTTGACTTCAAAGACTAACAATCCACGACCGGAAAAACATGGAACATATTTTACTCGGACAAGGTTATTTCGCTGTCGGCTCCACCACTAGAAAAATATAGTTGTATCTTAACGTTCATAGAATACTTCCAAATCAAATGTATTTTCAAGGAAAAAATTTGCATTTCAAAAATACTTGGTTTTATAGCAAGCATTCCTAAATCAACAAATTTATTTCATTAATCGCCCAGTATAAAAATAAATCTGAATTGATAATTACACGAAAGCTATAAACCGGCAGTAACAAATTAATCTTGACACTCTTTGTACGTTAATAGCACATAAACTAGTAAATACAATCTGACGGGACTGAATGTATTTTACGCTGCAAGGACGACGTTGAGTGTGTGCGAGCGCGTGTAGCCATTATGCAGTTGCCAGTTCCGTTTGCAGCCACAAGCGGCAGAACTACACATGTAGAGGAAATTGCATAGGTGCAATTATATCAACGTAAACGAATTTTAATGTTTTACTAGAAATGTGATGATATGACTAGATGCAAAGACGATGGAGGGCAGGATTCGATACTACACCACCGTCACGTGTAACGATAACACGATTACGTGACAAGTTTTATAATGACGGAACTGTGTGCGATGTGAAGAAAGGATGGTGCGTTAGGAAGAGAATGACAACGGACGGAGGAAGCGTGGGGGTTTTGTTGCACGAACTCACACGTCCTTCTGGGAAGTCGAAGTCAGTTTGGCAATCTGCGCGCGGCTCAGGTGTCAGTAAATCAAATGTCCGTTGAATTTTAAAGCACGTATAGTTGAGGCCCTACATCCACACGTTGCTTCGCGCTCCAGATAGGCATGTCAGGTTGTGCGTGATTGTTTGGTCCGATGTAGCAACCTTTAAGAGCAAGTAGTTTGTCTTCCTGGGTTAACAGCTTGGTGTGGTATGCCTGCCAGAGTACTTGTACGGCCATTCTTATTTGACGGAATGGTGGCAGACGAATGTTACCGTACCATGTTGAAGGAAAACGCTACCCAGATTATGGTTACCTTTCCCAGCAGGACGATGCACCATCACATTACCATAGAGACACACTGTCGCTTCTGGATGAAACATTTGTTGGGAGGTGAACAGGCCGACGAATAAGTGTTGAGTATTCACTATGATCTCCGGATTTAATGCTGCCAGATATTTATCTGTGGGGAACTCTGCAGAATACTGTGTACTCCACAAAGCCTCGGATGCTGGATGACATGAGAGACGTGATTGTGGCCGCCTGTGAATCCACTCCCATGGAAACCGTAGCTACTGCTTGTCGTTCTGTTCTGCAGCGTTGCAGGCGATGTCTTGCTCCTGATGGTAGACATTTAAAACCTTTATAACTGTTGTTAACATTCATGCACCCCACTTTTTCCTTACAGCGTCAAATACAAGAAGTTCCATCATATTGTCTTTAATAGTATTGCTGTTATTACCATTCGAAGGGCGTGAATATTAATTTGGGATATCCGGAAGATCCCTTGAACCCAAAGTAAATTGACTTAGAAAATTCCAATGCTATCAATTTTTCAACCTTATTCTCCAGAAATATTCAAATAGGTATTTTCATACAAAATATAAAAGGAACTTATCATAAAAGGCAGAAATATTCAACAGCAAATTATAGCCGTACAGTAGGAATACATGGCTGTTCATTATAGATGTATAATGCGCGAAGAGATAGAAACAGTTTTTCGATTTAACTAAAAGATTATGAATTACTTCCGTTAGCTCTGATGTTCAACCGGAAGTTCGGAAAACGCTTATTTTACAACTTTGAAGCTAGCTAATCCTAAGCAAAGCAGTGGCAAATTGTCAGTCCCTGCAAGAAAGCCAACACTAGATCACCAGATGTCCCAGCCCGTTCGAACCGTAAAGACTGTTTGCAGTTAATTAAACACCTTTGAAACCTCTGCTCAATTAGCATCCTTCCACCATATGTAAAATTAACATTATAATGTCTTTAATTACTTTAATCTTGAGCCGAACTTTCGTAACTGTGAAACGGGTAGGAACGTGAATTTGTTACAAACTTGCAATTGAAAACACTAAAGTGCGTAGGAAAGAAATTAATCAAATTAATTAAGTGCCAACAGATGTTAATGTCACAATATCAGCACTACGTTAATACATGGAACTATTTTTTCTACATTGCTACCAATTTTACAGGAAAAATTTCGACAGTATTAGTATCAGCTTGACAACTCCCAGAGCTGTGGTTTTGAAGGAAGGTGATTGACACTGTTGTCTAAAGGACCAATTTACTACTGAAGTAAACACAGGGCGATTGGAGTTCAAAAAAACAATCTAGTTTTATTATTCCTTGAACAAGTTATAATTCACACACGAGCTCTAGAGACAACTCCTTCCCGTTTATACAAAAGGGGGGGTGTATGGGGGTAGTACTCTTCACACACGCTGGATGACTGTACTTATCTGGTTTGCTGGGCGGGTAGTTGGTCCTGCAGTTGAGGTCTGGTGAGCTGGAACTGGCAGGACACTGCGTCTGATGGGCGTCTCGGCGACTGTCCTCGAAGTTCCTCCTTCTAGGGCCCACACTGCGTCTGATGACGGCCGGCTGCCGTGGTCGTCTCCTCGCGGACTCGTTCCGCCCTCTTTGGTTCCCGTCGGCGTTGTGCATGGGTTTTCTCGGATGCTTCCCGCCTTACGTCCCGTTTGTCGGCCTCTGTCATTGGTCTGTTGCACGCGGCTGGCTTCTCCTTGAGCGGACGCCCTTCGGTCG
>NQII01000035.1:679198-709279 GCA_002778355.1 Clitarchus hookeri
GCAGTGGTGCAGGGGAGCTGGCGCGATAAATCTGATGGTTCGAGCGCCTTGGCCAGGGGCAAGGAGAGAAGAAAGGACCGCGTGTCGATACCGGGTGCTAGGTCCAGTCGCGGCAGGAATGGCCGTAAATATCCATCCAACACGGCGGCGCGGGACGAGTCCTGTGGGATGCTGGGAGCCTTCGCTTCGCGGGTCATCCCGGCTTCTCTCCAGGGAGCGGGCTCTAGCACAACAACCGCCTCTCTCACCTCCTCTCCTGCCCACGTTCCCTTACACCTCCTCTTAAGGCTGTTCACATCTTCCATTAACATTTTATATGTTTTTAGCATTTGTTATGTGTTTGTGACGCGTCAATAATTACCAGCAGGTCTGCAATTCAAGACAAGAAAGTGTAAAATTAAATTCCAAAACTGAAACTAATGAAAGTATGAAAATTTTGATTTTGTATCCTGTCCCGATGAGGTTTCAATTTAACTTATATTTAGGTTATTTGCCCGGTTGTAAAAAGTATTAAGGACATCACCAGAATACACTGTATGATGTAATTTTTTTCCGGAATTAGTTTTGTGGTTGACCTCAATTTGGTTTATTTTTCGAAGTGAAAACTGAAATTTGAAATAGCTAGAAGCTAAACCATAATCGCAAACAAACCCAATGCTGTATGTAAAAAAAATATTTCACTTCTACTTAGTTTAAATTGTGATCAAACCGTAATTGCTGTTAAGGTTGGGGGGTCTAATAATGGCATAGCACGTGAGGTAGATAAATAATAAGAAATAAGGTACGATATGGCTATATAATTAAACATCTGGAGATCACATAAAATACTGTAAGGTTGGGGGAGCATTGTTAAGTTAACTTCGTCATCTACCTTACCGAGAGACACGTTAGTATATTGTAATTGCCCCACCTTGAGAATTAACATAATGGTGATGAAGTAGGACGAGTTACGGCGGTCGGAATTGCAGGCTTCTTGTGATGTACATCTCGGCCGGCGTCACATGGAGAAAAACCTCTGCGGCCGTTCTGCATTGCCCTCATATTGGCGTGGCATAACGCAGGTCGTCGAATTAAGGCTTGTTCACACTCTCATAATAGTAGGGAATTTTATGGACCAAGAAAATTTTCAGCTTAAATCAACCTTAAGTTTCAGTAAAGATTTTGGAATTCGTGTTATTCAATATATAAGATAAAGATTCATTTTATTACTTTAAAAAAAAATGGGGAAAGTGTTCATTTCCCTATTGTTTTGACAATTCAGATGAGTTACATTTATGTATATACTTTTACATGGTATCGAATATTCTTGTTACCTAGAAAACATTTATATACTATAACGACCTTACCTAATGGTTTTGAAGAAATGAGATGGCGCTAGTTCAAAACTGCCTTCATCCACTTCTAGAGAGCCACGTGTTGAAAGGAAGAAAACACATCTGCCAATGCTGCAGTTCTGGATAGTCGCGAGCTCATCTAAGAGGAACTACAAGAGAAATGTAACGGGGAAATACGTTTTACTGACTGTCCGTTCGTACTAAATCTTGCGTGTCAAATACCTTTACTGACTTGCCTCGTGGAGTGTTGCGGAGTGGAGTGGAGAGTGTAGAGGTTTGGGCGGCTCTTAACAGCGATGCCTTGAAAGCCGATTAGGGTGAAACGAGGTGAGTACGTAGCAGCGATGGAATGCAACGGCGGGGGAAACGGAAGATCCACGAGAAAACCCACATCTTCCGGCACGATTCCCACGTGAAAAAATCCGTTAGAGACCCCGCTGGGAATCGAACCCGGTTCACCTTGGTGATAGGTGAGTAGTCTGACCACGACACCACCGTGGCCCCCCAAGGTGTTGTGGCAACTTAAGTACCACTGCACCTACTGAAGTGGTTTTATGTTCGTAATTGTATTTGCATTGCTCAGATACTCCTCTACACCATGGAACAAACAAACAACTAATGGTACGTTCATTATAATTGCCAGTAAATGGTATAAACCTCATATCTAACCTCCTCTATAAATACGTTTATACACATTAAAGAAGTGTAATTGGCAGGACACAATCTCAAGAAAATACAACTGGCATTGAAAAGTAAAATGGGAAACTGTTTGTTACCGTGTAAGCGCTTTATGTTCAAACTATCTTATCTATTCGCGTTAGATACTTGGACTATTGAACATAAAATAATTCATCCTATGGTAATAGACTGTATTTAAAATACCGTCAAGTTCACCCCCGATAATTTTGTATGATGTTCACTGGACGCTGAAAATAGGAGAGCCAATGTGACTTCCACGGCTGGTTTTAATGCACAACAGGGCGCTATTCTCTCTGCTGGGGCCGCTGTGACACAACGGATAGAGCACTCGCCTCTCTTAAAGGCAAACCAGATATAATTTCCGGCGGGTCGTTCTCGGATTTTTGTATGTGAAAATTGTGCCAGTCGAAGCCGCTGGTTGACGGGTTTTCTCAGGGATCTCCCATTTCCCCCACCCTTGCAATCCAGCACTGTTCCATACTCACCTCGCTTCATTTTCAACGGCTCTGAAGGCCCCGCTGTTAAGATATCGCCTCTTGTATCTCTTTCTATATCTCTCTTTCTCTTTGTTGTTGAAATACAGTATTCATGCGAACTCGGTTGGAAATGTTTCGCAAGCCTATTCCAATCGCTTCTCCTTCGTGGGTTTAAGAACTCTAATTTAATCTGTTCGGACTATTGATATGTCGTCATTTGAAATGCCCTTGGAAAACCGCAATATATCAGCAGGGACTTAAATAAATTCACAAACTCATTTCCTAATAAGTCAGTCTTAGACGCGTTTGCAGTTGGACGGAAGACTTATTTATTAACAAGCAATGGAAAAATTTGAGTGAAATAAACCTGCAGAAAAAGGAAATAATTGTGCACTTTCGAGTGAAGGGTGAAGCTGAATTATAAAGGAGAATGCAATGAACTAACATCGGCTCCATAATACAAAGGACAGTGAAGCGAAAAAAAAAACATATTCATTAACTCGAGGATTTTCTAGGACAACAGACTTTTTATCGGACCGTTTCCACATCAACTTCACCACTGTTTGGATTAGTGAAACGATGTCGACAGTGCGGTTAGAATTTCGGAACAGGTCACCGGAACTAACCAGAGATGGCGTAATATAATGGGGAATGAGATAGTGCAGGGCAGTGTGTGCGATGAGTCTCGGAAGACGCGGTGGCGGATAGCGAAACGCGCCCGCTGGGGAAGTGCGCGCGCAGTTTCGCGCGGAATGACGTGAGCGCGGCGCGGTAAAGGGGAGAGCCCGAGGGATGTTCTCACAGCGGTGGCCTTTACCTGGCACGTAACGGCACAACCCTCCTGTCGCAGCATATGGCTGCAACCCTTTGCGCCCCGATCGCACCCTCCACGCACATCCACCCCTTTCTCCGCTGCCTTCCGTTCCATTATTACAACAAATTTATACTCTTTCATCGTACTAACGCTTTCTGATACACATTTCACTTCTACCTGGGACGGGTCTCGAGGGGTGTCGGAAGTTGTTGAAGACGGTAACACAGCCAACCCTTTGATATTGACCTGAGGCACAGGGGTGGCTAAATGTTCGCCACGATAAACTCTGCCGGCTGTGTTTATAATATTCGTACCTGATATGAGCAGAATATTAAACATAACTATAAAAATAAAAGACATGAAATTAACACACGGAACAAGGAAAACATATATTTTATATATTATATGTACACCATATAAATTAAATATTATATATATATATANACACACGGAACAAGGAAAACATATATTTTATATATTATATGTACACCATATAAATTAAATATTATATATATATATATAAATATGTGTGTGCAACAATGATTCTTCAGACTATAAATAAGACATGTGCTGGTTCAGAATCGNTATATATATATATAAATATGTGTGTGCAACAATGATTCTTCAGACTATAAATAAGACATGTGCTGGTTCAGAATCGACTTCATATCTGCAGCCAATAGTTACGTTTTTCTTTTAAAACCCTGGCTTTTAAATTCGGGGAAATAGAAATTATTTTTATAGTCACGCGCTTAACACAATGAACCCTTAAACTGCGTGTTACGTTAGTCTATACATTCAAGAGGATCAAATGCTTGATAAAAACTTGATTTCTGTGCTTCGATTAATCTACTGACATAACTACCATAATTAAGGACTATTTACGTCACTTTTATGTAACACTACGTGTGAAAATATCTCTTTAGTGAACAAGAGACAAATATTTTTTCGTACTAAAGTTCTATTGCAGATTATAAAATATTTTATTTTCTTGTTTATACAAGAAACTTTTGTTACGTGTAGAATCGACGAGCACTGAAATAGTATGTACGAAATTTACTGTCCACGAAAAAATGCTTACTATATCCTAAGCTTATCATGAAAATGTTTGCCCAAATAGGGTACAGAACAGAAAATATATGGATTTAGGGTGTTTTGTCTACAAATTTATTAATATTTCAGTGAGTGAAACCGTAAAAACCCTTGCACCAAATTCCTGTTTCTATCTTTTTATATTTCTTTTTGGATGTCCTCGCTTAACTTAATATTGCGCTGGGTTAGAATGAAAATGTAATTACTTTCGCGTACTAAGGGGCTCTTTTATAAGTTAAGTAAGATAACATATAACACACACATAATGTGCACATTTCAGAAATTAGGTCTTCAATTTGAAGCTTCAAAAGTGTTTTACGTTTACTGAGCAAGATTTTGTTACGTGAATCTACAACAAGTTAATTGACTTAAAGCAGAATAAAGTTTTCGATCCAATAGCAATAGTATTAGTTTTATTGTATCTCAATGCTTTAAGAACGTATACACACTACTCACACAATAACAAGTACCAGAAAATATGAAATAAAATGATGAGTTTATGTCTTNTTTAAGAACGTATACACACTACTCACACAATAACAAGTACCAGAAAATATGAAATAAAATGATGAGTTTATGTCTTCAAAAAATTGGAGAATGTTTCATTATTGTGCGGGTGTGTAACATGACCATTTTTCGGAAAAGCCGAATTTACAGCAATATTTTGGTTGTTGGTACTTACGCATTTTTAAATGATTTATTTGAAATTATTTTTATCTAATAGACTATTAATATAATGCAACGGGACCTTTTTTTTAAATATAAAATTGAATGACTATNTTAAGAACGTATACACACTACTCACACAATAACAAGTACCAGAAAATATGAAATAAAATGATGAGTTTATGTCTTTAAAAAATTGGAGAATGTTTCATTATTGTGCGGGTGTGTAACATGACCATTTTTCGGAAAAGCCGAATTTACAGCAATATTTTGGTTGTTGGTACTTACGCATTTTTAAATGATTTATTCGAAATTATTTTTATCTAATAGACTATTAATATAATGCAACGGGACCTTTTTTTTAAATATAAAATTGAATGACTATNGAAATTATTTTTATCTAATAGACTATTAATATAATGCAACGGGACCTTTTTTTTAAATATAAAATTGAATGACTATACTTTAAAAAATATATTCGCTCGATATGTTGGTCTTTAACCACCCCTGAACTATCTAGGCATGTTTGAGAGGTACGCCAAAAACTAATAATACAATATCGGGTATAAAATTTTATACCTGCACCAAACGGGTTAAACCTCCCGTTGGAGAGAAGGAATGGAATGGGGAGAGAGAAACGGCAGTGCTCTCCCTTCCTGGATTCTCACCATTGTGATCGTGCAGGAAGAGTATTTTTTGCTGCGCCGAATTCTTCCCTTTGTGGCCAAGTGTAATATATTGTGTTGCACAGACAAGATGGCATCGTCATAATTTCTATATTTATTATCGATTTTTATCAATCGCCTGACTGCTGCACTTTGTGCCGTTCCGGGTCCCACGGCGTCGCGAAGGGCAAAAAATATTATACGACGGGAGTGAAAGAGTTTAACAGACCGAGAGCACAGAATCTGCAACTCGCAAGAAGAATGGCGTAAGAATCGGCTTGTTTTCTCACGCTGCCCTAATCCACGTGAGCATATACGTAACAGTCATTTGCAGATTGAAGTTCCTTTCTCGTTCGTACTACGATGGTTTAAACAGTGAGCCAAATACAGAGAGAAAACTGGTATGTCACCATATAATTTAGGAGTTTTTCATAGCTTTTGAAACAGTAGGTTCCGGGTTAAAATCTTGATTTAGGCAAGGATGTTTGTACCGCCTTGAAATCAATACTACATTTGTTTAGTGGGTAAGCCTCCCTGCCCCCTTTCTCTACCCTTTCGGTAAATATTTATCAAATTAAAAATAATATAGATAATAATTCACAACCGAAAAGTTCCAATAAGTATAACCAATGTGTGACAGACACAAGCTGTGTACCCCAGAAACTATGGCTCTTTCGCAAACCGGCGGAAGAAAAAAAGGAAGACATAGTGCCTTAAAAGTAAAACAAAGCGTCATTCTGTATTAAGACTCTGACATTAAGACAATAAGCAAAACAGAAAAAAAAACTGAACAAAAAAGGACAGCCCCAAATGCGTGTATATCATAACTCAGGAGGAATATGTGCAACAAAGAGTGAAGGACATATACTGGAGAGCCAAAAAAAACAAAAAAAAACTGGTATAGGCGTGCGTATGCAAATAACAGAGCTATGGAACCAATCAGAGTAACGCGATGCGGTCGGCAGCGCCTATATAAGATAACAAGCGTCTGGCAAAGTCGCTAGATCGGTTACTGATGCTACAATGGCAGGTTATCAAGATTTTAGTGAGTTTGAACGTGGTGTTATAGTCGGCAAACGAGAGACGGGACATAGCATCTCCGAGGTAGTGATAAAAATTGGATTTTCACGTACAACCATTTCACGAGTGTACCGTGAATATCGGGAATCCGGTAAAACATCGCATCTTTGACATCGCTGCGGCCGGAAAAAGATCGTGAACGATCGGGACAAATGACGACTAACGAGAATAATTAAACGTGACAGACGTGCAACCCTTTCTCAAATTGGTGCAGATTTCAATGCTAGGGCATCAACTAGTGCCAGTGTGCTAACTATTCAACGGACCATCATTGATATGGGCTTTTGGAGCCGAAGACCCACTCGTATACCGTTGTTGACTGCACGACACAAAGCTTTACGCCTCGCCTGGGCTCGCCAACACCGTCATTGGACTGTTGATGACTGGAAACACGTTGTCAACGTTGTCACGTTGTCTGAAGAGTCTCATTTATAATTGTATCGGGAAGGATGGACGTGTATGGGTATGGAGACATCCTCATGAATCCATGGACCCTACATGTCAAGAGGGGACTCTTCAAGCTGGGGGAGGCTCTGTAATGGTATGGGGCGTGTGCAGTTGGCGTGAAATGGGACCCATGATACGTCTAGATACGACTCTGACCGGTGACAGATACGTAAGCATCCTTTCCGATCACCTACACCCATTCATGTCCATTGTGCATCCCGATGGACGTGGACAATTCCAGCAGGACAATGCGACACCCCACATGTCGAGAGTTGCTCCCTAGTGACTCCAAGACCACTTTTCTGATTTTAGACACTTCCATTAGCTACCTAAATCACCAGAAATGGACATTATTGACCATATCTGGTATGCCTTGTAACGTACTGTTCAGAAGAGATCTCCACCGCCTCGCAATCCTATGGATTTGTGGACTGCTCTGCAAGATTCATGGTGTGAATTGCCTCCTGCATACCTTCAGACATTAGTCGAGTCCATGTCACGTCGTCTTGCGGCACTTATGCGTGCTCGCGGGGGCCCTACACAATATTAGGCAGATGTACCAATTTTTTGGCTCTTCAGTGTATATCTAGGCGGCGTTTAACAGATGAGGGTGACGTAAGGCAGAGATATAATGTTGTGGAGAGGTTTGGGTGGCTCTTTACGTTGTCTTGAGAGCCGAAGATGATGAATGAGGTGGATATGGAGCAGCGCTACCGGTATTCAAGGGTGGAGGATACGAGAGAATCCCGAGAAAACCCGCCGAACAGCGGCATAATTGGGTACGATCCCCACGTGAGAAAACTGGGTGTAACTCCGCCGCGATTTGAACGTAGTTCGAGTAGGTAGGAGACGAGCGCTCTAGCCGCTGCACCACCACGGCCCCCAGGTGGAGATTAAGAAGAGATAACAAGAGATTCTATAAGGACTCTTCTTTCATCAGGGTATGTTTATGCGAGAGGAAGGAACGTAAATTTGACCGCAAACGCGCGTATAAATTGCGTTGTCACCTTTACGGCCACTACAGAGTATTATGCTATATCTGCGACGGATATCCTGCTTCAAAGAATTTCGTATACTTTACCAATACATATCATGGCGAATATGTTTGCAAGTATTTAAAATTTCATACAATTTTTTTTCTTGTAAAGCAACGCATTACAAAATGTCATATGTTATAAAGAATAATAACCGAGTATATCCAGCTATCGTAGGTGAGCATTAAATTGTGTAGTTGTAAGTTGCAAACGATTAGTTCAAGAGGATACGATTTTATTGGAATTCTCGACATCTTTGGAACGTCTGTTTGCTGGATAACTTATTTCGTGAATTTATTCCGGAGCCATTCGTAACATTAAAAAGACGTTACTGATTTAACTAATGAGCCTACTTTCCTCAACATGAGTGCAATTGTTTTTAAATAATTTCATAAAACCTGAGTTGGTAGGTAGGACTTGTCTCGTTAAAAGCAATAGGTATCATTAGAGATGAAACCAGAATCATATGCAACAGTAGTGAGACCATTACAAATACATCCGTGCCTTACCCGTACGCGAACCCAGAAAATCCCTTACCATAAGCTAGTGTGAAATAAACTGAATTACGGACGTCAGATTCCAGTTTCAACTTCGAATTTAACCAGTCTAATATTTCGAATGGTCGGGTTCACTAACTTAAAATATTTACAGGTCCATCATTTGGAAAACAAGTGACTTAGCCTCTTAAAATATGTCAGTTTACATGGCCTACCATAGCGCTACTTGTGTAAAAAAATTGGGTGAAAATCAGTTGATTGGTCCCTGATATATGGCATATGATCTCCGTATTGTATTTCATGCGACGACTTTCATAAGTGGATAGCAAAAAGTCATGTATTCGCAAATTCGATGATTGTTTACTGCCGGTATACAAAGTTAACTTAAATTTGATTACATAGTTTCATATATATATATATCACATTAACACAAAGTGATACTATAGCTGCCATTCTGAAAATATGTACGTGTCTGTCACAATTTAAAAATACATATATTTATATGGGCTACCACATTTAATCTTCTTCAACAAACTTGGTAAGAATGGGTTGAATATTTCCCGAGATATGTCAAAAAACTTAATTTTTGACAGAGNATCTTCTTCAACAAACTTGGTAAGAATGGGTTGAATATTTCCCGAGATATGTCAAAAAACTTAATTTTTGACAGAGAAATGAGGCTCTGTATAGACACATTTATTGGCTGTAGTTGATACTGCCAGCATACACAGTTAAGTTGGAATTGGTTTCGTTAGCAAAAGATGCCGAGCTGAAATATTTCTATGGCCACCATTTTGAAAATATGTGCCTCACTTAGTTAAAACATGGCAGTTCACACCACCTGCTACAGTGCCAATTGTTTGCCAAATTTGGTAGGAATCTGTAAATTGTTTCCCGAGATATTACATAAAAACTTTATTATTTCATGTGGCATTTCTTACAATATGGCAGACAAAAGATGCTCCGTGAAGACGCATTTGATAGTTATAATATATACTGACAGTATACAAAGTTAAGTTGAAATTTATTGCGTGGTTACGATGATATATCATTCTATGATAAACTGCACAAGTGCCCTCCATGTTAAAATAAGCGTCTGACATACTTTAAACATATTATTTAACATCTTCCGCAGTACTACTTGTTTGCCAAGTTTGGTAGGAATCGGTTCATTGTTTACCAAGATCGGAAACAAAAAATTTAATTTATTTATTCATGTGGCACTATCTTACAAAATGACTGACAGAAGTGGGTATTTCTTTGCATATATGTTGCTTGTAATACATACTTTCCAAAATTTGGTCGAAATTGGTTCACTGCTATAGTAGATATAGCAAATAAACATAAAATATCTGTAGGACCACCATTTTGAAAATATGTACATAATCGAGANCTGCTATAGTAGATATAGCAAATAAACATAAAATATCTGTAGGACCACCATTTTGAAAATATGTACATAATCGAGATTAATCACTTACATTTTCCTAGCATGTCATAGTCTTGCTTACATGCCAAATTGGGTGAGAATTGCTTTGATAGTTTTTGAGTAATAATGTAAAAATACAAATTTTTTATTTAGTACTATTTTATAAAATGGCAAACTACCAACAACATCCATTAAAAAAATGTTATGCTTACATANAATTTTTTATTTAGTACTATTTTATAAAATGGCAAACTACCAACAACATCCATTAAAAAAATGTTATGCTTACATAATGCTTTGCAGCATACAGAATTTGGTTTAAATCGGCTGGACGGTCCTCGAGATATTTCATATCACTCTAAATATTTAAGTGTCCATCATTTTGATAGTAAGTACCCGGCGTGGTCGAAAACCAAGAAAGTCAGTTGTCTTTACTAAGTACTATATATGTACCGAGTTTTTTGAAATTCGGTTGAGGGTTTAAAAATGGAAAGGTGGGGACACACACTTCCAGACACACATGAATACACACATATACACACCGACACACAGATAGAAAAGTGATCTCATAAGCCTTTCTTTTGTACGGAAAGTAGGCTAGTAAGCAATTTATTTTTATATTCTCTTTACCTAGCATTAAATCTGGAATTTCTATACGAAACACGGTCATGAATTCAGGACATTCAGTCGAAGACATGAGAAACTGTTGATAATTTTTTATTGTCGATTAGTATCCAGGAATACGAAAACCTTTTTGCTACTATGAAAAGCACCAGATACAAAGATTGAAAATTTTTACATTGCATCCAAAAATTGTAAAATATATTCTCACATGCATAATTAAATTCAAAGTTTTCTTAAGGTCACGAGACGTGTGTTGAAAATCCAGTGTCAACTTTTTTGTAATGTTTTTCTTCAGCTTACATCTATCAGCTTAGAAACTGAGTACACGTAAAATTTTTCCCATGAATTTGCTACACCTAAGCATAAACATAGTTATAAAGTACAAATGGTGAAGATATATTTTCTTCTTAATCAATGTTACCTTTCTTAAACTTAAAGAGTATCTAATTGCGTAATGAAATTATATGATTTGTAAATAACGGCGATCAACATTTCTGTACGTAAAAACACTACTACTATATATTTCAGTGCTATGTGTAGGGAAAATATAACCTTCTTATGTTAACGAATTTTACATAGAAATTTCCCATTGTAAAAAATACTCAAAATTATTCGTATAACTTGCTCTTGATTGGATATATAAAACATATAAAACTGGTGACTACCATTAGAAAGTTCCGTCGGATAATGAGATATGACAATGTCTTGGACGTAATTTCAGATTTCTTTGCAAAATTCGAGTTTTGAATGAATATACCCAGACATGAAAATGAGAGGACTTAACGTTTTGATGAATTTTAGTATTTTATGTAAATTAAAGACAGAAACAAAAGTTGTTGCACCGCAGAAGAAACCGAACCATTTATAAACACTTTGTTATGAATCGTTCCCAACTGACAAGTCAACTTAACCAAAACCCTTTCTTGCTAGAGCTCCAGTATCGCACAGCGATTGGTTTTCTTTTATAAGTGAATGCAAGTTAGATTTTCATGCTAGAAGGGGGGAAGGGAGGAGGCATGTAGTTTACAGGGTCTACAGTAATATTCCACCATCACATACATATTTCCGCTGGTGATGTTCCGAAACTTTGCAGCGTAAATTATCGAGTTAGAACTCCTTAGGTGAAACTGCATCCTGCGACGTCGTCCACCCGGAACTTGACACTTTGTGCTGAGTCGATTGAAGGTGAATATTTATTAACCTCCGCTTTGCCTGCTAGAAATTTGAAGTGTACGGCAAATAAAAATTAATATATTATTTTTCCCACACAGCTGAGCTGGGCCAGAATTCTGATTTGTAATCGAATTTATTTGTTATGAATATAAAATAAATAGAAGTTTACCTGCTAATAAATAATCTTTCCTCTCTCCATACTCCCCATCACAAACAAGTATTGAAATTTTTTTTTTAAATATGGTACATTGAATCGATTTTAGGCGTTTGTACAAGCAGCCTTCAAAAGTAAGAAATGCAACATCATACAGTCGGGTTTAATAAACAGTGAGGGAACAATGAAAACNTACAAGCAGCCTTCAAAAGTAAGAAATGCAACATCATACAGTCGGGTTTAATAAACAGTGAGGGAACAATGAAAAAATATTTTACTTCCTTCCACCCACTTCGGGCTTAAGCAATGAATTTTGGAAAATCTAGAAAAAAAATTTTTGGTCAGTTGTTTTTATGGTGCTATAAAGAAAAGAGTCTCGATATATCACGAAACGTTCAATAAATGTTCAAGAATCAGTAAAAACTAAATTATCATACACTGTCAAAGCATGGGTAGAAGAGAAAAAAAGGGGTGGGGGAAAGATTTCAACGACTATTCCAGTATTTCGCCGATATTAGTTACCAGCAGCAACCCCTTTTTTCTTCAAGGCTAATTCCTTTTTATGGTCCAAGAAATTGCAGTAATGCTAGGTTAGAAATTCATATTCGTATCGTATCGAAGGGAAAGGGAAAATCATGCATAAGGGATGTATTCTTCGCAGACTTGAAGGTTAAGGTGATCAATGTTAAAAAATAACACCCTAGTTGTAAAAATGTCGAGGTAAGTAGACATGATCCAATGCCAGTAAAATGTAGTTATAGTTTATTCATGGTTCTCCCAACTTTTCTTAAGCCCTGCATTAGTGAGCATTCAGTGTAATAATATTTCTAAGAAGGCATTACCAAAACATCTATTTTCCATCCGGTTATATTATTATGTTAACACACGTGTAAAACGCGTGTGATACATTCCATACTTAGGAAACAACCATACACGTTATAAATTAAGTGATTTTTCAAAGGTTCTAATTAAAAAGCGTGAAGAAACAGCGAATAGAGAATGCCGTAGAAAGTCGTGAGTAAGTAGAACGGCGTAGGCACGTGCGGTGACTGGTCAAAACGACTCTGGCCTGGCTCGCGGCAGCAGAGCGGGNCATCTATTTTCCATCCGGTTATATTATTATGTTAACACACGTGTAAAACGCGTGTGATACATTCCATACTTAGGAGACAACCATACACGTTATAAATTAAGTGATTTTTCAAAGATTCTAATTAAAAAGCGTGAAGAAACAGCGAATAGAGAATGCCGTAGAAAGTCGCGAGTAAGTAGAACGGCGTAGGCACGTGCGGTGACTGGTCAAAACGACTCTGGCCTGGCTCGCGGCAGCAGAGCGGGCGTGATCTCAAGAAGGAGGCGCAGTGACTCAGAGNCCAGCCACGTCGCCGCCCTGCCCACAGAACCACCCCGCCCGCCGCCATCGACCCTTGTCCGTTTTAAAACGTGCCCGGCATTCCTGGCGGGGCGGGCAGGCCAACAAACAACACGCCAGCCGGGCCGCTTGCGGCCGCCGGCCGTGCCTCCTCGGGCAATTGGCGCCCCTCTCACCCCTCCGTCTAGTTCTTCCCCTCCCTTCGTCGACCAAGTCATTCACAGCACGTGGCTGGCTGCACACCAAGGCGCACAAGAAGTAACACGTGTTTGATACACCATCCTCCCCAACGTCACCTCAAGTTTGTTCTGCTTCTCGAAACACTGTCAATGTTAAAGAAGTTCCTTTCAATGCATCAAATTTTAAGATAGCTATGTGAAACAAAAATTATGCTATGTGACATATTTTTACGGATTTCTGTCACGTTGAGCAGTGTTGCTTATTATTATTTTTGTCGTTGTTTTCTAAAATTTCACATTAACATAGAACCAAAAAAAGTTGTAAATAAACAAAAAATGTTTTGAAAATTTCTTAACGTAGTAATATTTTCTGAGAAAGTTACGTTGAATTTTTTTTGTTTGATACAGTTATCGNGTTTTGAAAATTTCTTAACGTAGTAATATTTTCTGAGAAAGTTACGTTGAATTTTTTTTGTTTGATACAGTTATCGTTAAAATTGATGCGTTGATAAGTAATTTGTTTAACAATGATTCCCCATTTAAACCACGCGACTGCAGGATTGATAGACAGAGCCCTTAATCTTTCCAGACTGACTTAAACACGTTAAGTCACCACCGCGTCCACGATTTTGGTCATGTTGCATATGAATGACACTCATGAACAGTACTGCACACAGAAAGCCAGCAGTGCAAATTACTTTGAGAGTTNGTTTTGAAAATTTCTTAACGTAGTAATATTTTCTGAGAAAGTTACGTTGAATTTTTTTTGTTTGATACAGTTATCCTTAAAATTGATGCGTTGATAAGTAATTTGTTTAACAATGATTCCCCATTTAAACCACGCGACTGCAGGATTGATAGACAGAGCCCTTAATCTTTCCAGACTGACTTAAACACGTTAAGTCACCACCGCGTCCACGATTTTAGTCATGTTGCATATGAATGACACTCATGACCAGTACTGCACACAGAAAGCCAGCAGTGCAAATTACTTTGAGAGTTNGTCATGTTGCATATGAATGACACTCATGACCAGTACTGCACACAGAAAGCCAGCAGTGCAAATTACTTTGAGAGTTCCCCTTGTCCAGCGAGTTGAGTGCAGCGATGTGATCGTCTCACGAGCCATTGCATGCAGTCAATATAAGTCCACGTCCCATTAATATTATGTGTGTGAACAACTTTAAATACGAGAGGACCATCCTGTAACAAGCAAGACAGAGCTATGGAAATACAAATTTTTTTCTTAATCTAATTTTGCATCTGAGAAATTACCCGAGAATCATTCCGGAAAAAGGAATGATTGCAACTCCAACGAAATAACATTTTTAAATCTGTCAAGGGCTTTGAGGGCGTGTTTCTGGCCAAATTTCCACTACAGAAGGGGAAACGAACCTATACCGTTTGCACCGGGGGTTTCGTAAGTGCTGGCGTCATAAATGTCAAACTTTCTCATACCCAGTAAACACTACATTTTCTTCAATATTTTTAGTAAGTATTTGATGCCTTTAAAATTTCTGTGCTTTTTTAAAAACATATTTATAGCCTCACTTAAAATAAGGTCCACCAGCATTAAAAAATAAACAGTGCTTAAAAATAAGCCGTATTTTATTATATGGGTTTGTAAGTAAACAGGTGCGAAATCGAAGCTAAATTTAGATCGTCTATGGTGTAGAAACCTTGTAAAATTTATTTTCAGTATTGCAATTTTATATGGTACTTGTGAATATGCTTATAGATAATTGTAGAGTAAGTTAGCGAAAGCCATAATATAATTGTATGAAAACGTGAAGTGATTTCTAACTCGTTTAAACAAAATATGTTTCAGAATCGGATGTGTGCTTTTGAGTCATTAAGTTTAACATTTTATACGTTTTACTGAAATAATTACCAGAGATTTATGCAGTATTTTATCAGGGTCGGCGTGCGATCGAAGTTTAAATAATTTTTAAATTAGTCTACACAGTTGCCTACTTGAACTTGAACTCGCCTACTCTTTTACTTACTTTAAACTTGTGTAACCTCAGAAACGACAGGTAACCAAGGTTCATAGCCTTAACACACAAAGCGTATGCCTTTTCCACACTTTTTCAACAGCGTTGAACATTGATATTATTTTAAGGAAACCTTTAGCGTGCTAGAATGTTTAATTCGTAACTCTGAAAATCGTTAAATTATAGCTGTTTCGCGGATAGCTGAGACCTTTTTAAATCAACTTTCAAAAAAATAAATTCCTGGCATTGATTGTATAGCCTACATACTGACTGTTATGCTCCCAGTAGAGTTGACAGCTAAGTTGGCATAATAGTTCATGTATTGGGGACTATTCACATTAAAGTGAACATGGGGCTCGTATGTTGACTTTCCGTCAACACTGAGCCAATGTTTTAAAATTAAATCGTGTATGTGTTCACATTGTAGTTAAGTATGGCTCATCTTTGATAAGTCGTAATGCTTTGCTACGAAATATGATGTGTCATGAAAATGCTCGTAATTATATAAATATATTATTTTTAATTTGTAAACAAAATGCATATTTGCATATGAAAAATTCTTGTATCAGTATTTAAGACATTTTGTCTATGTCTATATCCCAATGATAACCTTATCTCTAACCCATATTGACGCATATGTGTGCACATAGATGTAAATCATTCAATGTAAATAAATCAATTTAAATCGCCCTTTATAGTCGTATTTAAAGTTTAACCTTTAAATTAGTATACAATTAATTTATTTACTAATTTTAATGCCTATAGTAGTGAGTTGGTAACACATTTCAATATTTAATAATTTTTTGCTTTCACTTTATTGACTCAGATAAAGTGAGAGGGTCAGTGACAATGTAATTTTACATATAGTGTAAGGATGCAAAATGGCATAGAAGTAGATCCGGAGCAAGGTTTTCAAAAGTGATCAATTAAACGCAAACAGCCTACACCAGCAACGCCTGACTCATGCCCCAGCTCAAATTCTCTCATAGACATTTTTCATATAATTTACTTGAGTGTGCTTTACTTCGTAGGAATTTACTATAAGTGCAGGTGCGTAAGATAGTCCAATTATTGCAACATTATAGNTGCAGGTGCGTAAGATAGTCCAATTATTGCAACATTATAGAAAGCTAAATAAAGATTAGGTAGCTGATTTTCTATGGCTGATGCATGTTCGTCGTCCCTTCGTTTTAGTTACACCATGCGTAGAATAAAATTGTAAGGTGCCGAAATTACGCAACACGACAAACTCACATTGATTTTATCAAATTTGATTCAACTAGCCGTCGTCAAAAAACTGCAGTGTAGATAAGACTGTCGTTGCCGCTTTTCTTTTCAACAGGTAAAGTTTCACGATGCGCGTACCGCAATCATGATACTGCCCACTTTCTGGACTGTAAGTATAGTATTTAAAAACTTATGTCTATGTGGTTGNCGCGTACCGCAATCATGATACTGCCCACTTTCTGGACTGTAAGTATAGTATTTAAAAACTTATGTCTATGTGGTTGTACCGTTATCAGAATTGTAGACAGTAAAGATGGTAAGCTTGCGATAATTATAGGTGTACACAATACCAATGGGGAGNTACCGTTATCAGAATTGTAGACAGTAAAGATGGTAAGCTTGCGATAATTATAGGTGTACACAATACCAATGGGGAGATAGTATTACAACAGATGCACGGTTGTTGTGGGACGCATACTACAATTAGGGCGTAGGTATTGCTGTAAATTCACGGCGATGGGGTGCATACGATATATCTGGCACGTACTAACTGTGGTAGTCGTACTTGAACCACGACACGCACGTTGTAATGCCGGTGCACTGAGGAGGAGAGCAAGACGGGGGCGCAGGCCTTGTAGCTGCCGGGCCGCTGGCTGGTCCTCGCAGCTGCCGCTAAGCCGTGGAGACGCGGCCGAGCACTCTCCATATTGGACCTTCATCCCTGGCCCCCGACTCTCCTGGCTATTGTATTGATTTGCATATTCCGTCCATTGGGGTGGTCCCGGCTGCCCGCAACAGGGGACATTTTTCCCCTTCTCGATGGAGAAGGGGGTGAGGGGGCGTGCGGATCGGGAACTTTCTCATTAGCCCTCGTGGAGGGGGC
This sequence comes from Clitarchus hookeri, assembly GCA_002778355.1. Taxonomy (NCBI): domain Eukaryota; kingdom Metazoa; phylum Arthropoda; class Insecta; order Phasmatodea; family Phasmatidae; genus Clitarchus; species Clitarchus hookeri. The sequence continues at coordinate 697,038 of NQII01000035.1, forward strand.
AGGGTGCTTCCCAGCGGATACACCGTCACAACTCGCTCGTCTCGACGATGAGCCGCTACAACCTCGCCATGCACAGTTTACACTTCGGCCACACGCGAAGGCTGTCCGCGGTCAACTGGTCAACTGAAAGCCCTACTTACGATCTACTTCTACGTACGTTATATATTCTTCCACCATACATAAAATTAACATTGCGGTACGCCTGATCACTTGATTCATGCGTCAGTCAAGGTAACCTGTAACATTTTTAGAAAATTNAAAATTAACATTGCGGTACGCCTGATCACTTGATTCATGCGTCAGTCAAGGTAACCTGTAACATTTTTAGAAAATGATATTTTGTCAAATTTGCTCATTTTCACACTTATATTCATTAAAAAATACGAAGAAAAAGAAATTATTTCATTACTAGCTGTGCCCACGGCTCCGTTCACGTGGATTACATAATTATTATTAAGGTATTTTTAAATAAAGTTGAATTTTACTTACNTAAAATTAACATTGCGGTACGCCTGATCACTTGATTCATGCGTCAGTCAAGGTAACCTGTAACATTTTTAGAAAATTATATTTTGTCAAATTTGCTCATTTTCACACTTATATTCATTAAAAAATACGAAGAAAAAGAAATTATTTCATTACTAGCTGTGCCCACGGCTCCGTTCACGTGGATTACATAATTATTATTAAGGTATTTTTAAATAAAGTTGAATTTTACTTACCGTTAATCTTCTATTATCTATACATATTATACAACTCAAAGTCTCGGTGAATTAAATGATAAAAACGTTTATTAATATTTATCTGTTATAGATAAATATATGCTACCGCGAAGTTTTNGTTAATCTTCTATTATCTATACATATTATACAACTCAAAGTCTCGGTGAATTAAATGATAAAAACGTTTATTAGTATTTCTCTGTTATAGATAAATATATGCTACCGCGAAGTTTTTTTTTTTTGTATTTTTATCCTACACAATTTTTTACTACATGATATTGTTCCATCTTTAACGGTTTAGAAATATTGCAAGAGACCGCGCTGGCGGCAAACCTTTTTCCGACTTGATTCACCATTATCGTTTGTAAATTTTTTGAGATATTTTCTTGCGATAAAACGTAGCCAATATCAACTTTCAGCCCTCCAACTATTTCTGTGCAAGAAATTATGTCGATCTGTTGCTCTATTGCGACGTTGCATTGTTGACATTACATTGTTATTCCGTTTGTGTACTTTTTCATTTTCCAACTATAATTTCCCCGAGAGAATGAGATATTTTCTCAGGATGAAAGGTAGCCTATGTCACTTTCCGGCCCTCCAACTATCTCTGTACAAAAAATCACGTCGATCCGTTGCTCCGTTGCAACGTGAAAGAGGGACACGCAAACAAACAAACAAACACACATTCGCATTTATAATATTAGTATAGATTCACGAATGTTACCCTAACACTTTTAATTCCAAGTTAAGACATGAAACTACTTACACTCTGTGGTTACCAACTGTACGCATGTCTGCCAATGTGTCCGTTAAAATATATGCAATTAGGGTCAGTGACATTTTTCAGAGATTGATTTCAAAAATGCTCAATTAACAGTGAACGACCCGTACGGAAATATCCAGTTGCTAATAAAATGCAATATTAAGAGATCAACAGGCCTTTTAATTAGATATTTACTTTGAAATATTTATTTCCTCCTTCCCTTACCGACTTGCAACGTTCACCTCAAGTCAGTATATAATTTCCGTTTTAAATACCATGGGATACCTGCCGGACGTAGGGCCGGACTATTCGCCTCTCACCTAAGCGAACCGGATTCGATTCCCGGCGGGATCACCCAGATTTTCACATGTGGATAACGTGGCTGACGTTGCCGATGGCTGGCGGGCTTTCTCGGGGCACTCCTGTTTCTCTCGCAAATACATTCTTCCACTGCATCAGCCTCGCCCCATTTCACTCTTACAGGTTCTTAATAAATCGTTGATAAGCACCAATGAAAACATCTCACTACTTCTCAAATGTTAAGATGAAGCGGTCGTTCTGTTATCCTGTTGAGTGGATAAAGTGGCGTGAGGGGAAACTTCACTAGCGTGGTTGGCAAACTCACCACTCTCAGAGCGAACTCGCGTGAGAAGGGGTTATAAGGAAGGCTTTAGACACTATGATCACCATACACAATGCAGGTGTATCTACTAATAAGTAAACATACTAGCTGTAGTAAAGGCAGAGTTTACACACGAAAACCTACCAAAAAGCCATTTGAATAAAATTTAAGCCAACAGAAGTGGACAACTTTCAGAAATAATTTGCGAAATAACTTTACTCCTAACTTGTTAAACTATCGGTGTTAAAAAGTTCACCAACGAGAGTAACCGAGATTTTTCAGGCCCTTTCGAATTTAGATTACGCAAAATAACAAATCGAACATAGGTTATCNCGTTGATAAGCACCAATGAAAACATCTCACTACTTCTCAAATGTTAAGATGAAGCGGTCGTTCTGTTATCCTGTTAAGTGGATAAAGTGGCGTGAGGGGAAACTTCACTAGCGTGGTTGGCAAACTCACCACTCTCAGAGCGAACTCGCGTGAGAAGGGGTTATAAGGAAGTCTTTAGACACTATGATCACCATACACAATGCAGGTGTAGCTACTAATAAGTAAACGTACTAGCTCTAGTAAAGGCAGAGTTTACACACGAAAACCTACCAAAAAGCCATTTGAATAAAATTTAAGCCAACAGAAGTGGACAACTTTCAGAAATAATTTGCGAAATAACTTTACTCCTAACTTGTTAAACTATCGGTGTTAAAAAGTTCATCAACGAGAGTAACCGAGATTTTTCAGGCCCTTTCGAATTTAGATTACGCAAAATAACAAATCGAACATAGGTTATCAGGTTTTTGAGTTTTGGGAAATGTGCACTGGTCTGGTGGGGTAGGGTTTAGTAGAGAGTTGAGAGTTTTGGGTGGCTCTCAACAACGAGGTCTGGAGAGCCAAAAGGTGAGGTAGGTTATGCACGTGTGTACAACGTGTCTACCTAACGACTCGGGAGTCGTCTTACTTCGGTGTGAAAAATATCTGAGCGGCACTCAGAAGATGACGTCTTCAGCACCGTTGCAGGTGGAGTGATGTGTGGTGACAATGCAGTGACGGAGAGCAACTGTGTAAATGGGAATACCTTGAGAAAACATCCCGTTTGAAAGGCAACGTCTGCCACATTTGCCATATGTGAAAAACGTATATATGGCTCTACGACTAATTGTGGTGGAATTCGTGTAGTTTCAACACTACACCACAACACAGGCACTGTGAAGGTTATATGATCACCTTGAGAAGGGGTAAGATACGTTAAGTTATCGTGCCGTTTGTCCGGTGGAGCGGTAAAACTAGAAACTAATCAATGTAATTGTTTTCGACAATATTAATTGCACACGTGACAGCATCAAACTAATTAACATAGTCTTCCTATTTTTAAAACGGAAATGCGCACGATATAAATAACGCTTTAATAAAAATTCTCCTAATAATTCAGAACAGAAGTGGTTGCAAGTCATCTGGCGCGTTGATAACTCCACTAGTAAAACAAACTATTCCATGGAATACCAACAACTTAAAAAAAATTAGCGATTTTTTTATTCTTTACAATATAATATGACATCTCTGAATTCGCTCTTGTGTACCCGTAAAATTATTATCGCAGTGAGTTGAATGGTATTCATTACAGGTGTAGCGTTGCGAGCGTGGAGTCCGTCAGAATGAATGACACTTATGGGAAGATATGCGAAGGGTAACAGTAATACGTCTCCAAGCGAACGACATACAACTAGAATAAAAGATCTCTAAATGTGGAACAGGCATTTTTTTATCAAGAATCACACATTTTTTATTCACATGTTTACGTCTTGTAAATCAGAACTTAATGTAACCAATGACCGAATGCACGTGTTGTGNACACATTTTTTATTCACATGTTTACGTCTTGTAAATCAGAACTTAATGTAACCAATGACCGAATGCACGTGTTGTGACAAATATTTAATAAACAGCTGATAACTGCATACATTTCAATTGTCGCATAAGGCTCACATGGCACGCCTGACCTAAAGATATTTGAATCCATTTTATATTTTAAGTCACCAAAGAATTTTGGTAGCTTTTGATACCATAAAAGATTCAACTGAAGCATGATGCCAAAGTTGCCTTAAGTTATAATTTAACATGCTCTTAACATTTGACCAAAAGGCTAACAAAATTTACAATTTNGATGCCAAAGTTGCCTTAAGTTATAATTTAACATGCTCTTAACATATGACCAAAAGGCTAACAAAATTTACAATTTACAATTTTCAAAATTTTTTCTTATAATATTTGTGGAAATATTTTGGCTACTTATTTAAAAGCTTTCTCTTTNAATTTACAATTTTCAAAATTTTTTCTTATAATATTTGTGGAAATATTTTGGCTACTTATTTAAAAGCTTTCTCTTTTCAAAGTACAAATTTTTCCTTTACTCTGTGGCAGTATAAGGTAGCGTAAAACATGATATACGAACTGTCATCTTACGTTATTTTGTTTTATAAAAAGTACTGTAACAAATCTTAGCACAATCGGAATAAACAAATATGGCGTGTTTTAGACGCTGATACGTTTTTAAACACGGNTACTGTAACAAATCTTAGCACAATCGGAATAAACAAATATGGCGTGTTTTAGACGCTGATACGTTTTTAAACACGGCATCCCTAATTGCTGAAATAACTTGTATTACGAATCATGGTATAATTGTAGCCCTAGTATTCTGACTTACGTGATATATTCTTAGGAAAAATATTCAAATGTTCAATATTCTGTCGACAAAATACCAACCCAGGANTTCTGACTTACGTGATATATTCTTAGGAAAAATATTCAAATGTTCAATATTCTGTCGACAAAATACCAACCCAGGACTGGCAACTGATCGTGTCAAAATTGCATGATGAAACAGTAGCGTAGACGTTTCTTTACATTTATTTTAAGGTACGTGCTTTTATTTTAAATACATTTATTTTCATAAACAAATTGTAACTTTGTTATGCTGAAGCTCGATCAAAGGAAGTTCAATAATGCCTGGCGTATTTACGTAAACAGTTGTGGTAAGTGAGAGTTCATGCCATGTGGTTCTTGACAGTCTTACTGGTAGAACATGCTCTCAGCGCGGAGACTCAGTAAGAGACAACTGCGCAGCTGGCACGCGGTCTCGAGCATGTGCTCCTCCGACAGGCGCTGGGAAAGGCCAGGTAGGCCTGGGCGTCCACTCCGTCCAAGGGACGGACGGACGGCTTAGTATCGACCTCGGGCCGAAGGCTCGCTGCGGCAGGAGGTGGTCGGAGGGGGGATGGGCTGACAGAGGGGTGCAGGGGAGGCGGTAGCCAATGGCAGGCGGATGTCCGCACCTTCGGGCACCCGCGTCCGTCGTCTGATGGCCTCCCGGGGCGTCGGACGTCACGGCCAGGAAGGGTTAATATCCGTTACGCGTCGCGCTCACGAGATGTATCGATACGTATCGCCCTCCCTTCCCGCGCTCTGTACCACTCGCGCTCGGGGCGGAGCAAAATTGAATAGCTGCGGTCGATAGCAGAAATTCAGTTAACATTTTACTTCACATTTGAGTTTCATTTTCACCTTGGTAACATCTGCGCTTTAGTACATGCAGTCTCAAGTTCTCTGCGTAATCACTTAGATCGACATTTGGTTTAGATGCGTCACACTAGATTGCCACACTTTACAATTTAATATTACTTTGTAATAAGTAAGCCTAAATCAGGACATTATTTTCGTTGATAATCACTCCCAAGATAGCATTTTGTAAACATTTTTGCGTTAATGCTTCAAGGGCTACTGAATAAAATAGGTGGCGTAAACATAAAATTGTCAGAAATGTTATAAATAGGGTACACGAATTTACTACAATATGGAATTTTTACCTTGGTGAGAAACTTATGTATGATATGACTGTTTAATTTTTGTTTACATCACAGTATTCCTTGAATTTATAACATACAATTATATTAAAGCGTTGCTCAAACGCCTAAGTTTCGACGAAACACAAAAAAAAAATCTTACATCGTAAAACAGGATACACCACCTTTTTAACATGGCAAATGTTGGAAACTATTTTCACTAGCACATTATTATATGACATTTGTGACATTGATTTGGTCGGTGTAAGGGGTGGGGGGGGGAGATTAATTTCATACCTATTTTTACCACATCCTCACTTGATCAATTAGTAATTATGTTGAATTAGTATAAGGTATGTTTCTTCATCGCACAATGTAAGCAAGTGCTCACAGCAGATGCAATTTAAAACAACTCCCTCAAGGGGCATTAGTTTCCAGCTGTTTATAGTGGGTCTACTAAGGGTTCTTTGTTGGGAGGGNTTAAAACAACTCCCTCAAGGGGCATTAGTTTCCAGCTGTTTATAGTGGGTCTACTAAGGGTTCTTTGTTGGGAGGGGGCGCCGAAGAATTTGATGTTACGTGGCACGACTGTGCACAGAAAGGTTTGAGAGGCGAGATACCTCCCGAACCACTTGGTTACCGACTCGACGTTTAGAAAGGGTACTGCAAGCATCCACGGCAACGAACAACACCAAGTTGATGTGCAAGCTGGAAAGTAATATGCTACTTATTCACGTAAAATTTTTACACGACAGTTTGAAAATAACGCCGAANTTAAAACAACTCCCTCAAGGGGCATTAATTTCCAGCTGTTTATAGTGGGTCTACTAAGGGTTCTTTGTTGGGAGGAAGCGCCGAAGAATTTGATGTTACGTGGCACGACTGTGCACAGAAAGGTTTGAGAGGCGAGATACCTCCCGAACCACTTGGTTACCGACTCGACGTTTAGAAAGGGTACTGCAAGCATCCACGGCAACGAACAACACCAAGCTGATGTGCAAGCTGGAAAGTAATATGCTACTTATTCACGTAAAATTTTTACACGACAGTTTGAAAATAACGCCGAANTGATGTGCAAGCTGGAAAGTAATATGCTACTTATTCACGTAAAATTTTTACACGACAGTTTGAAAATAACGCCGAAAATAAATAAGTATTTAAACGTACACGCCAGCAGACACGAATAAAACACTAAGTTGCAAGTGAACTATGAAATATGGTTCCCAACACACGACGGATAGTGGGGATGCTTCTCACTTGAGACCGACCATTTTTGGAGGTGATTCCCGTCGACAAGATATGTCGAAAACATATGTACAACTTTCCTGATTGTAGTACCACCTCATAAGAGTGCTACGGTGGAATGAGTTTTTTACTTTAAATCTAAATATACTATAGGTGGGATGATGCGACTCTTTATTCTGTGTTATTGTATGAGGTTATGCATTCAATAATTTACTAATGGAAGCAACCCCCATCATAGTGAAAACAGTAGATACCACCCTGTCGGTGTGGTAAAATAGGAGTTAGTAACGGATTGTCGCATACGTGTACGTCGATAATTATTATTAATGCCAAAGGTTAAAATAGAAGGTCTCCATGTTTCAATACCCTTAGTTAGACAATTTACGAAACAACTGCACACAAAGTTGAAGGGGTACATGAGATTCCTGCCAGTTAGATAACTCGTTCAACACCCCTATAGCGCATATGTGTGCGTCCAGGGGGTAGGTAGGGGTATAAAGGTTAACGTCGTCGACAGTAAGGTCATTAGAGAAGAAGTGATTTGCTCAGAGAAGCAGGAATTGGAAATGAATCAGCTAAGGCCTGTAGGAAGGAACCATANATTAGAGAAGAAGTGATTTGCTCAGAGAAGCAGGAATTGGAAATGAATCAGCTAAGGCCTGTAGGAAGGAACCATCCCAGCATACGCATGAAACGAATATCGAATACTATGGTAAACCGAAATTAAGATGTCTGGACCAAGAATCGAACCCATGTCCTCCCGAATGCGAGTACAGTCATTTGGCACTGCCACCTTGCTTTATGCGCAAACTGATCATTCATNGAACCCATGTCCTCCCGAATGCGAGTACAGTCATTTGGCACTGCCACCTTGCTTTATGCGCAAACTGATCATTCATGGTGCGTCTCGTATTTTGGAACTTTTAATAACGATTATAGCGAGAGGCTCGTGTCAAATAACCAGTTATCAAAACCATTTCAGACACTTTTATTGACAAGTGTACAACAATAGTAGATTGACAACATACAAATAATAAAATAATTACAGAGTAAAATTCCCCGTGTCTTGGACCCAATCACGTACACTACCGGGCAGTGACAACGCACCACGAAGAAACCATGCGACAGCCACGATACGATGTAAATAGTGACCAGCGGTCGTAGACACTGGCGTGTAGTCGAAGACGCATTGACGCGAGAAATACTAGACGATACAAAGCAAGCGTATAGAATTAAGTATAATTCCGGGAAGACGCCAAAGACGTCGCTTTACGCAATTGACGGCCTTCGAGAGAGGACTTATAATTGGGCTGAAAACCGTAGGTTGGTCGTACTGCTATATAGACCACCAATTGGATCGTTCGGACCATACTGTCCGATGGTGTTAGGAGCAGTGGATACGTGAAGTCATCCACACACACGGAGGACCGGTTGAGGACGGACGAGGTCAACTGCCAGTCGAGAGGATCGTCGGAACATGCGCCAGGCGCGTAGGGATCCAATGGCGACACGGTCCACGGTATTGGCCAGTGTTGGGGTTCCTGTGCGCACACGAATCACTTCCTGACACATAGTGGAGACCAATCTGCGATCCCAGCGCCAGATAAATGTGCTGCAAGTAACTGTGCAATAGTGGCGGCTTTGTTTGCAGTAGTGCCAGGCCAGAACAATGTGGAACGCCATAGACTGGCGACGTGTAGCGTAAACTGATGAATTCCGCTTCGTTATTGCGACTGACGATCATCGCGGCCGTGTTTGGAAGGTGAACACCACAGTCCCAATATTTCTGTTGAGCTGCACACGTCCCTCACGGCAGGCATTATGGAATTAGAGTTGAGATATTTGGGCGGCTCTTAACAACGAAGTCTTGGGAGCCGATGAGGATGACATGAGGTGAGAATGAATCAGCGCTGAAATGAAGGGGCGTGGGAAACTGGAGATCCCGAGACAACCTGCCGACCAGTGAAATCGTCCGGCACGATTCACACTTATGAAAATCCGGAGTGACCCGGCCGGAGATTGAACCCGGTTCGCTTAAGTAGGATGCGAGTAATATGACTACTGCGCCACGGCGACACCCACGTCCCGCAGGTATCGCACGGTATTTAAAACGGAAATGCTGTACTGACTTGTGGTGAATGTTGTAAGTCTGCACAAGGAAAACAGAAAATAAATATTTCAATGCAAATTTCAAATTTTATGACCTGTTGGTCTTTTGATATTGCTTTTTATCAGCAACTGAATAATTTTGTTTAGGCCGTTAACGGTTCTTTGAGGACATTTGAAATCAATCTCTGAAAACGGGCATACTTATGTATAATTGAGAAACACTATATATAGCTACGTGACTGCACAAAACATTGTTTTGAGATTCATCAAAAAGAAACAGTAAAATTCGCTCAACGTTAAAATTCATTTTAACGTTTTAAAATAATATCCTTTTAATATTCAAATCTAATGAACTGGAAGAACACAAATGTTAAAGTTATTACAAACCAGCGTATATTAAACTAACAAAACACGTGTATTATGCATTGTATGTCGTTTTTACTACAGTTTTTGCTAATGACCTAATATTTTTTCTGGTAACATTTTATTAAATATCATAAAACAACTAGCGAAAGAATTTATGANTTTTGCTAATGACCTAATATTTTTTCTGGTAACATTTTATTAAATATCATAAAACAACTAGCGAAAGAATTTATGAGGTGTCGCTTGCAACTGTATATTCCCTAAAAGCATTCTGGGTGGCATAAATAATTGATTTAAATTAATGCATGAATGAGTAGAAGTATGTGATAATTTATGCCCAAAGTGGATATAAACCATGTCAAAGGATATTGTAATCAAAAATTCCTTGCTGGCAACATCTGTGCTTAGATGTAAAACGTGAAGAACTACGTAATACCGACGACACCTTTACTATAGTGCACGAGATTTCCGTATTCATAAACTGTTTACTTTAGTTCTATAACTAGAACGTCCCACATGGGCGAAGAACTGCGATACAATCCATCAGCGCAGCACATTTCTATAAGTATAACACGATAGTGGACCGTGCAACAGAAACCGATGCCTCAGTGTCATTTTACATTGCACTAAGATTCTCTGCCCATAAACACACCCGCAATCCGACCAGAGTGTCATCCGCATACTTACTGTCCATCGAAAGCAGTACCAGAGTTGTGTTGCCTTAGGTGGCTGTTTTATTCTGTTGCCTTCAGCACGAGGACTTCAACCAGCAACAATGACCTACATAAGTCCAAATTAAATTCGTTGGTTACCAGAATAGCTCAACCGATCTTCCCGTTGCAAGGCACTTGTGGAATTTACAGTTGACTTTCCATTGCTATAGGGTTCAATTTCTTCACGTTGAAAGTCAGGCTTAGCGCTACAATGTGTCCATTGGTTGCGCTTAGGTGCAAACCTTTAGTCCAAGCCACATNACGTTGAAAGTCAGGCTTAGCGCTACAATGTGTCCATTGGTTGCGCTTAGGTGCAAACCTTTAGTCCAAGCCACATAGGGTGACAACGGTTTTATGGTAACGAGGATATCCGTGGAATAGGGACCAGCCAGTGAAGACCCACTTTGTTTACGACAAACGCCACACAATAAGTCACAACGTTACCTGGTCAGGGAGAAGCTACGAATAATGGAGGACTGGAACTTTACAGGCAGACGTTAGTCATATTTTCCGAATACTAGGACTTTCAGTGATGGGTGACGTCTGTTACCGGTGGATTATTGACCCTTCCCCTTATGTGTTGAAGGTTTCAGGGTATATCTGTTTGCAATCCATGTATGTTCTGTCTTCACCTCGTAAGTTATCTCGGATTTCTTTGGCTGCATTAGGCGCAAACCAACATCCATGTTAACCCCGCCTCAGAAGGGTAAACAACATGTTTATTCTCATTCCCCTTGAATACGCCTTGAAGCGCGCCTATTTGTCACAGAAGCGTGTATGTTGGTTGCATAAGATGTTAGGCGCTCCTTCTAGTGATTGGCACTGAAAATAACACGACTGCCATTACATAAATAATCTATAAACATCACACTCCGGCAAACGTATCCAGCAGAAGAGAAGAAATACATTACTCGTCTCCGCGCTTGTTATACATACTTTTAAAAAATTAGTGGTTTTCTGTGTACTCTAAATGTATCAATCTTTCTTGCAAGTGTTAAAGGAAAATAGGTATCTTTTATACTTTAAATATTTTATTTTGGAACTAGTAGCAGTTTAAAGGGACCCAATCAAACCTCTGGATTTATGGTCTCTACATGCCAACCATAGCGTAAAATTTTAATGTTGTATCTTAGGCATAGTTGTGATGAAAATTTTTATAATTATGAATTACGTTATTATACAACTAATAATACATCAATACTCTTTCTATAGCACTAAAGACAAGAAAATCAATAACGAGTACTAAATACTTTGCAAATAATCTAGTTTCGTTTATAATTTGTAAAGGTCGTAACGGAAACAGTGAGATGATAGGTGCATAGATATTACGTACAACAGAGTAGATTTGACGAATAGAGTTTATTACCGCCAGAAATGGTAAAACTTTATCTAGCTATAAAAGTAGTTATGCATTAAATGAATGCTAGCACCGCGAGCTAGTGTTTGCGTGAGCAAACTGCACTGACGTCGGCGAATTCCGGGAAAATGAGAGAGCTTCGGGAATCCAGGCACATGGGTTCAGTCCATGCAATTCTCACGGCGCCGAGGACGTGTGTGCGAAATTTAAAAAAAAGCAATATTGCAAATAAAAAATGCGGTCGCTCATCCCGTATTCACAGTGGGCTCGTTTACAATAGCTCGGGCGGCCTGAGCGTGCGCGGATGTGGTCTGAGCAGAGTCGCTGGTTATTTATTCAAGCCAGCGCTTTGTAGGGCTAGCGGCACAGTGTCATACTATTGCGTCCGAGTACTTACCCAGCTAGCGCGGCACCATCCCAGCTGCTGTTAGAGCGCCGAATTTAGTTGGCAGCGAATGAATAACAATAGTTCAAGGAATCTATGTTGTACAGTTAGAGTAGTAAGT
>NQII01000035.1:709299-739155 GCA_002778355.1 Clitarchus hookeri
GGGGCTGCGGCGACTGGTGGTAGTTTTGGGCTTGGGCAAAAGTTCCGAGCAGTATATCTTGCGACTCCGACGTGCTAGTGCGCTGATTTTGGTGCCAAACGAAATATCTCGTCTATCTCTGTGTTTTTAATTTATAAAAGTAAAGTATCACATTCATTACTTTCATTTCATTCCCATATCCCAAAGAAATATTGCTAACTTTAGAAAACGTATTGACGTAAAACCTAACTCCATGTCTTTGACACAGCAACATCTGCATTTTTTTGGGGGTTCACTGCGTTATTTTGTCGGTAGACTGACTGGGAATATATAATTTTGGCTTGTACCCAAAACAACCAGCAAGACTACCCACGACTCAAACCCGGGACCCCTTGGTACTTTGGCCATTACGGGTGTGACCTCGGTGCACAAGCATTCAAAGGCCTTGGCAGTAGGCATAAATACTGCAACTTCGCCTACAAGGAAAATCCAAGTGTCACTTAGTCTTAAAGTTTTTTAAATTAACCGTCGATTCTATTCCAGGTAGTATACTTGAAGTCGTTTCACACAAAACTAACTTCAACAAAATCGTTTATCCTTAAAAAAAGGTCTGACCTCTAGACTTTTGATGTGAAAAGTCTTTAAACGTTGTTGGATGAAGTTTATTAGCTTCAGGAACAGGCAGTGATAAAACTACGGGGACAAAGGCGATTATAGTTACATAGCAAAAATATAATCTATCTTTCAGTCACAAGTCGGGCCTTGTTGTCCAAACGTTTTTACGTCTCCTTACTGCTACTCAAGTCAAGTCAGTAAGAACATCGGATATATTTAATTGTTAGGTCGACGGCAAATAGGGCAGGTGAAGACAGAGGCACCTGAAGGTTTCAGGGTGTTGGAATCTAATCAGTAATGACCCTACGTGATAATAATGTAAGGAAAAAAATATTTACCAAACTGTGGAGAAGTTATGATAAACGCTGTTCAAGGTAAAGTGAGCAATTTTGAAATAAACCTTTGAAAGTTGGTAACAACGGAGGGAAAATAGTACCGTGTCTTAATGTTGATTTAAGAGTTTTAGTTAAACATTAGAGAACACTGAAATTATTATTTTCTCTTTCGGTTTTTTAATGCATTTAAGCGTAAAAATGAGTGCATTGTAAACTTATTTTTTCTAATTATTCTATAGTTTTACTTAACCGACCCATGAATAAAGTCATCAGGCCCATGACCATGTTAATTTTACATATGGTGGAAGAATACACATTGTGCGTACAAGTAGATCTTAGGCAGGGCTTTCAAAAGTACTCAGTTTGCAGTGAACACCGTATACATATGATTATGTAATGAATAAAAATGAATTTCTCTANCCGTATACATATGATTATGTAATGAATAAAAATGAATTTCTCTATGATATGTGATAAGGCGATCATATTTAACAATTATAGCTCATTCACGGTTTCTTCTGATGTTTTGAAACAAACCCTTGAAAAATCACCCTAGGAGTAATATATTAACATGTTTTTTTTAAATAACTTGTATACTACAAGTATATAACACTGATTAACTTTAGAAGTATTATATTTTTGAATAAATGAAACTCTTACTTAGTATCTTCTATAACTCGTCATATTTATTTCGTACCCAATACGAATTGAAAACAGTAAGAGCAGCAATGTTTTGGCAACGGTTAGTAAGAAATAGTTCGCAGTTAAAATATTATTTTAATCAAGTTTTTTGACATGTTATTTGTAAATTAAATGTTGCCTATTGAAATATTAAAACTTTTAGGTGGCCCTTATCGAAACATATTTTATTGTNGTTATTTGTAAATTAAATGTTGCCTATTGAAATATTAAAACTTTTAGGTGGCCCTTATCGAAACATATTTTATTGCTACAGTTAAAAACATTAGCGCAAAAGACGTTACGTAGGCCCTAGTGACATGGTGTTATTTTCGACCGAGGAAGACANGTTATTTGTAAATTAAATGTTGCCTATTGAAATATTAAAACTTTTAGGTGGCCCTTATCGAAACATATTTTATTGTTACAGTTAAAAACATTAGCGCAAAAGACGTTACGTAGGCCCTAGTGACATGGTGTTATTTTCGACCGAGAAAGACANTACAGTTAAAAACATTAGCGCAAAAGACGTTACGTAGGCCCTAGTGACATGGTGTTATTTTCGACCGAGAAAGACACTGTAGGCGGAGCGTAGCTTGTCGCCCTCTCTGTCTCGCTCTCTCTTTCTCTCGCTGTCGGCAAGTTTCGCACCACTAGTAAGAGCATGAAAATTACACATATTTTAAATTTTTGCATATTTAATACTTATCACAGCCAAAATAATGTGTCTTGAATTGGTAATTTACAACTGAAAAGAGATTTTTAATATCTGAATACTTATTATAATATATTAAGATGTGATTGCGGGAGGGTTACAAATCCGAAGTTGGTAGAAGTGGCGAGTGGCAACTGGACATTATGACATGGTGTATTGCTGTTACTAAACGAAACGTTTATTTTTCTTGCTCCGAAAAATACTTCAAATTACCACATCATGTTTGTACAAGTTGTGTTTTTTAAACCTACCTAGGCAAGTTACGATGTTGTGGTAAATATGTTTCTGCAATAATGATCGGGTAACGACACAAGGGACTGTCAACTTCTTCCGAACAGTAAGAACGCGCCTAGTACAAGAAATGGCCGCGCAGAGAGCAGCAGCGTGCTGTCTCTCCACGGCTGCGAGCGTCCTGCCTGGGACGGCGCGTGTTACGAATTCAGTCACGTGCGTATTTTACGATCAGTTCGCAGCTGAATCCGTCACGTTCTCTTTCTACCGCTGTTGCGCAAGGCCAGCGTAGCCGGCTCTGCGCGGGGGGAACGTATGGAAACCAACTCTCACGACGAACTGTGAATTTGCCGCGGAAAGTCTACGGGAGCAAGCTATATAGTTTATTCGCGGTTTATTTACACTTTTTAAATCAAACCTTTGAAAAATCATTCTATGCAAGACGTGTCTGGTTGTTTGCTAGACATTTTATGTATCACAAGCGTTTTATACTTCTTGTAACATAGAAGTATCTTACTTTTGGTTAAATTGGATTTTTACTTATATTTAATCTCTACGTTAGGACGATTTCATTTACAATTATTACGAATGAANTTTTGGTTAAATTGGATTTTTACTTATATTTAATCTCTACGTTAGGACGATTTCATTTACAATTATTACGAATGAATACAGGAGGAAAATAGGTTTGGTGGTAATGCCTAGTAAGAAATAGTTATCAAGGAAAGTATTATTACACATGAGTGCGGTGCGTTGTCCCATTGGTGTTAAGCTTTGTTGGCATTAGGCGGAGGAATATCCTGGAAGTAGAACTTAAGCAGGACCTCGGAGAAGTTGGAAGTAACCGTGACTGAACTATGCCTCTCACATCTCCGGCTAAAACGAACCAAGATCTATCACCTCTTAGATCTGGGCTGTACGACGTAGCTAGTTAAAACGACCTGTTAACTAAAGTGGGATTGGTTTACAATACAGGTAAAACTTTGGTAAACGGGCAGTTTATAAGCAGTTTATGTCTTCCTACGATTAACGTAGAGGCTCATAAGAGAGACAGTTAATAACAACTACTGCAATTAAAATTGATGCAGCAAGGTGTCGCAGTGGTAATAAATACTCTGAACTAGCATTCGGGACAAGCCGGGCTCGATTTCCTGTCTGGCCGAACTGATTTCAGTTTCCCGAGGTTTTCAAAATTACTACATTTGAATGCCAATATGGTTCTTTGAGAGAGGCCATAACCGAGTTCTTGTCCAATTATGACCGTCTGAGAAACTAGACCTGCCTCTAATAATACCGAGTGACTTAAACAAATTAAAAACAATTTGAATGCATAGAAAATTTTTGCCTAAATTACCACTAAGTTACAGAAATCCATTCCGTCAGTTTTACGTAAAAATGCATGTAGTTACGAGCACAAAATTTTTTAAAGTTTTTTTTTCACTTGCTCTTATAACTTGGAACAAAATGTTTTTTAAATATATATTATAAATTGAAAAATATTCATAAGAGTGAATGACTCTGATTCCATACGCTACCAGCAAAGCACTGGGTGCGTTTTGGCCATACATACACTATCCTGGGAGCTGGGTGTGTAAGTCGCTGCTTTTCAACCGTAGTGCGTGGTCTCTATTTAAAACCATTATACTTTTATAAAAAAATATTCATGCTACAGTTACAAGTCATTGGTTGTTCGAGAGTTACATATCCATTAACGAGATTCAATTTATTTTAGCCAGTAACGAATCAGACATGCAAATCATTTGTTTACGTCTAGCCATTGTCTGTTTAACGCACTGAAGGATATACAAACGTTTTAACATAGAAGACACACTGGGTCTTATTCATGGTCATTATACAAGTTCGGACTAAGGAAAGATTATATTCCGACCAAAATGTTTCGTATTCAAAGAGCCATATTATTGCTAGTCCGAGATCATCTTACTTTAGTACGGATAAAGTTTTAGTCTGGACTTAGGGTAGGATTAACGATGTATTAAAGTAAAAAAGAAACATGGTGAACAAGTAAGACAGTTTTGTTAATATTATATGCAAGTGAAAGCAATACAAAGTTTACGAAACACAAAAAATACTTTTAAAGCTGTGTCTGTCAATATGCTTAAGCAAAAATATGCCGATTTAATAGGTAAAATTTTCCGTGAATAATATTTCAAAGGAAATATAACCATAATACATCAGTGTTAAGCTACAGCTGTCCCTTTCGAATTTATGTGTNCAGCTGTCCCTTTCAAATTTCTGTGTCAATGAAATGTTTTCTAAGCTAACTGGTTCTTACAAGACGTGATATTAATTTATTCGAAGATAATTTTAATACAAACGCTATTTATATAATATGCAATATATACAGTAAATTATTTTCTTCTGACAAGCATAATCGTAGCTGAATGGTGCTCTGCCCTCATAGCTCAGGGGCAGAGTGGCCGACTTGTAGCAGGAGGGTCGTGAGTTAGCGCCCCGGTTCCTCCGCGTCANTTTTGGTTAAATTGGATTTTTACTTATATTTAATCTCTACGTTAGGACGATTTCATTTACAATTATTACGAATGATACAGGAGGAAAATAGGTTTGGTGGTAATGCCTAGTAAGAAATAGTTATCAAGGAAAGTATTACTACACATGAGTGCGGTGCGTTGTCCCATTGGTGTTAAGCTTCGTTTGCATTAGGCGGAGGAATATCCTGGAAGTAGAACTTAAGCAGGACCTCGGAAAAGTTGGAAGTAACCGTGACTGAACTATGCCTCTCACATCTCCGGCTAAAACGAACCAAGATCTATCACCTCTTAGATCTGGGCTGTACGACGTAGCTAGTTAAAACGACCTGTCAACGAAAGTGGGATTGGTTTACAATACAGGTAAAACTTTGGTAAACGGGCAGTTTATAAGCAGTTTATGTCTTCCTACGATTAACGTAGAGGCTCATAAGAGAGACAGTTAATAACAACTACTGCAATTAAAATTGATGCAGCAAGGTGTCGCAGTGGTAATAAATACTCTGAACTAGCATTCGGGACAAGCCGGGCTCGATTTCCTGTCTGGCCGAACTGATTTCAGTTTCCCGAGGTTTTCAAAATTACTACATTTGAATGCCAATATGGTTCTTTGAGAGAGGCCATAACCGAGTTCTTGTCCAATTATGACCGTCTGAGAAACTAGACCTGCCTCTAATAATACCGAGTGACTTAAACAAATTAAAAACAATTTGAATGCATAGAAAATTTTTGCCTAAATTACCACTAAGTTACAGAAATCCATTCCGTCAGTTTTACGTAAAAATGCATGTAGTTACGAGCACAAAATTTTTTAAAGTTTTTTTTTTCACTTGCTTTTATAACTTGGAACAAAATGTTTTTTAAATATATATTATAAATTGAAAAATATTCATAAGAGTGAATGACTCTGATTCCATACGCTACCAGCAAAGCACTGGGTGCGTTTTGGCCATACATACACTATACTGGGAGCTGGGTGTGCAAGTCGCTGCTTTTCAACCGTAGTGCGTGGTCTCTATTTAAAACCATTATACTTTTATAAAAAAATATTCATGCTACAGTTACAAGTCATTGGTTGTTCGAGAGTTACATATCCATTAACGAGATTCAATTTATTTTAGCCAGTAACGAATCAGACATGCAAATCATTTGTTTACGTCTAGCCATTGTCTGTTTAACGCACTGAAGGATATACAAACGTTTTAACATAGAAGACACACTGGGTCTTATTCATGGTCATTATACAAGTTCGGACTAAGGAAAGATTATATTCCGACCAAAATGTTAGTACGGATTAAGTTTTAGTCCGGACTTAGGGTAGGATTAACGATGTATTAAAGTAAAAAAGAAACATGTTGAACAAGTAAGACAGTTTTGTTAATATTATATGCAAGTGAAAGCTATACAAAGTTTACGAAACACAAAAAATACTTTTAAAGCTGTGTCTGTCAATATGCTTAGGCAAAAATATGCCGATTTAATAGGTAAAATTTTCCGTGAATAATATTTCAAAGGAAATATAACCATAATACATCAGTGTTAAGCTACAGCTGTCCCTTTCGAATTTATGTGTAAATGAAATGTTTTCTATGCTAACTGGTTCTTACAAGACGTGATATTAATTTATTCGAAGATAATTTTAATACAAACGCTATTTATATAATATGCAATATATGCAGTAAATTATTTTCTTCTGACAAGCATAATCGTAGCTGAATGGTGCTCTGCCCTCATAGCTCAGGGGCAGAGTGGCCGACTTGTAGCAGGAGGGTCGTGAGTTAGCGCCCCGGTTCCTCCGCGTCAGAATTTCAGTTCGCATGTCGCGCACATGTGTCCTATGAATTTGTCATCAAGTTGGTCTAACTTGAACTCGTCAAACTTCAAACAAACACACACTGTCGAACGTCACACACGTTCTGTCCAACGCAAATATATCTGTCAATTATGTCAGTAAGTTCAACTTAAAAAAAATTGTAAAATCGTTGGTTGATGTGCACAAGGGTGGAAGTTCGAATCTTGTCTGTGTAAGAAAATTTTAAATATTTTATAATGTATTTTTGTAATGCATTTAGCCCTAACATACAAACTTATCATCATTATAGAGGTAGTATTGGCGTAAAAAAAAATGAAACCAGCCCATAGTACCAGTGCATAAACGTGTACTACTGGAAATTAACAAATCAACATGGAATAATAAGATTGTGATCTTTTTTGTCCTCCATTCTGTGGTACTTTAATACAGATAGCATCGAGTCAAAGGTATAAAAATATTAAAAAAAATTTTTTTTGCAATTGTGTAAATAATATTAAAGTTAATAATTAATTCCGTTAACATGTTCTTGTAATAGAAAGAAATATACACAATAAAACATTTTCATGATCGTCTGAGATACAAACCTGCATTTCACAATTGCAAAGCAAGAAACGTATCCACTGCTATACACAGTCAGACATGAATTTGACTTTTAACAAATTAAAAAATAACTGGCCATTAAATCATAGATGAAATATTGAATAAATTGCAATTTATGGTAAATTTGGCTAAGGAACAAACTTTGAATTGATTGAAGCTAATTTTAATGTGAGCGTAGTCTGAAATGTGACCTTCCTTTCTTAGTAAAGTTTTTATTTGAGATGAGAATTTGCAATGCGCATGCTAGTACAACTGGCAACAGTGTACTCCAGTGATTCTTCGACTAAAGTGAGTCCCACTCTAGCCGGGGTTTATGAATGCGATAAACGTAGTCCACCCTTAGTCCGGACTAACCTCAGACCAACTCCGAGGAAGATGGTCTCTGGATCATCCTTGGACTCTATGAATAAGGCCCATTGATTCCAATAGAGATATAATTCGCAAGGCTTCCTTTCACGGTAATTATTCTACTTGTAATACATACGGCTTGTTTATGAAGCACCTAATTTTTTTCAACATTCGAAGAGNTTTCACGGTAATTATTCTACTTGTAATACATACGGCTTGTTTATGAAGCACCTAATTTTTTTCAACATTCGAAGAAGATGTAGTTGTACCAGATCTTCCAGTTTAGTGGGATGAGTGATAACCTTAAAAAATAACGGTAAGTAAATGGAATANGATGTAGTTGTACCAGATCTTCCAGTTTAGTGGGATGAGTGATAACCTTAAAAAATAACGGTAAGTAAATGGAATAAATAAGGCCAGCCACAGTTACTTGCATTTGGCAAATTGTAGTTTGAAAGAGGCATCGCGGTCCGAACTCATTCCGTCAAAAATCTCAGTTCCAAAATAAATGTCTAATGACGTCACTGGCAGACCTTCAACCACGCGAGAACCCTCTCTCTACTCTGATGGGGTGCCTTTCCTTTTTTTTTCTTTTGCCCTGTGACAGGCCGACACAAGATCTGGCAGGTAGCTGCTGCCTTGCTCCTTATGCCTTTTGCCTCCATCTTTATGCTCCTCGTTTCCTGCTTCCTCGTCCCATTTCATTCCGCTACTTTTTATCTCCCTCTACACCCCGTACGGCCATTTCCTCTTGCCCTCTCTTTCGCTCTTTCTGCCGTCTATTCTGGGCGCTTGTTCCTGCGCTCCAAGCTGCTTTTTATATTTCGCTAGCAGGTCCGCCGGCTCTCCGCACGAGGCGCTGTCGTCGCCGGCTATTCTCAGGCCGAAGGATGGCATTGCCAACTGGCGGTCGTTAAGGATGCTCGCGCACACTTAACCCATCGCGGACACGGGCAATTCTCACAGCGCGCTGCATCCATCAACTCAGTGAGGGTCGTAGAAAGGAATATGGAGTAGAGCGCGTAANCGGGCAATTCTCACAGCGCGCTGCATCCATCAACTCAGTGAGGGTCGTAGAAAGGAATATGGAGTAGAGCGCGTATGCCAAATGCTGAGTAGAAGACTTCCCGAGTCCCAGCCTTGAACTTCTCTTTGCTTCCAGAACTCTCAAAAACCACATGGATTCGACCGAACAATATTTTATGCATTTGAGTTAATTAAAGTTACAACAAATAATTATTATAAGGTAATTAGTTAAATGAAAACAATTATATGTATATAAAATATCTATAGCAATTCTTGAACAAACAAGTTTGACAATTCTGTCGGTAAATCATAAGCTCATGTTAGTTACATGCGCAGAAGACTAATAAATATCATTCTACTCCATTAAGAAAGGCTAAGGGTACGAGACTTGACGCAGCATTTGACGTCTTCAGGACTCGCTCCCATGGTTTGAGAAAAATGTTTTATGAGTTGCAATTTTTCTCTACCATCGCTGAAAAAAAATATAGGGCTATTTTCCTTAATTGGGTATAGTGACTTCGTACATACGTCTAACCGTGAATTTACTGAAGAATGGCCATGTGTGTGGAAGTTGACAGATTCTTAAAAATACTTAAATATTGCAAAAAACAGCAGAAAAGGGGTTGCAAAGTCTTACGATTTATAATACCGGTTTACCAATAGATAAGTTATGGCGGTAGACTAGCATTAGTCTTCAGATCATGTCTTCAACATTCCCTCACAACTTCCCAACAGAACTGTCGAAATTACGTGTTAACGAAATTGTGTGGATATTTATATATAGCTCCATTTTCAATAGACTCGTGTTATAATAAATACAAATAATATAGTTGCTAAAGGAATTAATTTCATTTACAATTCTATCGCAGGAAATAAGATCATATTTGGAATCACAAGTGTATGTAAACAATCAATTAATATTAGTGGAATTTACGTGGCATTGATAGTCGTAGAACCATGAAAGTAGCTCAATATGGTTACTGAACAGCTAGGTGATACAGATTCCGGACGTTCAGCGCCTGCGAGGTAGATTATGTGTATATGTTTTTTGGACAACCCATTTTCCGAACAATAGGCGCTAGGCCCGGGAGTGTTAATTTCCTTCTGTTCTCGGACTGGTACCTGACAACTGGCCGAGTACAGATCAAGTATGAAGCAGNCCCGGGAGTGTTAATTTCCTTCTGTTCTCGGACTGGTACCTGACAACTGGCCGAGTACAGATCAAGTATGAAGCAGCACAAGTTAATTCCTACAGTATCGTAACGCCAGTTTACTTGCATGAACTTGGGAATTGATCTAATAATTGACTTCGTGCAGTCTTTCACAGAAATAATGACTTCAACAATTACAAATAGTAAAATGAGTTTTTGAATTGTATGATTTTTATATCAATCAAGAGATTTATTCATAGTTAAGTCATTCAGCNAAATAGTAAAATGAGTTTTTGAATTGTATGATTTTTATATCAATCAAGAGATTTATTCATAGTTAAGTCATTCAGCAACATAAAGTACCGATTTCGGAAAACACAACAATCTACCGAAATGTGATTAAATTCACACTTGCAAGACATGTTTAAAAATTGGCACTTAGCTTGAAGGAATTTCGCAGTAATATTTAAATGTGGTTATATTATTCCTCGGTGTCTTGTGATTTGACTGGAATGCAATGTATACAAGTTTCAAGAAGGTTTTTTTCAATAAAAATTCTCGTTCTTGACTATTTCTATTGGGGAACATCCCACAAATCAGACTAACCAATGAATGTTCTTTATGCAAGTTGTATTCGCTACCGTTGCGACGTTACTTTGTGGTAGTAGCCATACAATAACGGTATACAGGATCTCTACTCCTAATTTCTCCAGTACATTTTATCTAACAGAAAATCCGCCTCCTGCGAAAGAGGTATGTGTTTAAATGCACGACCTCTCAAAGTGTGTGTCTGCTGAGACAGCGTCCAGCGTGGTATGCATTTGTTATGCAAACCTATTTTATTTGCAGAACTTAACTACACTTGTTCTCGATAACTTTTCAATATTCTCACTCTGGATTGTCGTAACGATGCGGTCCTCCCGACAAGTCTGTTTTAATCCTATTACGACTGTGCTTCTCTCGGAGCAATGTGGCCACGCTAAACAAAACTGAAATTAACTTGGGAATTAATGTTGACGTACGCAATATATGCCTCAACACATGTTTTAGTTTAAGTCTTCCCAGAATTATAGGACCTAGTGAAACTAGAATTACTGTTGGGCTCTTTTCAGTAATAGTTTCTGTTATTATTAAGAGTGGCATGCTTTTTAGAATATTATGTAGTTGAATAGCGAGAGGTTAGAGTTTCAGTTACCCTTCTGACAATACCAAAATCTTTAAACTGGTAGAGTTTAATGTCATTCGCTAGGAATCTTTATAAACATACTTCTGTATTTTTCTTGTATAATAAGTCTTAGTTTACGGGTTTTTGTTTTTTAAGTATATTTTCGCAAAACATCTGTACTTCAGAACTATTTTCTTACATACTGTACAGGAGGGATTCCCAAAGTTCTATGAACCGTGACATATTAAAAAAAAGCCGAAGTTCAGGACCCACTTTAATGACTTATGCGATAAATGTACCGTTTCGCTGTTCCAACATGTTCACATTGTATTTATTACGTAACGTAAGGAAGTAAAGTACGATTAATAAAATAGTTAAAAAATTTAAAGTATTAAAGAACAATTTTAATGAAAAAATACCTAATAAAGCAGTATTAGACAATCTGTTATATTACTAATTAAGTTTAGAAATCATTTTGGTTGTAAGAAATCAGATTTTTCAATGCGAAGGATGCATTTGTTTTCTATTTATTCCCGTTACAGCTGTAGTGTCCACTTCAATTCTTGTCGATGCGTACTCTGCGTAGTATTTTACGTCTGATTGACAGATGCATTGCATTTGCGTAGGTTCTTAATTATAACTTTTATAACTCATGCATATGTTTATGTATGAAATTATATTTTTCGGGGCACACCAAAATGTACTCTGTGACCCACCAGTGGGTCGCGACCCACACTTTGGGAAATACTGCTGTAAAGTATACGGACAAGCAAATTATTTGTACAGAATTTATTCCGTAAACATTTATTTAAAGTAAAAATGTTTTTCTGTACCTTTTGAATGACAAAGAGATGTGGAGTTTTAATTTATTTGGTTATTTAATAAGCTCAGATTAAAAAAAAAGTAAATTTACAACATGTTAGCTTTTCACGCTACTCCCAAACGAAATATAAAGTAGGAAACTATAAGACATTTTCATTCGCTATTTATTATAATTTAATTTTTCCACTTACTCTACTAAGTGAGTAAGAAGAAGTACTTCAAACACTAAAACGTATTACAAATATATTTGTTGAAACGATCCTAGCAAGTTACTTAATTTAGGCTACGAGTAATACCAAAATATTGGCCAAGCAATTTGGCATATTTACAATTATAAACCAAATATAGTAAAATTCTATTCAATTAAGATTTTTAGAAAATTAAAAGGTAAAAATCTTTGTATATATAATTATTAATATATTATGGATTCAAAAGCTACTGAAAATTATTTAAATCACGAATGAAGTAAAGTGTTTATTTCCGCCGTACGAATTTAAGCAAAATCCCCTCTCTTTCACATTGTAAACATGTTAAGCAACAAATTCTAAACAAGCTAATGTAGTGGAAGTAAATTTTCAACGAAACAAATTGGATAGTTCAAAATTTTAATACAAATATTAACAAATGTTGAATAGCATCAGAAAAGTCAAACGCATATTGCACATTTTATGTAATGGATTCAAATAAGTTGTTAGAAACTATTTTAATAATTTTCAGAATGTTTTTATTTGTAAGACAGTATTAAACATTCTATTTTATGCCCAAATGTAGGCAAATACCGATCATGAAATGTTTTGAAAATGGTTTGCCTAATAACGTTATTTAACGAGAAGGGTAAAAAAAAAAACACACTAAATCGCATTACAAGAAATTAATATCTAAGAATAAAGTTAAACCATTAATATTTTTTCTTCGATCAACAGTAAGGTAAGTGTAAATATATGGTATATTACCCTGAATATTTTTGTCAATAAGAATAAAATAGTAAAAAAAANAGTAAGGTAAGTGTAAATATATGGTATATTACCCTGAATATTTTTGTCAATAAGAATAAAATAGTAAAAAAAATTGCCTATCTCTGCGAAGCAACATTTTGTATGGATTAGCTATGGAAAAACCAGTTTACCTCCGTGAATACATAATTATTCAACATAATGTAGGCTAGTTAGTCAAAAGAGAATGGCAAAAGTAATTCTCATTAATACGATATACTATAACCTACTGAATGAAAAAACGGAGATGAGCCAATTAAGAATTTCCATGTTTTATTTATGCTCGTGTTTAGAGGCAATGGAAACTTAAATCTTGGGTTCAATTAGGGTTTTAAGGAGAACTTGCTAACTAACCGGCATCAGCTAGAGAACATCTTTTGTACGCAGTGCGGAGCTGTAAAATACGGGAGTGGTCGGGAATTGGCCAGAGCGGAGGAGGCGAGCGGACTGGGTGACCTGCCAGTCCCACGAGGCAGGATGGCCGCGTCGAGGCCAATACGGCCGGCGGAAGAAGTCAAAGATGGTGTTCGATTAGCCCTCCACCCTCCACCATCCTTACTTCCGCCTTAAAGGTCGAGTTGGCTGCAGCACACGCACACACTCACACACGCACGCGCTCGCGGGAGGGACTTTGTCATCACCGTTTCCTTTGCGCTGTAGAGAAGCTTGCTGNGTCTGTGTCCCCCAGGGGAGCGCCTTGCGATCCTGCCAATCTCGCCACAAAGAAGCCCATCTCACGGGCAGCGCTGGCTCCACCCCGCCCTTAAACCTCCCTGAACGTCGCAGTCTCGGGTACTGTGCACCAGCCCCTGGGATCGCCCTTCGTTCTCTACCAGTTGTCCCGTTCCTCCGAGGCGACGGCTTAGGAGAACAATCTCCGTAGCCACATGCACACGACCTTCTGACTACTTACAGTACGTCACTGGTATTGCCTGTAGGAGGCCGTGCTTCACCAGTAACAATCAGTCCTCTTAACTACCCATGCAAATGGCTAAAAATTAATATAAGAATTTTTTGAAATTCAACACCTTAGAGGGTGATAAGGGGACCATTTTTTTAATGCTCCTCAGGCTCTCGGTTAGCGGATAATAAAGCGTTATGCACTTTGTTTTAAATGCTTGTCTGTTTAAATATCTGAATTATAATTTCCTTATTTTTCTAAATTCCAAACACTAGGAAGATGGACAAGATTCAAATGTGGTTCCCGTGGTATAGTGCCTAATTTACATAGTTTCTATGCCTGTTGCCTTCACAGGATCATGTTTTGTACAAACATATGGAACAAGAAAATGTATGAACAGAAATAAAACCTGTTTCTTACTGAGAGAAAAGTTTTCATTTCCCTCACAGTCGCAATAAAATGTTGCCAGAACTATGCAGGGTCAATAAAAAAATAATCTATTTTCGTAGACTGCGCGGTCAGTGAAATACATCATGCTATGTTATTTTCTTTATACATACCGGTTTAGATAGCATTTTTTTTACAGCAATTTACAAATTGATTCGTTATTTTCTATTAAGAGTGAATTCTGATATAGCGCCCATTCTAAATGAGCAGTAACTACCTTCGCATTGCAAAATTTAATTGGTTCCTTGCAAACAGAACTGTCAGAACTACAAAATTGCAAATCACTTACAATTTCTTCAAAATCACATGCTACAACGATGACGAGGCCGATTGTTTGTATTTGGTTTTCCAACAAACCTAAACTTTCAATAATGTTTAACGTAGCATGAATATGTACCAATAGCATGGCAACTATAAAGGCTTAGACGATAAATATANACTTTCAATAATGTTTAACGTAGCATGAATATGTACCAATAGCATGGCAACTATAAAGGCTTAGACGATAAATATAATTGTGTAAAATCTTTATTCTTAGTTTTATAGTGAATAGACAAATAGTTCTAAAAAATTGCTTTAGAAGAAGATGTTACGAGTACTGAACAACGTTAACAATATAAAAATACAAAAAAATATCAGCATAGATTGTTTAAGTTGTTTAAAGTAGTAGAAATATAGTACAAATCCGTGGACAAAGTTGCAAATATAGACGATGCATTCTGTTAGCCTATGTAGTTCATCAACAATACTCGCCCTGCATGCCCATCACGACACAATCGCCTCAAGTTAGGACTCCATTAATTTACCGCCAAAACGCCGCAATATCACTAGACTCCAAGCGAAGGCTAAGCAAAAATACGCATATGTAATCGAAATCACGTTCGCCCACGCGTAAACACGGCCATTTGGGAGGGGGGGGGGTAAGTTTTCATAACGTGCATACCCACTCATTCTATCGGAGTATCATTTCGAATTCAAGAGACTGCCATTTCCCCACAAGGTCTGTTTCGCTGTGACTATAAATACGTCCCAGATACAGTGGCTTAATGTGATGGTGATAGACCTGAGGACAGTCGCTTAATATGATGGTGACAGACCTGAGGAAGAACTGCTCTCCACATGGCTATTTCCACGTGGCTTGCTCCAGAATAAGCTCACTTAGCAACTCGATAATCCTAGCACCGGAGGGCATAACCACTTACGTGGTTTACAAAGAAGTCCTTCAGAAAAGAAAGTTCATAGATGCTTCATGAAATACACGCGGGCGAAACAGCGAACAGAAAGCTCGTTTACAATATACAGAACATTTTCATGCATAGTATTGAAAACGTATTCTAAAACAACGTCCGCTTTAGGCGCAATTCGTATATGAGACAACGCAGTGTCGTGGACGTTCGGTTACTAGAGTAATCACTTATGTTCCACTTAACACTTTTGTGCATAACCAAAATACGTAAACACTGATAGATTTGAATCGTGCCGGACGATGCCGCTGGTCGGCGGGTTTTCTCGGGGATCTCCCGTTTTTTCCTGCCCTTTCGTTACGGTACTGCTACATACTCACCTCACTTCACCCACATCGGATCTAAAGAATTCTGTGTCAACAGCCGCCCAAATCTCTTTACTCATTCACCCTCAGATTTTTTCTGAAACTACGGAAAATTGAGTGATATAATTATTTTCAAATCAATTTGTCCCGTAGTAAGACTCTTGTGAAAGTGAGCGCTATTGCTTGTTATTTTCCACTTAACAAATCCTTGCTCTTAGATTCCACAGTCACAAGACACTCCGTCACTATTGAAGTGGCGCCTATTGCACAGGCAACCAGGCTTGTCAGTGAGCAATGCTAGGCAGAAGAGTCTCCAGGGGCCCCTAGCACAGCAATACCTCATATGAATGCAGTGTCACGATCATCTATACACTTGTCGAAACGTTGAGTGGTTATCATCATTATATAAGAAAGGAAAATCAATACATGTTTTTTACGTTTTTCACTTTCCCCGTCGACAGCAGACAGTAGAATATTGTTCTATTCTAGAGCACCCAAATAATTTTGATACTTTATAATAACAAAGTTTCACTGTATATTGCCGTATGGTGATTGCACGTTAAGATGCACGAATTTTCGCAAACGAGAAATTTTGTCCTGCTCTTAGGGAAGTGCGCCAATTGACATACACTTCCAGGACGGATTCTTTCCTGAGTCTCGCCATCCGCTTTATCATCGGATATAATTTACAAAATACTGCCAGTATGTTTTAAAAGGTTTCCAATTGCGAAACAATCGGAGGAAGATTGTCAAGCGCCGACCTCACCTTTATCGCTCTTTTGTTTTTGATTCTGAACAGAATTAAAAATTATCTTTGTCATGTTTATAAACGCACTCGCCTTTATTGTGGAAGTGTAATCAGAAGGAGACTTACGTACGTCAGTAAACATAATTTTACGTTTATCCTTAAGAAAAACACACGTCCACCACGTACCCTACTTGCTACCCGAACATGGAGCCTTGTAGACGCACAGAAACGCTTAAAGAGACAAGACCAAGTCTCATTGGACGCCTGTCCTCTGACACAACCACGACTGTGGCCTTATCACCCGAGTATCGGCGGGNCATTTGGGCGTGACACCTTTGCAATCACGACGGCCAAAGTTTACATTCCATGCGAACGCTTAAGTCACGTGTCAACTTCCTTGCTGGCCACAAGGGATAACAGGTAATAGCAAGGCAAAGAAGTAAACCAATCAACATTTCTTACAATGATAAAGGTTCCATGTTAAAAACTATTCCCACTTTTTGACTCTTCTGTTCGTAATTTAGTTAACATTATTTTTTACTCTTTTAAACAAAATTTGGATATCACGGAACGGTTTCTTTAACAGAAAGCAAGCAACCTAAATATATTTTTTACACTTATTTATAATAAATTGTAGCGTATCTTGGCTTACACGCAGGTTTTTAAAGTTTGGCAGTTAAATTAGTTTGGTTAATTCTATAGCTGAAGACAACCTACTACATATTACCAGATTCTCACAACACAAAAATCACGACCTAGGGGACTGGTTTGTTTACACAAACTACGTCCATTTCTAAAGGTACAGTCTAAATTTAATTAAACTCTTCTGAAATCACTTCACAGGATCAACTTTTTATGCCAAATTTGATACATGTACCCCATATCTAAAATAAGCATTGCCAAGGACTCAATGACCTCGGTCAGCTGTGGTATATATGTAAGAGTGAGTGACATTGTAGTTACGTAGAGACGTTGCTAGTATATTTATTATGTTCTTTATGAGTATAAACCCAACAAAACAGAAGATTAATAAAAATGGTGTCCACAAATGTGGACGGCGTTTAAACTTGTAGCTACGTTTGCTATCTCGCTGCTAACTTTTCTGGAAGCATTTAAGTCATTTTTTCTTTTTAAACGCACGCAAGGGATATTTAAGGGTTGATATAGAACGTGATAATAAACCGTAATGCGAGCCATATAATGATGAGGGAGGAGGGTGAACTGGTTGGGCGGCCAGGTGCTGGAGGCCACGACGACGCTGATGTATCGCCGGCCGCAATCAATAGTCCGGGTGACCAGGAGAGCCTGTGCACCGTCCTCTCTCTCTCTCTCTCTCTCTCCCTCTCCTGCTCCCTCCGCCCTGCCGCGTGGCCCCGGGGTCTTTGTGCCCGGGGTCAGCAGGGTCTGGCCGCTGTCTTGGAAGGATTAATGGCGACTAACAAGCTGCGAGATACCAGCGACAGTGCTGCCAGCTTGCGCACGCCCACCGCCTAGTGCTGCCACCTTTGCAGCCGCAGCGACAACTCACCCCCAACGCGGCACACGACACGACACTCTCACTTCTTTTCACGTTAACACTTCCTCTCTGTGCTGAACTTTGTTATTTGTTTGTTTTCCCAGGCCTGGTTTCAGAAAATATGTGCGTGTGTAAAGCACAATATATGACTTAACGGTTATTTCTATAACTGAAATCTACAGCGGCTTTTCGTTCGTCACTTAGGCAAATATTACCTCGTATTAGACAATGCTGTTAATAATCACTCCAAAACAAATAAACTTATTAAATAATCCGCATATTATAAAAAGTTTTCATTTTAAATCCTTAATTTTTAAAATAAATCAACAAGAGATAAAAATAATTATTTCATGACAAGGCCAATCCCAGAAATGGGTGATTAATACTTGATNCCTCTCTGTGCTGAACTTTGTTATTTGTTTGTTTTCCCAGGCCTGGTTTCAGAAAATATGTGCGTGTGTAAAGCAGAATATATGACTTAACGGTTATTTCTATAACTGAAATCTACAGCGACTTTTCGTTCGTCACTTAGGCAAATATTACCTCGTATTAGACAATGCTGTTAATAATCACTCCAAAACAAATAAACTTATTAAATAATCCGCATATAATAAAAAGTTTTCATTTTAAATCCTTAATTTTAAAAATAAATCAACAAGAGATAAAAATAATTATTTCATGACAAGGCCAATCCCAGAAATGGGTGATTAATACTTGATNAAAATAAATCAACAAGAGATAAAAATAATTATTTCATGACAAGGCCAATCCCAGAAATGGGTGATTAATACTTGATATTTATAATTTATATGTTTCGCCCAAATTTTTATTTAAAGAAACTTTCAAGATTTTAATACATCGGAGCCTCAACTTTTTTTTAACGTTTACTAGTGTACATCCGATGTGATATTTTGTCTAGCTATTGCCGAGAATAAATTAAGAATTTTTCATAAGTATTTTCATATATTCCATAAGTAATAATAGCAACAATACTCTAAACTTGAAAGCTCCGTGATTCATCAGATAAATTTCTAACACATGTCTCAGCTGCTCGTGGGAGATGGTAGGTGTTAAGACCTATATAAATTGAAAACATTTAATTATTTATTTTCGCATCGTACTAGCGTAACGCAAGGCTAGAGGTTACCACGTGGGAAAAGAAATTGTTCTGCCAGATAACAATTAGCGTCAAATTATCTAATGATACTAGTGCAGTTAGTTATTTGTTAACGTAGCGTCAACGAGACATTCTTTTCCCGGACCGTGACGATGCCTCCACAGGCCCCAAGACACGAGTCACCGGTTCCTGAATTGCACGCTCTCAGAACTTCACAGTATCCCCACCCTCTGGCCTTGAACAGGTCAGCCAATCACTGCCCTTCTCTTAGGTAATCCCCTTTGCTTGTTCTCACCGGCTGACGCCACACGACGAGATCACCATTTATTTCGTTTTATTTTATTGACATGAATTATGTTTTCATTAGTTATTAAAGAAAAATGCAATAAACTCATGTTTCTGTATTATTTTAATAATTAATTACCTCTACTAGATAACCTGAGAGTAGTAAGTCAACTCCTCTGTGAACCCGGCTCAATATTACCTTCTATTGTTGATCATTTGTCAATCTCGAGAACTGTCTTCTTCTTTTTATTGGATATTTATAATGAATTAACTTCAGCACTAATGTCGATATTCATTTACAGCAGGCTATGACATGCCAGGAAAACCGCTACCCAATCGCAGGCGTATAATGAAACTACAGGGTTTATTGTGTATTTGTATAAATAAATATTTATTTATTTGTTAAAATAAATACATAACAATTTTCACGAAATTTGTAATGGTCATGCAAAATTCACGCACAATAATGAACGGTGATAATAATCAGTACTTACTTAACATGAAAACGTATATTTGTAAATACCCCTGGTTATAAATCACTTACGAAGAATTTCACCTACCTTTGTATGGCATATGAAATGTAATCAGGAAAACAGGAGCTGCAGACTACGAGACACCGTTGTTCACAAGTCATGCTTGATTCATTTTTTGGAGAGATGGAGGACGGGGCGCGGTTTTGGCTCGGTCGTCCTGAGTTTGGCCCACTGGGGAGACTGCTGACTTTTGAAAGAGTTGTTTCATCCTTATCATAGAATTGAGAAGTTTCAAACGGATTTACGTATATTACGCACAGCCCCAACATTGACGCGAACTCTCACCAGCCGAACTGTCAAAACACGTGGTCGATCAGGGATTTGAAGGTTTATTTGCATTCGTTTTTCCAACACACGTACTTTTTTTACTTTTAGAAACTTATGTCTTATAACTAGACTCCATTTAAAATTTATCAAAGTGGTCTAAAACATTTTTCTAACTGTTTACCAAATTAATGCTCTTTTGACAGTGCTATTGGCAAAGAAAGGGGGCAATCAAAGGTTGGAACACGGAAATAGGTAACAACGCAACTGGGATGTGCACTCTGCATCCTGTGTATGCTTCTTACGCTGGTGGGTAATGCTTGACCACTCTCACAACCACGACAACTTCCTCGTATGCTGCTGGTTGTGAAATATGCGAGCACTGCACTCTCCTGGCTGCCCCTTGCGTTTCGAGGATTTCAGCGACGTGGGAGTATAAGAAAGGCGTACGAGAACATCGCGAGAACCTCGTATGTGGTTGGCCGAAGTGTTAGCCAGATTACCANACTGCACTCTCCTGGCTGCCCCTTGCGTTTCGAGGATTTCAGCGACGTGGGAGTATAAGAAAGGCGTACGAGAACATCGCGAGAACCTCGTATGTGGTTGGCCGAAGTGTTAGCCAGATTACCAGCGGTGGTCGGGTGTATCTTAATCCCTCTCCCAATATAGTAGTTGGCATAAATAACGACCTAATCGGCCGACCTCGTTGTCACGTGTCCTCTGCGCTATTGCCAACTGCGCAGGCTTGAGTTTTGTTTGTCTTATATTACTAGGTGATGGGCCGCGTAATGGATTTCCGTTGCCTACTAACGTCACAGCAGACGGGAAAAAATACAGCGAGTATTTACAACATAAAAATCGATCTCTCTACCGCTTGTGTACAAAGGAAGCGCTGTGATCTCCTCNAAATACAGCGAGTATTTACAACATAAAAATCGATCTCTCTACCGCTTGTGTACAAAGGAAGCGCTGTGATCTCCTCGGTACTCCTAAACAAAAGAGACATTTCGATTCAAATGTTTCTCAACTCGCGCAGTATTAAAATAAGTTATGATTGACAACCTGATACAGTTCGCACATACTAAGAATTTGAACTATCATAGCGATGTACCATGTCTTGGAAAACAGGCTTTAGATTAAATTTAAGGTAATAAATCATTTGTTGCCGTGATCGCTGAGGCGTTTCACCAAACAGAGGGCATGAGAGGGAATGTGAGAACGGAGTGGGTAGTTAGGTGCTATCGAACTCGTTTCAGTCAGGAGGTCATTCTGGTTTAACTCGGTAGAAGAATACAACATCATTTTCTTTTCTCGTGAGTCCGGAACGTGCCTGGAACACCACGCGCTGCTCTGGTATGAGAGTTTCCTACTTGCGCCTGACAACGCTGTTGAGGCAACCCACGAAGCAGGTACGCGTTGCGGGACGGCGTGGCGTAGCGACTCAGACCTCTCCGGATTCGAAGTCGCTCCTTCGACGGCCAACCCGAGGTCGATGATCTGCACCTCCTGGCCGGCTTTAATTGCTCCGCCCAGTCTATTGATTTTGGTCCTGCCGTGTCGGACTGTAACGGCCCTCGGGCGGAGTGATTTGCATAATGCACACCCTGGGCGCCGTGGTCCAGGGAAGCGAAGCGGGGGTGGATGGCCGAGAAGGGATGGCGGTCCGAGGGAGGGAAGTTAAAGAAACCGAAGCAAGACGTGGTGCAGAGTGGCCTATCTGGCGCTACACTTGCAAACCGTCCACGGTCCAGGGTGGGTTCCGTGTCCCGCACGAGACACACTGTTGCACACAGGACACCGTTCCGTTGCTGCACGAGATGCATGGTCAANTGGGTTCCGTGTCCCGCACGAGACACACTGTTGCACACAGGACACCGTTCCGTTGCTGCACGAGATGCATGGTCAAGCGTGTGCATTATGTCATGTTCCAAGCTACAAAGGTTGATACAGCACATTTATTTTGAAAACACTGAAGTATTAATTTTTTGGCAGCTTGACACACTTTTGCATTGTTAATTATTTTTGCAAGAAATTACGGACGCGGATTGTTAAACATTTATAATTTTCTTTGGCTAATTCAATTAAGGAACTAATGTTTTAAACTGCGCCATTGATTAAATGTGGAGGGANTTTATAATTTTCTTTGGCTAATTCAATTAAGGAACTAATGTTTTAAACTGCGCCATTGATTAAATGTGGAGGGATTTATTTGACAATCAATTACACTGCAAAAATTATCGGTTTTTGTGTTACTGAAAATCTGCCTTGCTAACCACGATCCCTCACGTGGGAACATATCTTCCTCAGTAAGCAACACAAATAGTGCAGAATCAGTTACCTGCGCTAAATGCGACGCAGAAATCACTACCCAGAAGCCCGTTGAGCGATGCAATCTGCTCGCAGTAATGCCTGCTTAGTACGGCGGTGGTAAGTACGGCGCACATTTACCTGCAGCAGTACTGACACATCGAATTGGGCTCGCCCAGTGGCCTTTCAAAGCTCGCGTACTTGCCAAGTGCCTTTCGTAAAAATGCTGAAGTGCTTCTGGCGCACATCCCATGGACGGCTCGTAATACGCACCGTTGTCTGGCACGAGGGCCGCGGTGGCTGAGCGGTTAGCCTGCTCGCCTCCCAACAAGGCGAACCGAGTTCAATCCCCGGTCGGGTCACCGGATTTTCGCAAGTGGGAATAGTGCATGACGATGCCGCTGTTGNGGCGAACCGAGTTCAATCCCCGGTCGGGTCACCGGATTTTCGCAAGTGGGAATAGTGCATGACGATGCCGCTGTTGGGAAGGTTTTCTCGGTGATCTCCCGTTTCCCCCGCCCTTAATTCCAGCGCCACTCCATACTCACCTCGATCACCCTCATTGGCTCTCAAGACCTTGCAGTTAAGAGCCACCCAAATCTCTTCACTCACTCACTTTGTCTGACATGGTACAAAATTCAGCCNATTGGCTCTCAAGACCTTGCAGTTAAGAGCCACCCAAATCTC
Organism: Clitarchus hookeri; assembly: GCA_002778355.1. Classification (NCBI taxonomy): domain Eukaryota; kingdom Metazoa; phylum Arthropoda; class Insecta; order Phasmatodea; family Phasmatidae; genus Clitarchus; species Clitarchus hookeri. Next base: position 732,631 of record NQII01000035.1, read on the forward strand.
TTCACTCACTCACTTTGTCTGACATGGTACAAAATTCAGTCGGCTATCTCGCTGTAAAAATTGGGGTACCTGCATAGTTGGTTACAAATACTCGCCAAGACGTCAGCAGTTTGCATTATCAGCCAGTCGTTCGGCGTAAATGTCTTATAATCTGGATACAAGCCCCTGGGAAACTATTACTCTGTTGTGCACGTCTGATACGCTGTATTTCGAATTTTTCGGTCCACATATAACCAACTAATTGCATCGATCGGTAGCCAACACAACCCACATTACTGTCGGAAATTCGCTGTTCAGGGCGGGAAGAAAATATTCTGTTAATATATGGGAAAAAACAGTTCGGTTTGATGAAAGACGAACTGAGTTCAGTACACAGGGGTCTCAGGAGCTTTCTCAATTGGGTTAGGTTAGGAGGGTGTGAGGAAAGTAGGTCGTGTAGAGAATTTGGCACCCTTGGTGCTAGAGTATTCTTAAAATTAAAAATTATTAAATTTTTAAAACAATTAGTATTCCAGTGTTAACACACACATGTTCACACATTTCACCCGAAAAACTTATTTCGACCAAAAATTCCGTATATTATTTATGGCCTCCATCTTAATTAAATTTTCGTAAAGTATAACAATGTGTAGTTACACCTCGTGATGTCTTTGGTGGGATTAGGAAAGGGTCAAAATACCCCTTTCCCACTCTTTTCTGACGTCCGTGTACACATATAATATGGAGCCTCTGCTTATTTCCAATACTTTCGCGCTTCCGAGTTGGAGAATGTCGATGATACTTGACGCGTTCTTCGTCGCTGTTACCAGAATGTCGTTTTCCTGCAGCTGTTTGGAAGTTCACGTCACTTACGCCTGTATCTTTAAACGTCATAAAGTAGCGCAGACCATTTTAACAGACCCTAACNTGTAGAGAATTTGGCACCCTTGGTGCTAGAGTATTCTTAAAATTAAAAATTATTAAATTTTTAAAACAATTAGTAATTCAGTGTTAACACACACATGTTCACACATTTCACCCGAAAAACTTATTTCGACCAAAAATTCCGTATATTATTTATGGCCTCCATCTTAATTAAATTTTCGTAAAGTATAACAATGTGTATTTACACCTCGTGATGTCTTTGGTGGGATTAGGAAAGGGTCAAAATACCCCTTTCCCACTCTTTTCTGACGTCCGTGTACACATATAATACGGAGCCTCTGCTTATTTCCAATACTTTCGCGCTTCCGAGTTGGAGAATGTCGATGATACTTGACGCGTTCTTCGCCGCTGTTACCGGAATGTCGTTTTCCTGCAGCTCTTTGGAAGTTCACGTCACTTACGCCTGTATCTTTAAACGTCATAAAGTAGCGCAGACCATTTTAACAGACCCTAACACTTCAAACGCTTTACCAAAAACTCTGCAGTTTCATGCGTCTCTGGCATGTAAATAATTTTTTTAATGTGTCCGCAGAGGCAAATTTGGCAAATTAGTGGTTGCAGTGATTGGCTCTGGTAATTATTTCCTGTGTACAAATTCCGCTTCACTACAAAAAAGTCACTATTTTGTTTATTCAGGTAAAATATCTACTTAACTAAAGTAAAATTTTTGTATGTTTAAAGCTACTACGAATGTCATGAATACAGGCTGAAAAAATGAATTTGCAAAATCACTGATTGTTTCGTGATTTCACAGAAAGATGTGTGAAAGGAAANGCAGTGATTGGCTCTGGTAATTATTTCCTGTGTACAAATTCCGCTTCACTACAAAAAAGTCACTATTTTGTTTATCCAGGTAAAATATCTACTTAACTAAAGTAAAATTTTTGTATGTTTAAAGCTACTACGAATGTCACGAATACAGGCTGAAAAAATGAATTTGCAAAATCACTGATTGTTTCGTGATTTCACAGAAAGATGTGTGAAAGGAAATTTTTTATTTAAAAAAAATGAGTTCTCCGTAATTAAAGGAATATTTATAAGTATTTTTTTTATAATTTCTTTGATTCCACGGAAATATTTTCTAGCATTGTTGGCACACTTACTGCCTTTATTTGTTGAACCTTTATGGACTGCGCTGTAATCTGTTCGCCAAGTAATAAACAGCCGTGCTTCTCATCGATACATGCGCAATATCTTAATTTATCTATAAGTCATAATATGCGCAAGTTCAACAGCCTTATTTTCCCGGCGATATTCATACACATTTTGGACAAAATATGGTATTTACAAGCGCATCACCCGATATATGTGTAGTGCTATTTTGTGTTACATTTGATCCAAACAGCTTATGCATCCAGCTTACATATTTACAGTTCTCTTATTTTTCAACTGGTTTAGAAAATATGGACTGTAAAAGATTGTTGCTGGACTCTGGGTTTGAATCCTACGCAAATCATAGATTTAGTTGTAATTTGTAATAAAGTTGTAAGTTTAAGTTGTTAACTTAATGTCTTGGGCCACCCTGATTACNCATAGATTTAGTTGTAATTTGTAATAAAGTTGTAAGTTTAAGTTGTTAACTTAATGTCTTGGGCCACCCTGATTACCCGGGAGCAAAAAGCAGGGACGTTGAAAAGAGATAATATTTGAATTGTTATAATAAATGTACATTTTTGGTTCGTAATTATTTATAACCCGTCAAAAATAAAGTCAAATCATTATTGAAGATTTCTCATAATAGAGCGTTGATTTTCCAACATATATTTTCATTTTGGATAAAAATGAAACTCACTCTCAGGCTGCCTTTGAGAGAGTATCGGAGTATTTTTCTTGTAGGAAATTTGGACGTAGCGTTGATGTTGGACAACACATTCTCCTTTCCCAGCATGCATCTCTTCAACACACACGTCTGCTCGCCTTACTCGAGCCTATTGAAGTTACAGTCATATGGCCGACGCCCAACACCTCGTGTTTCTAGCGCCAATGGAGAGAAAGAGAGGTGGAGATAGAGTAACTACGGAATGCAACTGTGGCAACTGGGAGTGCTCCGAGAAAACCCCTGGCCAACAGCAACGTCCATCACGTTCCCAGCGTACGAAAATTTGAGTTTTACACCGTCAGTAATCAAACTCCATTCGCCGTGATGGAAGGCGAGTGTTTTGACCAATACAACACAGACATTTTAAATTTAATAATTGATATATCAATATGTCTAAATCCTGACGGAAAATTAATACGAGGGCCTTAATAAGTACTAGAATCGAGTTATATTGGACAGCACAGCATCTCTTTACTTCCCTTGTAACTTACTGTCTGCACAGAAAATGTTATGTTTTAACGTTGCCATCATTGCAAGTCCAAAACGTCTCTTATTTATTTTCATTCACTTTTTTCAAGTGACGCAAAAAAATAGCACAAGTGAAATAAAAACTGCTCGTTTTTGGAACTGAAAACTACATAAGTAGCCAGGGAGAACCCAAAATAACTTAATCACATCACTTGTGGTTTTAGGCGTTTCCGATACTGCTTTTTTTTTANGTAGCCAGGGAGAACCCAAAATAACTTAATCACATCACTTGTGGTTTTAGGCGTTTCCGATACTGCTTTTTTTTTTTATCAAGGAAGGTATTTCCGTTCATAGGTCATGTGGTATTTTATCTTTTGCATTTAATAACAACTTATGCCGTTAATTTTGGGTGATAATTATGCAGAGATATTAAGTATTCAAATTATGCGTATAGGTCACCATAAAATAAAAAGGTACACTTTTTANGTAGCCAGGGAGAACCCAAAATAACTTAATCACATCACTTGTGGTTTTAGGCGTTTCCGATACTGCTTTTTTTTTATCAAGGAAGGTATTTCCGTTCATAGGTCATGTGGTATTTTATCTTTTGCATTTAATAACGACTTATGCCGTTAATTTTGAGTGATAATTATGCAGAGATATTAAGTATTCAAATTATGCGTATAGGTCACCATAAAATAAAAAGGTACACTTTTTAAATGCAGAAGCAAGGCGAAGGTGATACCAAGAATGGAACCTGAAAAACATTCCTCACCAGTTTTCCCATAAACCTTATTCAGTTCGTGTCTGGCGGTATTCTGTTTAATCGACAGATAATCTGAAAAGTTGAAAATTAAAAATTTAAGAACATATATTATCAATGCTTTTTGTTTTGGTTTGTTTGAATTACTTCGCTGACAGCCCTTACTACCGAGGACATGTTGGGAAGAGTCGCTTTTCCAGCCGGGGGCACGGGGGCATGAGTTTCATCGTCAATCATTTATCACATTTTAAGCTACTCATTTTGGTAATCCACAATTTGTAGCCTAATAGTGGTCACACTGCGCGGTGGCAGACATAACTCGTTTAGCAAAGAAATTCTCGTTGCTGTGCCATCACGCTTTTTTAAGACTGTGATTCAAACTGTAGTGTTAACATTCTGGATGTTACAAAAATATCATCTATTAAAAAAATGTTTGACGTTGATGCAAAATGTTCTATGTAAAATTTATTTTTAAGGCTTTATCGTGAACACAGAATTTTTGGTGGCTTTAAATTTGTGTGTTGGTAATTATAAAAAAAAATATAGAATTCACTAACGAACAGTTACATGAAAAATTGCCAATGTTTTCTCATTATCAAATAGTTGCTCTCCTACATAGAAACAATGGCCACAGCTGCCTCTAGTTGCCAAGAACTTGAACTGATACGTGCTCACTTCTGTCGTGCGCCGTGCAACCCTGCGGTTTTAAATGAAAACTATTATTTTGTTGGAGGTGAAATTGCAACCGAGTTCGAAATTTGCACATGCATTTACTTAATATACGGTAGTTTTGTTTTCTAATTTTACTCATAAATGCTTGGAATTTAGATTCTGAGGAATTCCGCGCAATACTACAGGTAAAAATTAATAACATTTTAAAATAATTAAAATGTTGCCGAAATTTTGTTCTAAACGAATAAAACTAAAAAATGTAAACATTTTATATTTGTAAAATTTTAAGTCAAGTATAATTAGTAAGCTTTAAACATATCTCGGAATGTTGATTGACATGATATTGTCAGCTGTTTACCGAACATTTATAACAGCACAAACGTTCTGTATAAATCCAAGCGCAACTCTTGTAACTATGGAAGTAGATGAATTTTTAAGTCTACAATAGTCTGTATGTATAAAACAAAAAAAGGCCTTTGTCAATTCCAGTTTCTAAAAAATCTTTTCCTGGGTAGATTTACATGTACATTACACTCAAAATACTCCTTTTGGCAGTGACGAACATCTTCAACATAATGACAGCGTACCGCAAGATGCCTTGCTAACAATATTCTTGAATCACCTGTCTATGGATAATTTCTTTATATTATTTTTACAAAGCCGATTTTTTATTACGCTGCCTCTGAACTAGAAGTCATGGGTTTGGTATTGATAACATGCCAAAGGTTTAAGAAAACTTTATTTGTAATATCCACATAATATTGCTGTACTCACATACATTATTTTTGGAATTAGGCCTTTCAAGATGCTATATTTAATGTCTCAGGAACACACTAACAAATACACTACATAATTTAAAAACTTAAAATAAGTGAAGCTAGCAAGTACTTTAATATTTTTTTCCAGACAAGCTTCTCATAAGTTATTTTAAAAATATTCAGGAACAGAGAAATAAAAAATTATGCTTAAATTTCATAATGTTAAGAAAATAAAACGAAATATTTTCTCCATTGTTACAGTAATATTTGAAGGTAGCTCATGCCATTTTTATTAACGTGACTTACAACTTTTAAAGGGGATACTTTTTATCATTGGTGTTTTGCCAAATAGTAAACTTTCGGTGATGTAGAAAATATGAAATCTACTTAATGTTTCTGTAAGTGGTACAAAATGTAACACGCACAGTTTGAACGATGTTAAGGCACATCTCGCTGTATGTAATACCCTTAACGTGGCAGTGGACGGCCTGCGAGGCCGGATGACGGACTTGCACGCTTCTCGCCCCCGGCCCGGGGCGAAGCAGTGACATTTTCCAACATGGCCGCTGACCAGAAGGGGGTGACTGGCGGGGGTGGAAGTGGTTGACAGGAAAGAAGGGAAACCGCTGGCCCTTGTTTATTTGTGTTCGCCGGGGGTGAAGTGAAGTGAAGCCCGCCGACCGCCGGAGCTAGGGGTTGGGGGGAGTGGACTGGCGGAAGAGGCGAGGACACGGAGCAAAGTTAGTAGGTGAGGAGGAAGGGAGGGAGTGGTGGGGTGGTTGGTCTGTCGAGGAGTGAGGAACTTCTTCGCGTACTCGACTGGGGCNGAAGGGAGGGAGTGGTGGGGTGGTTGGTCTGTCGAGGAGTGAGGAACTTCTTCGCGTACTCGACTGGGGCCTGGTAGTGGAGCGGGGGATGGCCGAGCCTTCTAGCCCCTGTCAGTGCAAACCTAATTACGGGAGCTACTCACCGCCTGGCTGGCAAGGACGACCGCCGCAGGTCACGTGTTACTGCCCGGCAAGATGGCTGCCGCAGCCGGCGACAGGCCCTGGCGCCGGGGAAACAGGAAACTCTCATCTCGTGGTCGAGAGGGACACCTTACAACCCTCCCCCCCCCCCCC
>NQII01000035.1:739177-775128 GCA_002778355.1 Clitarchus hookeri
CAATTTCTATATCTGCTGTCGACCCAAGTAATATCCCGAGTGTTAACCTCCGGCAACCTGGAGAGAGTGCACGCTTCTTTATTTACCACCATTAACCTTAATTTACGGATTAAATTTATCCACTTTAAATTAATGTAATATATTATATTAAAAAACTTCTTAAAACTTTCAGTGGCAGTGCTGCACGGAAAGACGATTTAATAATCTACGCTGTGCAGAGAGGAAAATTACATTAATTAAAGTCAGGCCTTCAAGTTCAAGATAATATTCGTTGTCGATGCTATATTCTGACGTCTACTAATAACGTCAAACACAAACACAGTTTTACTAGTCGCAACATGTGACAGATTGTTATGCTGATACTATGAGAGTACTGAACAAATATGTGTTATTTGCATTGCTTAAAATTATATTATTTTTAATGTTTGCCCACATGAAGCATTTATGAAGCTGTCTTGGCTGAAAGCTATTTACAATTTTCCATTTCCTTTTAAATGCGTATTTTTTAGTGGAAAATGGCGAAAACAGGTGTTTGAATACAAATGTTATATATGTAAACAGGATACTTAAGTCACTAAATGGACGTTGAACCAATTATTATAGCTCATACTGCACCCTTAAACTATAGAAACATCACTGGAAGCCTCATGTGGGGTAGTTACCGACAGGAAGTCCGCACTCAAGTTCATTGCGTCGTCGCACGGAAAGGCTATGATGAGTCGATGTTCGTACGGCCTGCCGCTTTACAACGGCCTCTTACTTATTCCCATGCCTTAAAAAAAATTTGGAGAGAGTAATCACAATATATGGAATCCAAGCCAACTTATTCTACGTTGTTTTATCTTTACTTTTATTTGCCGTTGCATATTTTTTTTGTTAATTTGCAGCCTTTCGCTGCCACACAATAAATAATTAGATAATATCATTTCTTCATACTTAACCGTTAATTCCAATTTGAACCGTATTTACATGACATGATATTTGGCACATTTAATCGGAGACTGATGGTTATTTTCAGACATAGATATTTGTTATTGCATTCTCTTTAAGGTTGTCGCCTATCTAAAGCTATTTGCACATTTGAGGCTCAGAAGCGCTAGTGCGATAAGGATGACACTGCTACGCACATCAAGTTCGACACCGCCGCTACGCAGAAGACCCTGAACTTGCGTGCAGTGTTTTCGTCGTGCTGCGTGTACCTATATGACTTTCAGCGGTGACCCTGTTATTTGATTGGTGGAGAGTCTGTAGCAAGGTCAAGTTCAGGGCCCTTGAGTAGTTTTGTATGCATCTGATGCGTATATTTTGAGCTACAGAGCTTCGAAAAAGTCGTTAACCGTTTTGGAGTACTCTGAAATGGTGTCTGTAACGTTCGTGAGTTTTTCAAAGTACTCAACAGCCCTCGTCTGAAGTGTGTGTTCTTTTCGTAGAACGGAGTATTGGATGCACGCTTAATAGCTTCGTGGAAAAACGTGTGNCTCGTCTGAAGTGTGTGTTCTTTTCGTAGAACGGAGTATTGGATGCACGCTTAATAGCTTCGTGGAAAAACGTGTGTTCCAAACACTCTGCGATGCAGTTCAAGCGCCAGGTAGACGGGCGCCTTAATACGAATGATTACATTAGGCACCGCTCTACTTAGCAGCGAGATCCCATACAGCATAAACAAGTTGCAACANCCTTAATACGAATGATTACATTAGGCACCGCTCTACTTAGCAGCGAGATCCCATACAGCATAAACAAGTTGCAACACCGTTGCCGCAAAGTTTCGATGGAACTTTGCAACTTTGTGAGCACGTTGCGAAACGTTGTGGCAACGTCAATACAACTCTACCTGCACGTTAAAGCAGCCGGGGCTGGGTACGTCGCGTGGCAACGTGCAGGAGTCATCACGACGCTACGTGCTGGGCACGTATGAACACATACTACCAACAATTGTTATTTATTTCAATTCATAACATTTAAAGTATGAAACTTGTCTGCGAACAAATTTGTTTAGTATACTCAAAATATAATCTATGTAAAACATGTTATTTTAATTTATTTCAGAATAATTTTTATTGCTTTCTTAATGTGCACTGGCAGAAAGCACTTCCATCCAATGTGTCGACTATACAAAAGTACAGACCGGTGCAGACAGTGTGCCATTATAACGTGCATGCAACGTTTTATGTGCACGAGGAAATCTTTTTTTTTTNTACAGACCGGTGCAGACAGTGTGCCATTATAACGTGCATGCAACGTTTTATGTGCACGAGGAAATCTTTTTTTTTCCAGCTTAGGTTTCTCAGAACACGCGTAGGCAACGTTCCAAAAATGCTAACTGTACACAATATATGTNTTTTTTTTTCCAGCTTAGGTTTCTCAGAACACGCGTAGGCAACGTTCCAAAAATGCTAACTGTACACAATATATGTGACGTTTATGAGAGGTGCATGTAACGTTTGGAGTTTACTGTGACGAGCATAGCACATGTCAAAGTTGCTGAAACGTTGAGCACCAAGTGTGTTGTACGGGGTAATGCTTTCAGTTGCATAATGCTTACCCTTTTGCACCGTAAAGTAGGTAGCGGTGTCACATTCGGTAATATGTGGGGGTTCTAAGCTTTATACTCTCAATCTACCCTTTCAGTTTTAGAGTCTTCTGTGAGTCTGGTTCATTTCACAATGCGGACGGAACTGGTGAACCACTGCGGTATTTTCCTATCTGTAAAGCCCTGCTAATGCCATAGTTTGCGTCTGCAAGAAATGGCTGCGGAACTTGACGCTCAGTATTGAGAGGTGCCAATTACTGATTCTCATTGTTTATTTTCNGTCTGCAAGAAATGGCTGCGGAACTTGACGCTCAGTATTGAGAGGTGCCAATTACTGATTCTCATTGTTTATTTTTGACACTGCAGATTCCACAACAAATACTTCTGAACATGCGGTGACATTGCTTTTAAGCAAATTACGAACATCAGAACTATTTTTAAATTTTAAAATTTTGTCCGGAAGTAAATTTTAACAAACCTTTGAAATAAAATTTTCATATATTTACATTTTATAGAGATTTTTTATATACAGGAATCCANGTCTGCAAGAAATGGCTGCGGAACTTGACGCTCAGTATTGAGAGGTGCCAATTACTGATTCTCATTGTTTATTTTCGACACTGCAGATTCCACAACAAATACTTCTGAACATGCGGTGACATTGCTTTTAAGCAAATTACGAACATCAGAACTATTTTTAAATTTTAAAATTTTGTCCGGAAATAAATTTTAACAAACCTTTGAAATAAAATTTTCATATATTTACATTTTATAGAGATTTTTTATATACAGGAATCCAATATATGTGTTTATCATTTTGGGTTACAGCACGTAGGGATATAGGGTTTCAGTTGAAATTTACAGCAACACTTTTGCATCTACGTTTAAAATGCAAAATCTGGCGTAGTTGGAAAAAATTATTTTCATTTTTTAGACATTTTAGTTTTCCCAATGAAATTTTGTTTAAATCCGCAAAGAGGTTTTAATTTTATTTGCCTGTAATTTATATATCTCGCATAACAGTTGTGCTGCACGTGTAGTGTGCCACAGGCGCTCTGACAGAAATCAATCTCGTAACACAACTGGATTACGTAAAGTACCCTCCCAGCAATATCAACAAAACATTTTCTGGCGCTTCTTATAAACTCGCTTAAGCTACAGAAGACATTACCTTCTTCCATTTATTTTCACAAGCATTGCATATATAAATCAACACACCAATCAAAAGGATTTAATTATTAATGAAAAATGAACACAATAGTAAATTTGCAGGCAGCTGAATCCCACATACAAAGTTAATGAAAGTGTATAAATTGTTATAAAGTTGAGATACGACATAAAAATATGCAATGGAATTAATTGCACGCATGCAACGTGATCAAAGATATTGGAAGCAGGAGAAATAAAATCATTCTCCAACGATGGACACAAAAATTTCGTAATATAGCAGAAGCAAAACTATTTGAACATGTAACGACATTCTCAGATATCAACACCAGCCACTTAAATTAGTGCACTTTTACTTGTGGTTGACCAGTCGTGTGAAAATATTATGAAACAATCCCGTAAAAGATATGTATTTACTCAGAAATATGCAGCAATGTAAGAGATGACCCAATTTCCCGCTGGAGAGATGGTTTCCCTTGTCACTTCAGCTATGTCCAAACAGTTAACAAACATGTTTGGCTGTTCTTGTTTCGTCAGTCATTGTAAAACAAAACTGCTTCACAGCATTCTTTATCGTGCCACTACTACAAAATATCTGGCGTGTCTCATTAGTCTCTACTATTATATCCTAAGATTTTTGAAATTTCCTCGAAACAAACACTCGTGTATGTAAACAAATAGTTTCCCAATTTGATTTTAGTGAAATCTTCGTGATGAAATTGCATTACATAATTGAACTTAAACCGTATGTTTACTGATTCAAGTTAAGATTTCTATTCCATTTTCGTTCATCTGCTACACCTTAAAATATTCATATCTGTCTCAATGGCTGAGTTTAGCGAGTGTTCAGTTAATGCTTCTGTGCACTTAAACATTTCTGTACTTGTTATAACCATTTATTTTCCAACCAGTCAAAGATTTTCTTGTAATTGTAGAGCTAAAATATTGTATATTTACAAGTTTTTTTTAGAAAACCTACAAAAATCTTTTTGTAGCTCAGTATTTATAATAATTTTTAAGTCATTTATATGTTAAAATTTAGCATTAGTTTTACATATTCCACACTAATGTTTTGTGAAATTTACTCTAATTTATTTGTAGTGTTACAAAAACACATTTGTCCGCTAGTTTCCATAGAATTACATACACAAATACAAAACCATTCTTACAGTGTTTTATAAAAAGATGGAAAAATATTAGTATTCCTAAAATTTTAAAGTTACACTAAAGATGAACTCCAGTGACACAAAAGTCCCCGGAGGTGTGGATTACATTCTACCAGGAACTAACTACAAATCAGACTATCATATATATATATATATATATATATATATATATATATATATACTTCTCCATTCCAACGACGTGTACTCTCAGATCCTCCGGTCAAAACTGTGTGGGGTTAAACCTGCTGTCTAATGGCAACACGTAACTCACACATTCCTATTTGAAAACATTCTATACACAGTACCGAAAACTCAGCTTAAAAAATTAAATTTGAACAGGAAAATAATAACTTATTGGTAACCATTAGATCGTAAACTTTCAGAATCGCCTTTGAAAATTTTAACTGTCCGCATAATGGTGAAGTTTCCCTTATATATTTAATTTATTTCGCTGTAATTACTTTGTAGACCAAATATTTGAAAACTAACGTTGTCAGGCCATAGGGCATATCTTATTATATATTTTACAGTTCACAATATTTTGTTCGTGTTATTTCTGTTGCATCTGTAACAGTAATAATTATTGACCCATTATTTATTCTTTTTTCAGTCTCACGTGAGAAAATACAGAGTCAAACCAGTTTATTATGGTGTCAGGGACTCTGTAAATTAACTCTGTATATAATAATGTCTGAAATTTAACATTAACGGTATGTTATAAAGATAAATAAATAAATAAAATATTGCAAAGATTTCACTACCATAAGCTCAGTTATTTATCTGTAGTAATGATTGTACTCAGTAGAGTAAGAAGCATTTAACAGAAACTTATTATGTTTCGCATGGCTTCACACGTTCGCCTACTTAGTGCACTCTCGCCGGTTATTAGAGCCCTGGCGATGTCAATTTGTAAACGTAGTGCTGGGAATTAAATTGGGCAAAGAAAATAACTGATCAAGGCTTAATAAAACGTTTAATTATCCGATAAATAACTGTAGTAAAATTGTTTATCAATTACGAAATATTCTTGTGATTTAAAAAAACGCTTTTGTTAAAAAATAGTTTTGTATACGTAGCAATGCACAAATAAGATAAAATATTATTTCATGTAATTTTTTGTTTTGAATTTTTTAACAAACCAACACAAAAAAATTGATAGTACATCCAGTGCCGACATATGAGCATGGAGAAAACACTAGCTTTCTCATTATTTCATCATCTATGATATTTGATACCTGTAACGGAACGGGAATTACGAATTAAGATTTACTATTGCATTTAGGGGGATTTCATAGTGTAACAAGGCAAATAAAATTACGTCTTTTAAGAGGTATTGGGAAATAAATTAATGCTAACCACGATAATTTGAATTTACAGGTTCTGGCAGCGAATACAGCAAATCCAAGAAATGGTAATCGCATGCAGCCAATTTTGCCAACTTTGTGAACAAATATTTAGCCATAATGATGCATTCCTTCCCGACTATTTCTTGCGTTGAAAATTTGCGAATTTCTTTGCGGTGGCAGATATAATGCTGAAAGAATGCATAATGCTGGAAAGATATTTGTTAATAAAGTTGGCATAAACCCCGACAAACACGGTACGACACAACAACAACCGCGGCCACGGCAAGACAGTTATATTTCCAACGCGACTGCTTGAATTTACAGCACAACACACGAAGAGTAGCTTTTTTTGGGACAATTTTGAAGGCACTGATAGACGTTAGTTTCAAAGGCGGTGTGGAGACGACACATTTGAAATAAATTATGGTGACAGAGATTGTTTATGATATAATGAAGGCATTCGAAAGTAAAATGGTTACTATTACGAGTTAAATAAAGCAAGAACCCTATTTTGTCCCTTAAAGCTAGTCTCACGATTTCCTTTTGTTAGATTGCACGCTTTGTCAACGTGCCACATAACGCGACAAAAATTCATATATAATTTACAAACCATAACTGCTGGTCATACGACAGAATTTGATGGTGTTAAGTCAAATCTGCCTTGCATTTGATTGGTTGTTCAGTTTGAGTTGTCGGGTGGTGCTAGTCGGAGCTACGTGACTGGAGCACGACTCCCCTCCCCCTTGACAGGCTCCGGCCTTCCCGCGCTGAGGGATCGACCTCATCGCGGCGGTCGCAACACGGATATTTTTCTCCGGGTATTCCCCCCACACGGGGAGGTGCGCCAAGAGCTCGCTTATCGCGTGCGGCTTCCTCGCCGGCCGGGAGAACATGATTTATGACCGGATTAATTTTATACGCGCCCTTCCAAACTTCTCTCCTGTCTTTTGTCTCCTGCTCTACCACATCCCTTCCACCGTTGGCTTCTCATCTGGCGAGGAATTCGTCGCAGGCTCCAGCGCGCTAGAAAGGCGCATGCAGCAGCTTGAAATCGTAGACGCTATCTTTGACTGAAGTCGAACTCATTGTGGCAAACTACCAGCTCGCCGTCCCGAGTTTCCACCTCGAAACAAAGACGATTCCGAACAAAGAGCGCGTGGAAGTTCACCTTGCGGCACAGATATTACACGCCAAGAATGTGGCGCAGTAGTAAAATATTGGACTCGGCAATTGGGATGACCCCGTTTCGATTCCCGGTCCGGTCATGCTGATTTTGGTTTTCCGTTATTTTCTGAGATCTCTCCAGGCGAACGTTCGGTTGGTTCTTTCATATAGGCATGATATCTTCCAGATTCCTCACCAGTTTATCTTTCGCTGAGCAANGTTCGGTTGGTTCTTTCATATAGGCATGATATCTTCCAGATTCCTCACCAGTTTATCTTTCGCTGAGCAACTTGCTTCTTCTCTAATGACTTTGCTGTTGACAAGACATTAAGTCCAACCATCCCACCTACAGATATTACGCGCGTTACTTGACGTCAGTTATATGGCGTACAGTAGTGCTCATAGAAATTAGATGTAAACGGATTTAGCAATTTAAGATCATCCAGAATCCTAGATGGGAGCCATAAGTTATAAAACATTTTTGTGTTAATCAATTAATGTTTCTTATGTTTGCCTTTACTCCACTCCGTCCGGTCAGCTCAGAACACATTAGTTCTGTTATTATGATAAATATAGCCACACACTAGCATTGAAAATTAATTACATAATTTCAACATAATTTATGAGTAATTTTGGTAATTTTTTTCTTTACTTTCCCTACAATGTTATTAAATATTTCTTATACTTTTAATATTATATGTGGTAGTTTGCAAGTTAAAATAATGCCTTTGTCTATATTTCTTTAGCAGACTGTTAAATTCAAGTTCAGTCTTTAAAACAGATGCATACTTTTGAGGCTTAAAAGTAAACAGTTCATGAAAAATATATATAATTCCTCTAGTCATTATGTACCTTCTGTATATAAACAACAAACATGATTAAGGTAAATGCGTAAAACTGACCACAGTGTCATGTGGCCTCATGTCTCGCTTACACTATACGATAAGAAAAATTATATTTCTCAAATTTTTTTAAAGGACTATTACGAAAATCCTGAGCCACTGTAGTTTAGGGCTCACAGTGTCAACTTTAACCAGCCCAGTTAAACATTTTTAATGATAACATATATTTAGCACAGTCATTAGACACATTTGTTTTCCGTTCATTTATAGTGTCATTGATCGCAGTAACGATCTTTCAGAGACCACAAACAAGTGAATTCTGGTTTGAATGACAAAAGTATTATAACTACGTCAAAGTTTATTTTAATATGCAAGAAATCTGTTCCCTGAATACAACCTGCAGTAAAATTAATTGCTTTCAAGAGAAATTCCTAAACGTAGGATTTTTGTTCATTTAATAGCAAATATTACTGTTTACTCAAGCATTTTTCACTCTTATTTTACTCTTATAGTTGAATAAGGGGATACATACAATTATTATCACTGTCTAGTAGTTCAACAAGTTAAATATTGGTAACTGATTTTCAACACAAACATCAGTTGTATCTGGCTTTGATTGAAAGTTGGGAGGTTCACCTTATTTTCCTAAAAAAATTGACCTCCCGGCAAAATAAACTTTCGTAGAGTGGGTAAGTTTTCATTTATGTGTATGTGCTGGATGTGTTTTGTTGCTATTCAGTGTCAACCACGTGTGGTGTGAAATGAGATGGGAGTGAAGCAGAGACGAAATGTCGAAATAGAAGGAAACGGGAATCCGCCTATGAAACTACTACACCATAACAGTTTTATCCAGACTACAATGGCCAGCATTTGTAAGCCCGGCAATTGACTGTAAGTTCACCAACTATATCGTGCGTCTCGTCGTATGTTCTAATATCAATTACTAAAAGNAAGCCCGGCAATTGACTGTAAGTTCACCAACTATATCGTGCGTCTCGTCGTATGTTCTAATATCAATTACTAAAAGAGTCTTGAGAGCTGCGCTGCAACAAAATGAAAAAAAAGTTATAACTGCTGACGATGCAGCATATTAACATAAACATTTTCAATTTCCTTCTGTGTTCTGTCTATAATTGGCATAATAATACTGCATACTCGAATTTCTTGCCAAATAAGCTATCACTTTCAAATGAAAACTTCTAGAAAAGTTGTTGTTTTAGTTAAATNAAGCCCGGCAATTGACTGTAAGTTCACCAACTATATCGTGCGTCTCGTCGTATGTTCTAATATCAATTACTAAAAAAGTCTTGAGAGCTGCGCTGCAACAAAATGAAAAAAAAAGTTAGAAAAGCTGACGATGCAGCATATTAACATAAACATTTTCAATTTGCTTCTGTGTTCTGTCTATAATTGGCATAATAATACTACATACTCGAATTTCTTGCCAAATAAGCTATCACTTTCAAATGAAAACTTCTAGAAAAGTTGTTGTTTTAGTTAAATAATTCGTCACTTAAATAACGTTATTCTATAATAAAATGTCTGTAAATATTTTATAATAACTCTTACGTTAAAAAAGACAATTTAACTAAACATATAATAATATGTCAAGGGAAAGAATAATTTGAATCCAGTTAACACCTATTATCAGGATTGGCAATGCACGTTTGTTTCGGTGAACTTTATTGATACAATATGTGGATTTCAACTGGTTTCACACAGAGCCCCTCACAAGAAAGTTACAAGTTGGCCAATTCTTATGCAAAGTTTATTGTTTAAGAAGAAGCATTACTGAAACAATTATCAGCATAAAAACGGAGAATCTCTAAGTGTTATTTGAGTGATTATTATTATTTATACCTCAGCATGGACTTGAAGCTCAGTGAACTAAACTGAACGGCTTCTGTGTGCGTACTGATTCGTGAGCTGCACTGGAAATGATCCGAAAAACACGAAGGGAATCTTGGTTGCATATTTGGCGCAAGTAATTTTCTTCACTTAACACCCATAATAGGGCACATGTCATGTTAAATGACACTGTCAGCACAAGTGACACACTTCATAGCAACGAACTCAACCACGTGCACCGCATAACAGTTTTCCGTTTGTAGCCATACATGAATATACCAGAGTGGTGTCTTCCAGTACCGTACTACATGTTCATATACAGTACCTTGCCATATTTTCGGTTAAACTTCCTTTGTTCAACTGCATAGAGTGATTATTGATTAATTTCACGAAGCACGAGAATTTAGATAAATTTAGTGCAGAATTTTACAGAATTACAAAAGATATTGCAGTTTTGTGTATATTTAGTTAGATTGCATTTCGGTAAAAATAATTTTAATGAGAATTGAGAACTACGGAGGTGGAGATAGGGAACCCTATTAACACCAAGTTATGTTTTCCAAGAGTGAGGAAATGCAGTCTGCGTAGGTGCCAGGTGCTACAAACTGCATTAATAGCGTTTATACAATATGTCCGAGAGACTCGCTTTCAAAATTTCTTTCCTGAAATGAATTAAAATTTGAGTATGCGAATACGTGGCAAATCCTGAATGAGAATACTTAGTAAGTTAAATCAACAAGTTTTTGAATGAATTGAATTCATTGTTTATGTTAAACTTATATTCTCTGCACTGAACCAAAGGCCTGCATGTTGGAAGATGTGAACTCCGATCTCAACCTCTGTTCCAGTAAGATATTGTGTAACCGCGGATACTGATGACTTCAGAATGATTGCTTCCAGAGTGTGGAAATGCACACTTCGCCTCGTCCTGGCGCACTCAGCCTATAGCTGCCACATACCTTTATCTGCATCTCAAATAGTCAGGACTCGTTTCTTGATACAAAGGTAACATTGTAAAGTTTATTTGAAAAAATATGCAGTCTTGCTGAGTTCCTTGCATCTTTAAATGATTTCTTGAGGTAAATGTATAGTCCTTACATGGTTAAACTATTAAGCTTATCAAGTCTGTTGTCTTAATATGTAGGTACTACATTAGTATATTTGAAATAAATTTTAAATATATATTATGGTTACGAAATTATAAATCAAAGATATCAGAAATAGCTGTTTCTCTATTAATTTTTAACAATCATTTTATTGTCTTGCTATCTGACACTTATGAAGGCTGGCGGGGAATCATGCTAAAATATAAGTACATTATGAACAAGTTCAACTTTCATAGACGTAGAGCAACGCAAATCATTTGACCCTGTGAAGAATTGAATCAGTGTTCTCTAAATGGATTCCAGACAGCTTCGTCACAAAGATAAAAGAGGCACTTTCAGATGTAAGTCAGCACACTGATGTTGACACATATAGCGTCGCCTCAATTAACAAGTAGTCAGTGCACACGACCTTTCAAACAATGTATCGTCAGTTCAAAAGTCGCCGGTGACCCATCTCCATCACGCCCAGAAGGCTGGCTACCTCTCCGGCTTTTACTCTGCCATCTCGTCCATATTTCTTTAACTGGTTGCTAACGAGTGATAATACAACGAAGTCACCTACGATCAACCATCCTCAAAGAACGAGGAGTTTACAAATTCCTCAATCATAAAATCCCGAAATTCCTAAATAGCTGTTATTTTACCATCGATTCCCGACACAGGGGGCTCTATTTTGTGCAAAACCTCCGCCAGTGTGAATAAAAACATGTTAAAATGTATCAGTATATTTTTGAGAATTTCGTGACTAAAATTATATTGGCAATGCCAGGAACCTTACAGTTGTAGGTGCAGTTACTTGTCTGAAAAATTTATGTTAAGCGATGATAGAAAGTTTTTTTCTTCTTAAAATACTCTTCTTAAATCACTCACATCAGTTATTTATGGCTGAACTATGCTGTTCTGTACTATTGGAGGAAATGAGGAATCTGACCCGTATTAAGCCTGGTTACTGCAAAATGAATAAATACTTTTTCGTTGACTCATTGGGGTTTCGGAGATAAACATATTTCCCTTGAAGTTTTTTAAAACAAAATACGATGAACTATTGTACAAATATCGTAGTAAACGTCGATAGCAGTCAAATAAACACAATTTGAATAAGAAACGTCTTTCTTCTTTTTAGTCTGTAAGTGAACAACTACAACTGAAGAAACTGGACAGTGCCAAGAGTTTATCGCCCGCTTAAATATATACGTACGCTTTCTTTGTCCACGCTAAACTTGAGGAAAAGGCATATTGTTAAACTTGGAAGCTTAACTTTAACTATCTTTATATATATAGCCCATTCGCCAGTAAAATAACTTCAGTTTGTAATCTGATGTAAAGCAGCTTGACCGCGTTGAAGTAAACTATACGACCAACGTGTGGTTTCAGGAAGGATTACAGCTTCAATACTTTTGGTAATGAAGCCAATTAAAGCCTTCATTTTAGTTAAGTGGTATATTGGCGCACCAGCTATGGCAGAAGAATACATTCTGCCTATTTGAGTAGTTGTCGAAATCTGGCTGTTCACAGTAATGTGAGCAATTTTGAAAGCAACCTTTGGAAAATGTCAATACCTCTACCTGTGTATACAGGATGAGTATAAAAGAATACCCCAAATTTGAAGGTCTATAATATAAAAAAAACTTACAAGCTTGACTAACCAATTAAATGAACCCTGGAACTGTGAAGTTTGTTTACCATACGTTCATAAATGTTCAATGTGACCACCACGAGCGGCCCGAATGACATCGACGTGATAATCAAACTCGTTCCACTCTCTTGTCAGCATGTCTGGTGTTACGGTTTGGATGGCTTCCGTAATTCTCGTTTTGAGGTCGTCAATGTTAGCCGGCAATGGTGGACGAAACACTTGATCCTTTATGTACCCCCATAGAAAAAAATCACACGGTGTAAGATCCGGGCTTCTTGGGGGCCAGTGATGAAGAGCCCGGTCACCAACCGCTCCTCGACCAATTCAGCGTTGCGGCAACGTCTCGTTCAGGTATCCGCGAACAGCTAGGTGCCAATGGGGTGGCGCACCATCCTGCTGGAAAATGAAGTCCCCCGCTGCCTCTTCTAACCGAGGAAACAACCACTCTGTGAGCATGTTTAAATAAGGGATTCCAGTAACAGTGGGCTCGTGAAAAAAGAAAGGGCCGAAAACAGTGTCTTTGGATACAGCGCAAAACACGTTCGCTTTGGGGGAAGCGTGCTTATGTTTGNATACAGCGCAAAACACGTTCACTTTGGGGGAAGTACGCTCGTGTTCGGTGGTTTCATGTGGAGGCTCCTGACCCCATATCCGCACGTTGTGCCTGTTCACCTTACTATTTGTATGGAACGTTGCTTCATCGCTAAAAACCAGCTTAGACATGAAGGCATTGTCTACCTTACTCTGGGCGAGAACGAACGCGCAGAAATCACGTCTCAGTTCTTTATCCCTTTCGGTAAGAGCCTGTACAAGCTGTAACCTGTATGGTTTGTACAGCAATAGCTTTTGAAACACTGTCCATACCGTCGATTGAGGGATTCCCCGGCTAGCTTTTCGAGTTGATTTTCTCGGACAGCGTTTCTTGAATCTGTTGCACATTCTCTTAGGACACATGCGGCCGCCCGGAACTTTTGCCTTTGCAAAGGCACCCTGTGTCACGGAACTGACGAAACCAACGTACGATACTCCACTTATCGGGAGGACGACGTCCGTATTTGTGACGGAATTCACGTTGAACAGTCGTAACCGATTCACATTTAGCAAACTGAATAACACAGAACGTCTTCTGTTGTTCCGTCGCCATCATGATGTGGACTAACACACAACACACGCTCATAGTGCGACGACAGACGCTCCCAGTTTCATCTCTCGGCACATAAAGGAAACATCAGACCATCCCCTTCACATTGACGTGTCGAATGAGAGCTCGCTAACCCCTCAAAATCTCAAACCGAGCGTTACGAACGCCATCCAAACCGTAACACCGGACATGCTGACAAGAGCGTGGAACGAGTTTGATTATCGCGTAGATGTCGTTCAGGCCACTCATGATGGTCACATTGAACGTTTATGAATGTATGGTAAACAAACTTCATGGTTACACGGTTCATTTGATTGGTCAATCAAGGTTCTAGGTTTTTGGTTTTGATATAATAGACCTTCAAAGTTGGGGCATTCTTTTATATTCATCCTGTATTATGACGGGTACGTTAACTGGCGTGCGCACAGTAAAGATGGCAATGACTAAGGAAAAGTAGCAGTGTGCCTTAACGTTAAAATAAAGGTGTTAAGTAAACATTTGTTAATTCTGAAATATTTTCTTTTACTTTCTGTATTTTTTTGCATATAAGTGTAAGAATAAGAAAATTTGTCAAACATTTACTTTTGTATTAATTTTTAGTTTTTCTTAACTGACGCATGAATAAAGTGATCAGACCCATGGCATCGCAATGTTATTTCTACATGTGTTGGAAGAATGCCCAAAGTACATACAAGTAGATCTTCAGCAGTGCTTACGAAAGTGTTCAGTTTACCTTGAAATAGCATAGTACAGGAACGTATGTCACGGTTGGTCGGAGGTTCTCAAGTTCGGTTCCAGGTGCTGGCAAGTGATTATAGTGAAGTTCCTTGTTCGGCACGGCCAGACTAGAAGCCGGCCTGTTCCACAGCAAAGACCAGCTCGTCTCCATCTCGTGTCTTGTGTTGCGCACGCTCCTCCTTACACGACCTTACCCAACACGAGAGCCACACACGCGCCTGAAAAGTAGCTGCAGACTACTTACAAACTTTCCCCAGAAACATTTCAACACATGGTGGAATACTAAACAAGCTTGACAATTCGCCGAAATATGGGCTAAATTTGGGCCTGGCTGATTGTTCAAAGTGTCGAAAGACTATCAGCAGTATGAAGCCAAACTGAATGCACAAACCACACGTTAGCCTATCACCGACATGTGGCGAAAGGCAGAAGGAGTGGGGTGAAGATTATGGACTGGCATCCGAACTAGTTGACCATGGCAGTCGGCGGGCTGGCGTCTTGGACGTCACTTCTCTCCCTGAACGGCGAGTGACCGCGAGTTCCAGACTGGGCAAGTTCCGTTTGATAATTGTTATTCTATTTAAACCAGTTTAAACAAAGGCATTTTCACTGGACACGTCCCTAAAAGTATAACAAATATATAGTTTTTTTTTTTTTTCAAAATTATATAACCTAATTAACGTTAAGGACTTACGTCACATCGTTCCCTAACTTTACTCTTAAATATATCCCCTTTATTATATATTCATTTATCCCGGAAATGGAAAACATAACACGTAGTTCGAAGCGCGACTTTATCACGCTGGCAACATTTAATAAAAACAATGCCTTAGAAGGAAAGTGGAGAAATTTCATTCCTACATTTCTGAAGACAGTTTTCATTAGGCTCACACGAGATAGCTCTTCAATCGATAGTGACACCATCGAGTGGTGAGCCGAGTATCAACTTTACCCATCGCTCCTTCTCTTTTTGAGAGCGCCAAACATATTCCGGTTTGCCAGTGGTTTCTGAATGGTGTTATAGAAAGATGGAAGAGGGGGGGGGGGACGACGACACCTACACAATTTCTTTAACAACTTTCAACAGTCTAAAATTATTTTGTACATTTCTTAACATATTACCTTGTTGGTAAACTACTTATGGAAATTGTGGTTCGCTGGTGTTTCCATTTTAACATTAGAGATAAAGTTTAAAGTTAAAATAACTACAATTTAAACCCTTACCTTAGGAGCACTAGTCGGATTTAAAATAGTTGGCAGCATGCTACTACTCCTCTGATTTCAAAATACACTTTACTAGGAATTAATTTTTGTAAGAACTATATTTATATGTAAGAAAAATAATATTAAATTGAATTTCTCGTGATGAATATTAAATTTTCAATAATGTGTTATTTTTCTAAAGATTTTGTGTTTTTAACGTTTTACAATTTGTATCACGTCACGGAACCGTAACGTATTCTCCAAACCTCAAAAAATATCTGGTTCTTGAATGTTTTTAGGATAAAAGGAAACATACATAACTACTTATCCATCCGTGTTTTGTATGCATTAAGTGTCTTCGGCAGTCTACGCGTACAATAAAGGAGATTTGTGTGTTTAAAAAATATATTGTGGAGAGGAAGATGACATTCCGCACGACAAGAGGCAAAATAAAAGGAGGTAATTTTTTCTGGGAAGTGTGGTAAGCCTTCACAACCCCCCTCACGACGCACGTGATAGCAGTGAAGGGTACGATGGATCTGGAGTGGTAGCGTGTGTCGTCGAGGTGAGAGACGCATCGTTCAAGCGGGGAAAGTGTAGTCCGGGGTGAGCTGCCTCCTCCAGCAACAATAACACTGGCTGTGGTAGCGCCGATGTAACTTAGGACTTGGGAGCTCTGCCAATGTCGGGCCACTTCTGCCTGGGAAAGGTATCAGTTGGTCGACGGTGGCACGACGTGGGGGGGGGGGAGTACCAGGAGACTCGTCTGCCCTCCCACCTGCCAGCTACCCGTGTTAGCGTGGTTGGTGCTTTGTGAGTCGTTCTGTCTCTCTCTTTCACTAGGGTAGGCGGAGCCAAGTCCGTTCTTAGGCCGGCACGACTATAGTTACTTCCTTCTTGGATCACGTCCCGTTGAAGGTGGCTCAACAAGAGGGAAGTAACCATCCTATACTTAGAGTGACTTCAGAGAACCACGGGAAAAGGGAATCATAATGGCCAGACAGGTAATCGAAACCGGGTCCTCCCAGTCTGTTATCACTACGCCACCTCGTTCAATACTCAATGGGGCCGCGGTTGGGGTAGTGGCTAGAGTGCTCACCTCCCACCAAGGCGAACCAGGTTCAATTCCCGGTGGGGTCACACCCGAATTTTCGTATGTGGGAATTGTGCCGGACGGTCCGCTGGTCGGCTGGTTTACTTGGAGATCTCCCATTTTCTCCGCCCTTGCATTCCGGCTGTGGTCCATATACACCTTGCTTCACCCTCGTCAGTTCTCACAACCTTGTTGTTAAGAGTTGTCCAAAGCTCTCCATTCCTCGATACCCACAATGCTAATAATCACTGTTGAAGACGAGACCGGTCCGCAAGGACGGCACGAAGAAGAGAGACAATTGTTGATCCCACGTTCCAGTCGTCTTGGAAACCCAGTTACTGGCACGTTGGGCGTAATTACGTACCCACTGTCCAGGACACTCATATTTAATTACCTGTAGGCGGGCCTTGGCCTGGCCGGAGACACAGATGTAATAGAGACTAACACAGTATCTGGTTTTCGTTGTACCAGGCGAGGTGGCACAGTTGTAACACGTTTGCTCCGCATTTTGAAGGACAGTGTTCGGCTTCCGGTTCAGCCATTTTGGTTTAATTTGGCAATGTTTCCCGAAATCACTTCCAGACGAAATTAAAGATGGCGCATTCACGCCTTTCTTACGCACCTATTTGTTCAAGTAACTTTCTGCTTGAAGGTGGAGGTCTCTTATGATTTCCTGTCGACGAGAAATTAAGAGATAAAATAATAATACTGATTTCTTAATATTACAAATTATATTAAAGTTACTGAAATTTTAAAACAATCATTAAAAAATTAAGTATAAAGACAATTGATCAAATTATATGGGATGAAATAAACTTCAAAAAAGGGCAAGACATTATGAAGAGAAGGGCCCGATATATACTGATACAATGCCTGGGATGGAACCCAGACATATTGCGCCAGTCGGTAATTGTCCAAAGATTTATCTTTAAGGATGATCAGCATCGTTCACTTTTAATTGCTGTAAGTTCTTTCGAAATCAACCTTTGAAAATTTTCTGTGCCCCAACTTCAATTATTATAACGTGACCGCTGATAAAATTACTATAGGAAAGTTTTTTGCGAGTTATGAAATATTGTGCACAACTAATCGTCTCAGTAAAATTGTAAAATTTATTTTAATTGCAAATTGAAAAGATTTATTTTTTATACATATTAGATGGAAATAAGCCATTTTCATCCAAATCAATTTCACAGTGTCATTTTGATTGACGTTAGTCCATGTCAGTATTAGCTGTCTAACGTGGTAAGAGAATATGCTGCAAAAAAAACCGAAGCAAGGATTTGTAAAGGGCTCTATTATTATTTTATTCACTTTATTTTTTTAATCTCCAATTCAGTCAAATGTTTTTACCCTACATGTTGCAAAAGAAGCGTATTTGTGATATAAATGTTACAACGGCAGTTACACAGTATCCAATGTAGTTAACAGTTATTCCGTGGACGATTATGGCCTTTTTGCAGACGAAGTGACATTAAGCTTACAAACAGATACTGTCAATAATATCGGCAACGTCATTCGTTGTTCGTCGGTCTGATCGTGTACGTGAGCTTTTCATGAGTGTTGAAGTGAACGGGCGTAAGACTGGAAGGAAACTCCGACAATGACGCGGTGGGTCAGGATCAACCCCATACTGCGACAACGCCACAAACAAGTACCGTCTATTCCGCCATTCAACACTTCCAGAGTTCCCTAGTCAGTTATTCCAGTAACGTCGACTATGTCTTCTATACTGCTGATGAGGACTTGTCACTGCCATCTACTTCAGCCAGCTGCCATTTAGTGCCTTCTAAGGGACCAGTGGTGGCTCTTGACATCGACGTATTGAGAGCCGATGAAGGCGAAGCGAGGTGAGAACGGAGCAGCGCCGGAACTCAAGGGTGGGGGAAACGGAATATCCCAGATAAAACCCGCCCAACAGCGGCATCGCCCGGCACGATTCCCACATGCGAAAATCCGGGAGCGACCCTGCCAAGAAATTAACCAGGTTCGCCCTGGTAGAAGGCAAGCGTTCTAGCCGCTGCGATACTGTGGCCCCCGCTGAGAGGCTAGAATAATTTATGAAAGTACTCAATATACTAAAGATTGTATAGTCGGAGAGCGCCAGTTAAATCAGAAGTTATAAGGTGATTAAATGCACGTGTTCTCATTAAAATACTGTATTTGCAGATGTTCAGAAGACACTTAATAGAAATGTGCATTAGCTACACGAAATTGAATTTACGCTGGGATAAAAATAGATAATCTTACAGTTATTTGAAATCCAAATTGTTTCTATACGAAAATAGATAAGTAGATTTAAAATCTTTATGTTTTTAGCCTACTTTCCGAAGGAAAGATAATCTTATGCAATCGCACGAATGTCTGTTTGGATGTATGTCCTTCCCTAATAACTTTTAACCCCGTTAATCGAATTTCACCTTACTCGGTAAACATCTAGAATTTTGTAGGTACATATTATTTTTATAGTTTTACATCACGCCGGATACTTATTTTCAAAATGGCTGTAATTTTATAAAGTTTATGGCACTATTATTACTATATCTCGGGAATTATTTAAACCGTTTTAACGAAATCTCATACTATAGGAGTATATTATGTAAAAATGTAATTATAGTAAGTAATAATGTTATTGGTCTACCATTTTAGAAGATACTGTAACATGAAAAAATTAATATTTTACATTTTGTCTCGGGAAATACTCAACCGATTTCTGTAAAATATTACATATAATTAATAATATTGTATGCCATGTTAAAACATTCAATTTAAATAACTCAGATACTTATTTTCAAAATGGCGGCCTATAAATATTTTAGGTTTCATTTGGTATATCTACCACTTTAGACCAAACTTGGAATGCTGAAATTATACTATTTATTATGAATATTAAATATTTATATNTGGTATATCTACCACTTTAGACCAAACTTGGAATGCTGAAATTATACTATTTATTATGAATATTAAATATTTATATTCAAAACATCTTTTGTGCGCTATTTTGTAAAGATAGCGCCACATTAAATATAAAGTTTTTATATTAAATCTTGGAAAAAAATTAACCTATTTTTATAAAATTTGGCAATTAAGTAATAGTACAGTAGGTCATGTAAACTGATATGTTTTAGTGAGTTAGACATTTATTTTCGAAATTGTGGTCATATAAACATTTTAGATTACTGTGCCATATCTACGAAACCATTTAACATATTTAAATATTTTACTTTGCATGCTAGCGATATTTATTTTAGCCATCAAATTCGTCTGACATTTTTTAAGAGGCGTAGATACTAATTTTCTAAATTTCACCTTATCTTTGTATGTGGCAGTGTCTTTTACAACAATAAAATGTGTCTATACAGAACTTATTTTGTCCACCATTTTGTAAGATAAGGTTACATGAATAAAGTTGTCACATCTCAGGGGAAAAAAAATCTAGTCCTACCTAATTTGACAAGCAAGTAGTAGTATGGTAGGCCATCTATGCGGACATATTTTATGTGGGTTTGGCACTAATTTTTAAAATTGTGGTCGTATGATTAATTTAATTTAGTATATAGAATGAGCCAGTACACAAACGTTTTTTTTTTTACGTTAATGAAGAGATCACATCATGAGAAAATGAAGCTTTTATGCCGAGTTTTGCACACAAGTAGTGCCACAGCAGGCCACATATTCTTAATGTTCAACGTTTGTCTGGAATTATTTTGAACACGACTGCCATATAAAAAAATTACCCTTATAAATTAGTCAGATCTGTTAAAAAAACTAATTTAATTCGAACTTTGTATGCTGAGAGTATCCATTAGAAGCTCAAAATACTCTTAAAGAGACACTCTTTTGGCAGCCTTTTTGAAAGATATTGCCTTATAACAAAAGTAACTTTCTTACCGTATCTCGGGAACCAATAAACAAATAACCACCAAATTTTTCACAAAAATAGTACTGCAGTAGCCAATGTGAACTTGCATCATTTAAATGGGTCAGATATTTTTTTTTCGAAATGGCAGCAATAAATATTGTTTAGATAAGTTTGTCGTATCTATTAAAAAATGTGATAAAAATTAAACCACTCTTTGTGTGATCACAGTATCTATTAGAAGGATCAGATATGCTTATGCAGAGCTTGGTTTTAGGCATTTTCGTACAATAGCGCCAACATTTGAATAGGGAACCAGTAGACCTTTTTTTTTTACCAAGTTTTGCTCATATGTAGTACTAGTGTAGGTCATGTAAACTTACATGATTTAAGTGACTCACGCGCCTGTTTTCAAAATGATGTCCCTGTAAATATTTGANTGTAGGTCATGTAAACTTACATGATTTAAGTGACTCACGCGCCTGTTTTCAAAATGATGTCCCTGTAAATATTTGAGGTTGGTAAATCCCGTTTACCAAAACTTTAGACTGATTACAACCGAAGTTGATGCTTCGAATTTTACCTCCGTAATGCAGTTGGTTGCATGCCATCTTACGATACGAGGTTTTCTGGGTTCGAGACACGACTAAGACATGGATGAATTTGTAGCTGTTTCACTAGTTTTGCATTTGTTTCTGGTTGCGTCTTTAATGATATCGCTGTCAACGAGACGTAGACCCACCTACCGTCTAACCTTTACAGAACTTCATCAAAATTATTTGCATCCATGTAGAGGAAAATAGGCTCATTGGTTATGTCGGTAACTTCTTATGTATTAATTAAGATTCAACTAATATCACATACAATTTCTGAAACTATGACCTACTGAAAACGTAAAGACATTTTTAGTTAATATGTAGTATCTGTTCGAGTACTGTGGGCAAATACCGATGATACATCGGTGATTTTACTGCTGAACAAGAATCGCGAAAGATGGCCCAGCCACCTTCGCTGTATTTATATAAGTGATTATATGGAAACTAGCTGCCAAATATATTTTTATGATACTACAATTAAATAACAGTAAATTTAACGAAACCTTTATATGGAATGTGCATAACTAATGTTGAATTTTAACAAGCAAGTGTTGTAGAATCAAAGCTTATTATAAACACTAGACTCCATAAACAATTATATTTTTTTTGTGTAGAGCTACAAGAACATATTTGGCAACTAGTTTGCAAAGAAATGTTTGTAATAAGAACATAAATTCTTTACTGGGTTGGGCGAGCCACAGTTTTCACGCCGCGAAACTTCTCGGCGTTTCTACTCACTGAAAGAAAAATACTGTCGTAACCATAATTTTGAGCCGTTACCCTGCAAGACTGTTCAAATATGGACAACAGTCTGCTTGCTTGTGGTTACGCCAACAGAACATATTGTAAAATGTCAGTGTCTCCCAAATCAGCGACGTAAATGCTTTCTACAGAATATAATAGAATGTTGCGATTACAAACGAGTAGGGTTCTGACTACACTCTAGTATGGTATTCATTACAAAGCTGCTCTGATGCCGCTACAGAGCTGATTGTGAACCCAGCAGTAGTGCAAACAATCTGTTCTGTTGCCTTAACTAAGCAGCATGGTGGCCCCAGAAAAAGTGTAATAATGGTTACACTATCTGTTCTGTTGCCTTTACTGAGTGGCATGGTAGCCCTAACCATCTTGCATGGTGTATTGTAATCCCCTTGGTGTATAATAGGCTGCACTGCCCTCTGTGCATATTTTTCAGAACTTGAAAAATTCCTTACGGAAGCAGGCAGCCTCGAATTGGTGGACTTTGTGTTGATAGACACAAGCCTTAGATCGCTCGGCTTAAGTATAATTTATGAGATGCAGGTTTTTAAATGTATTTGTTTTACATTGTTTAATTTGTTTTAAAGAATGTCATGTAACGTGTCTGTAGACGAATCTCGACGCGACGGATTCACATGTAAGTAAGCTTATTTATTTAATAAAGTAATCTTTTCTTTATGTGGTATATATTTATATTATATCAATATGGGTGTCAACTGATATAGAAATGTTTTTACGTGTAACGTTTGTGTAAACTGGTTTTCTTTTCGCNTTATATCAATATGGGTGTCAACTGATATAGAAATGTTTTTACGTGTAACGTTTGTGTAAACTGGTTTTCTTTTCGCATCAGATAATTTGTAGTACCAATAGAAATATGGCGTTAGTTATTTAATTTTTATATGTCATGTTTGTGTAAGTGATATACATCTTTTAAAAACAAATTAGATATTCCAGCAAACAGCATCCTTATTGCTATTATTACATTAAACGCCTAGCATGAACGTGTCTGTCAACATTTTAAAGGGTGCAGAGAATCCTCACAGATTGTTAACAGCCTCCACTAAATAAATATTACTTCACAACAGCAATATTTTACTGTTTATATACTGTATTGTTATCTCTACTAGTTCTATAATCTCTAAAAATAATTAGACTGTGCCTTTAAAAATCCGCCACACTGATTTATTTACCATACTTGTTTGTTAACTTTACGATATTATCTCAGCAATCTTACTGTTGTAGCTACCATATTTTTTCTGTAAGATTTTGAAGAAAAAACGACGTGATTTCTACAAAACGTTCTGTTACAGTTACCAAACAGTACTGCTGGGTTTACAATATCTTGTTCTTTTATCGTAACAATACTGTATGTAAGATTGTGTTTACAACTATCTGCATAGTTCCNTTATATCAATATGGGTGTCAACTGATATAGAAATGTTTTTACGTGTAACGTTTGTGTAAACTGGTTTTCTTTTCGAATCAGATAATTTGTAGTACCAATAGAAATATGGCGTTAGTTATTTAATTTTTATATGTCATGTTTGTGTAAGTGATATACATCTTTTAAAAACAAATTAGATATTCCAGCAAACAGCATCCTTATTGCTATTATTACATTAAACGCTTAGCATGAACGTGTCTGTCAACATTTTAAAGGGTGCAGAGAATCCTCACAGATTGTTAACAGCCTCCACTAAATAAATATTACTTCACAACAGCAATATTTTACTGTTTATATACTGTATTGTTATCTCTACGAGTTCTATAATCTCTAAAAATAATTAGACTGTGCCTTTAAAAATCCGCCACACTGATTTATTTACCATACTTGTTTGTTAACTTTACGATATTATCTCAGCAATCTTACTGTTGTAGCTACCATATTTTTTCTGTAAGATTTTGAAGAAAAAAACGACGTGATTTCTACAAAACGTTCTGTTACAGTTACCAAACAGTACTGCAGGGTTTACAATATCTTGTTCTTTTATCGTAACAATACTGTATGTAAGATTGTGTTTACAACTATCTGCATAGTTCCNGGGTTTACAATATCTTGTTCTTTTATCGTAACAATACTGTATGTAAGATTGTGTTTACAACTATCTGCATAGTTCCTAATACAGAAAACACTGTTCCCGCTACAGAAAAGATGGTTCCCACAACATAATATCGTTTAACAATATTTAGATTGTACTACTAACAATTTGGATCGTAAAGTATTACAGAAAACTCTGTTGCTGGTACTAAAGTTTAGTTGTCGCTACCATAAATAACCATTACATAACTGTACTGTTAAATTCTCGCCGCTAATTTCTTTCAGTGTGTCACCGACGTAAAGTTTTAGTTAGAATATAACATGTAATAAAATTAAGGGTCCCGCCTGCGTACATAGTGTTTCTCCTTTTTTTAGTTTATTAGCGTGGGAGCTATAAGGGCTACACTGGCACGCGCTACAAGAGCGCCATCGCCGCTATGAGCAGGGCTCTGAACTGGCGCGCAATGTTCTCGTAGCGATGTGTGTAACTATGGGACTTTCAGCGGTGACCCTATCATTTCATTGATGACAAGTCCATAACAACGTTACATACAGGCTCCTATTGTAGTTTGGCTCATGTTCGGCCGGTATGTTTGAAGACACGGCAGTCTGAAAAAAAAGGCGTTTTTNAGGCTCCTATTGTAGTTTGGCTCATGTTCGGCCGGTATGTTTGAAGACACGGCAGTCTGAAAAAAAAGGCGTTTTTAGCTGTATTGAAGGACTCCGAAATAATATTTGCCACATGCGTGGTAGCTCTAGAGTACCATTCTGTTCTCGTCTGGGCGTGATGTTTTTCANAGGCTCCTATTGTAGTTTGGCTCATGTTCGGCCGGTATGTTTGAAGACACGGCAGTCTGAAAAAAAAGGCGTTTTCAGCTGTATTGGAGGGCTCCGAAATAATATTTGCCACATGCGTGGTAGCTCTAGAGTACCATTCTGTTCTCGTCTGGGCGTGATGTTTTTCAGTAGGTAAGCACAGGGGGTATGTTTAATAGTTTCGTAAAAACAATGGGATTTCCAACACACTGCAACGCAGTTCAAGCGCCACGCAAGCGGAACACCTTAAGTAGTCTGTTTCTTTATATTAGAACGTGAATAGATTTTGTGACGTTGGAACTCATTAAAATAGTAACAGGCATCCTAAACCAAAGAGCAATTGAAAATTGCTTATGAATAACCATTTTACGAAGTCAGTCGACTCGTAAGATAAAAAAAGGACTACGAGTTTCACAATCGGTGGTGGACACTGCTTTCCTTGTCAGAGTTTCGTTATAGTTAAGAAAGGATTACCACATCCAACAAATACACTACAGATGGATATATAATTCCAATTCAAGCACTAAGGGTCCATTTAGTAATAGACGAAGTTATATTTTCATCCATGAACATATTTACAGCTTATCCGGAAGAACTTGGGACTGTGGGAATCACGTGGACGAACACGGTAGGCGTGGAGAACCCTATTTTTAAGGAACTCACAGAGAAATATTCTGAGCCGTGAGTTCCAGAGAAGTGGACTCTGCATTAGTCATCTGGTGTATATACGAGCTCATCCTGATCATTTGTTTCACCATCTTAGACTGGATATCTTAACCCCCCTACATTCCTTGGAAAGATATGCTTACGAAATAATGCGAATGACTGTCTAGGATGTACTTCCCCTTCATAACTTTGGAACTCGTTTAACAGAATTTCACCAAACTCAGTACACACATAAAACTTAATAAATGGGTCCAACTTTTATAGTTTTCTACCATCCTGTGTGCATATTTTAAAAATGGTGGCAATTTTTATATTTAAAGCACTATGTCCTATNTTTATAGTTTTCTACCATCCTGTGTGCATATTTTAAAAATGGTGGCAATTTTTATATTTAAAGCACTATGTCCTATCTCGGGAACCATTAAACGCATTTTGACCAAATTTCGTATTTTGGCAGTTCATCATTTATATTTTTAATTCAAGGAGATATATTGTAGCTGGGCTGCCATCCTGGAATATAGCACTGCACGGATAAATTCTGCTTCAAGATAATATCTTGGTAACTAATAAATAAATTCCCGCCAAATTTTTCAAGTAAATAATACTTTGGTAGGACATGTTATCATTGTGACTTAAATGGAAAAGGTAATTATTTTCAACGTGTCAGCAATATTTATATTTTATATTAATTCGGTATATGTACCATACCGTTTAACCAATTTTGACCTAACTTGGCATGCTGAAAGTATCATCGACGAGTATGCTAACACATAGTGTCTTTTGTCCATCATTTTGTAAGATAGCGCCACATGAAAGAGTAAAGTTTCTGTAGCATACCTAGGGAAACAATCAACCTATTCCTACCAAATTTGGAAAACAAGAAATACTCAGAACACCGCGTAAACTTATATGTTTTAAAAGATCAGACACTTATTTTTAAAATGGTGGCTATACAAACATTTTGATTACTATAATACCTTTATCTATGAAATTATATAACCTATTTCAACCAAACTTTGTATGCTGGCAGGTAGATGTGCCTTGTTAACATTTGCTGTTTAAATACACGAGAAACTAATTTTCACCATAGNCTTTGTATGCTGGCAGGTAGATGTGCCTTGTTAACATTTGCTGTTTAAATACACGAGAAACTAATTTTCACCATAGTGGGCATATAACTATTTTAGGTTAATTTGATGTATACAGGTAGAGAGTAAACAATATGCACAGACTTAGGGAGGTAATTACTGAACGGGAAAAGAAAGAAAAAATAATCCATATCAACATATGTCTGGGAATGTACGGAAACATTGAAAAACTTACAAGAAATCAGTAATACGAGCAATTGGACATGGGTTGAAAAGCATAACACACGAGGTAGGCGTGTAAGATGCAAGGAAAATCGGGAAGGGAGGAATAGTAAATACGGGGATAGCACCGGCAGATAGACTTGACAAGGAGGGCCTGCTGTGTGGCCCCGCCCGGTCAGTCGACCTTCCCACCTTGACTTCTATGGGAGCACCTGAAAGGTATCGTGTATGCTGACCCGGTTCCTAATATGTAAACATTTGAAAAACGCATCAATTGAGAGTTCGTCACTCTTTGGATACAAGCGGAAATGCTGGAACGGGTACTGCAGTCCGTGAAGCGAAGTGTAGTTGCGTGCATTAAGGCGCATGTAGGGCACTTCGATCATTTCCTGTGACGTCGCCAGAATGACTGCCATACCATAGGCATGCATTGTGATGTCTTGTAACATTGATATCTCCATTTAGTTCTGTACTGTACCACTACCCTAACTACAATGTCGCTGTACATTTTACAGCGTGTGTATACATTCCCGGACATGTGTTTATAGGGGTTTATTTGTTCATTTTCCTTTCAGGAATCATCTCCTGAAGTTTGTCTCCATTGTTTGACCTTTCGCTATATACCATACTATTCAAACAATTTCGACCAATCTTGGTATGCAAATAATCAACTACAAGCATAAATATATGCTATTTATTTTCTATTTTGTCCGTCATTTTGTAACATAGCGATACATAGAAAATTATATGTTTTTGTCATATTTCGTGAAACTATCTGACGATTACTATCAGAATTGGCAACCAAGAAATGCTACGGTACTTCATGAAAACTTATGTGTTTTAAGTTTGCCAGACACTTATTTTCAATATGCCCTATGGTGAAAATATAAATATTTTATTTTAATATAGGCCATGTTCCTCTTATCTCAGTATTACAGTCGAGTAGGGCCAATTTCATCAAGTTTATTCGCATACGTTTGTATAGAAAAGTAGGCTAATTAGTCATATTGGTAATTTCTTGTATTTCATAACACTTTTTATTAAGCAAAGAATAAATGCTAACCAGGATTATTCCGAACTCCTGTTGAAAATAGTGTGGCAAGATATCTTATCCATGACGAGATAATAAATAAAAGGTACTTTCTATCTTAAGACATTATTTAGACAAGTATTCAGTGCTAAAAACGATATTTTAAAGAAATAATTAATAGCCTATTCGTAAATACTAGTAATAAAATGTCAAATTCCAAATTATGTTTCTTGGAATACGTAAACCTCTGTTGGGCAATATAATTTCTCTTAATTAAGAAAACATGAAGTGCCATGTAATAACTGTACACGATTTTGAAATTCTGGGGGCTGGTTATGAACAAACTGCGACGGCGAGCGATTTATTGTTAAGCCATCACGAATGTATGTTCATCAAATTAAAATGATGTCATGCTTTCTTTGGCCGAGTTCCTCCTTTATTCATTGCATAAATATTTCAGATGGTTGAACGGAAGTAAAATACCCTAAACACTGTATACATTTATTTAAATGAAAATTTAGTTTTCTGTTAACTGTATTTCTATGGTATATGCCATTCAATGCTAAGTCTGAATAAATTAATACTCTTATTATAGCTGAAAATATGAATAATTAGACAATAAATATAACTTCAAAAGTACGTGACGTTGATACATTGTTGTAAACAATAAACATTTATTTTCTACTAATGCCTGTAACGGTTGTTTGGCGAAATAAAATAGTACACAATTACAGTCGAGTGTTTGCTCACCATTTAGTAGAAATCAGTCACTCAATTGTTTTATTTTTTACTTCTTTTGACCGATTTTATGATACATATTGTAACTTACACGTATGTTCATAGTTAGCGGTGTCNTTTTATTTTTTACTTCTTTTGACCGATTTTATGATACATATTGTAACTTACACGTATGTTCATAGTTAGCGGTGTCTAGCATCCAATTGCCTTAGAGTAATAAATGTCAATTATTTGGACAGATGTATCTACTAGATGTTGTTCAAATATAATTTAACTATATTTGTAATCATCGGATACTAAAATAAAGACGTTCCTTTACAGTAAACATAATGCCTGAAAGTTCTGGATTTATAAGTCAAAGTTACGTAACTCTGAACTTCCTGACGGTTTAAACAGTTACAAATAGTATGAAATTCACATTTTCCGAAACAAAAATATTAGTAGTAACAGAAAATGTTATTTAAATACTTAGAGAAATGTAAGTACAACTAAAAAGTGGTAGTTTATATATAAGGAAATATTTTGTACAGGGAATTAAAGATATATGTTTTTTAATATTATCTACATTTGTGTACGGTACGGTAATATTTATAACCAATTTTCTCATTACGTAAAACCTTAAATGTAACAAGTTAAGGCTACTGTGATTTTTTACGAAATGAATGCTAATAATGTTATGCTTTGTCTACATTGCTTATGCATTAGTTGTTACCTTCAGCAACAACTAAAAAAGTGCCCCACCTCTCACATATTTAATAACGTAATGTAAAAGCATAACTAAAGGAAATTTTAAAGGTTTATATAGTTTTCGCCGCCAAAGTAAAGAAATAAACCATTAGAAATTCCATAAGGTTTCATATTTATTTTAATTTTCGTAGGCACGCAACAGTTAAAGTGCTGTTGTGGCCGACAGGCAATTTCCGAGACCCTCCGCTATGTTTTATTGTGAAGTTGATTATAATGTATATCTATGCGCTGATTAAAACACCAAACTGCGATCTGTAATCACGTTGAACGAAATTACATCATCAATAACCGAAGAGAAACAGTTAGTTGCGACCGTCATCGCACTGGCTAGAATCTCGTTGACCAACTAACTTTGCCGTNAATAACCGAAGAGAAACAGTTAGTTGCGACCGTCATCGCACTGGCTAGAATCTCGTTGACCAACTAACTTTGCCGTTATTCAACCGAACAATGGGCAAAAAACAATATAAATTATAAAATTTCAATAAGGGAATAAAATCCTTGGTGTAACATTTTTATACGGTTCTCGGCCAAATAAATAATCAGGTACTACTACTATACATCTGGAAAAATCCGGTACGGCTACTATACGTCTGTAATAATCTGGTNAAATAAATAATCAGGTACTACTACTATACATCTGGAAAAATCCGGTACGGCTACTATACGTCTGTAATAATCTGGTACGGCTATTATACGTCTGGAATAATCCGGTACGACTACTATACGTCTGGAATAATTCGGTACGACTACTATACGTCTGGAATAATCCGGTACGACTACTATACGTCTGGAATAATCCGGCACGGCTAATATACGACTGGAATAATCCATTACGACTACTATATGTCTAGAATAATCCGGTACGGCTACTATACGTCTGGAATAATCCGGTACGACTACTATACGTCTGGAATAATCCAGTGTGANAATAACCGAAGAGAAACAGTTAGTTGCGACCGTCATCGCACTGGCTAGAATCTCGTTGACCAACTAACTTTGCCGCTATTCAACCGAACAATGGGCAAAAAACAATATCAATTATAAAATTTCAATAAGGGAATAAAATCCTTGGTGTAACATTTTTATACGGTTCTCGGCTAAATAAATAATCAGGTACTACTACTATACATCTGGAAAAATCCGGTACGGCTACTATACGTCTGTAATAATCTGGTACGGCTACTATACGTCTGGAATAATCCGGTACGACTACTATACGTCTGGAATAATCCAGTGTGACTACTATATGGCTGGAATAATCCGGCACGACTACTTTACGTCTGGAATAATCCGGTACGGCTATAATACGTATGGAATAATTTGGTACGACTACTATACATCTGGAATAATCCGGTACGACTACTATACGTCTGGAATAATCCGGCACGACTACTATACGTCTGAAATAATCTGGTACGGCTACTATACGTCTGGAATAATCCGGTACGACTACTATACGTCTGGAATAATCCAGTGTGACTACTATATGGCTGGAATAATCCGGCACGACTACTTTACGTCTGGAATAATCCGGTACGACTACTGTACGTCTGGAATAATCTGGTACGGCTACTATACGTCTGGAATAATCCGGTAGGACTACTATACGTCCGGAATCGTTTGCCCCCCCCCCGGGGGATACATGGAATAAAATGTGATATGAGAAATACCGATGTACACAATAGCTGTGTTATTATTTAGTACATTGCTCACTATGTCATCGAAATACTCTTTAAATTAAAATATGTTTAGTTATCTGTTGTGCTTTCCATTCTAGATTTTAAGTATTCATTACGGCATGCTCTTAACATTTTGATGAACCAAATTCTCAAATGAAGCACAATTACGCCTACGTGGTATCACATCAGGCATTTCTATGGAAGGACATTCGGGCAAACGTTTACTACTTTGTTTACGAAATATTTTATAAGTGGTTCATATTCCAATTGGCGCGATATTTATTTCTAAACAAAACCACAACGCCGTTGGCAACATTTTCCTGATCTTCTCGTAAAAAGAGGACATTTTATTGCAATTATGACGGTAATTCTTGATATGTACGGAATTAACTGCATAACTTTCACGAAAACATGCCACGCAAGTTCCGTAAATATACGGAAGTTCCATAAATATGTGTATACAATTTTAATCAAAGTTTTGTTATCTATAAGGTTGTCTAGGAAGTTACTGTAGTTGTGTTTTTGCCATGAGACCATCCGCTGTGTGAACACGAATAAAGTTACCAAGGGCTGCATCTCCTCTAATTACTCTTATACCTTAAACCGTGATAATTGCACATTAAAGTTGATGTTGCACAAATATTTTCCCATTTTCCATCTTGGTAAAGGATTGGACTTAGCATTTAAGTGCGTTTATATAGAAAATATCACTGGAACGATTATTTCAGATCATAGCGGCAACGCATGCTTAGTGCTGTCCTGGCAGTTCTTACGCTCAATGAAGGGAGTTTATAAATTTCTAAATATAGTGAAAATTTCCACATACTTAATTAGGAACCACGTTTCGTATTTCAGCTAAATATTTCCATTGGAAATTTACGTTAAATTTACGGAAACTTTTAAGAGTGTGACCTATGGTGAACTGGTGAACATCGCACAAAATCAAGGATTTATTCCAGTTGGATGCATTGTAAATGCATACGATGTGGCTTTTAGTGCGTGTTGCAGTATTCCTCTTGTTTCAACGCAACTGTGATCCAAAATATGTCCAAGTTGGCAGGGTTTGTGCTTGAAAGAGATTGGCTTTTATCATGAGAATTAAAGGTGTTAACGGTGAATATTTCATATAGGAGAAATACACCTTCGTCTTTATATGACTACACTTTTAAACTGAGCGCAACGGCAATGTTAAAATGTAATTCTATGAATCCGGTTTTCTGATATTGTGATCACGTTGTAGTTAATAAAAGAAGCGGACTTAATCAAATACCACTGCTCAAATGAAGTAGCTTTATGGATATGTTTATGTGTAAAGATAATGCTGGGAAAAATCTACAATCGTATTAAATAGAGTGGAAAAATTTCTCAAATCTCAGGAATGCAAACAACTAAAATCAAATGTTGTATCTAAATGTTTCTTTAATGCTGTTTACCGTTATGGAGTTGAAAATACAGGAGTGGTGGCTATTTCATTTTTTGTGTTATTTTCACCTGCAGTAGACGTAGCCCATCTGCCAGTACGTCACAACTGTACAAACCAACAATCGTGCGTAGCGCCTGACAACCCACAGGCTGGCAACCCGAAAGCCCTCTGTACTCGACGTGTAGCCTGCCAACTTAGGAAGTCGCGCGATGGTATTGCATTAATTCGTACTGACAGAAATAAGGATTGCTGGTGTTCTACGGCCCCTGCAAATTAGAGCGTTCTATTGATAAATAATAATGGGTAGCTCAATGTTAATTGCGGTCATTCTCGTTAAGCCATGAGTTTTTTGTAGAACGATTTCATCAAACTCTGTACATACGACGCCACTTGAAAGTTCAAGATTTATTTATCATGTATTTTCTCCACGCGGAATACGTAAAACCGAAGACACTCTGTGTAAAAATAAATTCCAAAAATTAGTGTTTGCTGAATACTTTAAGGTAAAATAAGGATTTACGTTACAGCACACAGAGCGGCATTCCTCTTCGGGTGCCACTGACTCCAGGGAAATCACTTTGTTTTTAAATAACCCGAGGTTTGCTGAACCTCATTGTCGTCTGGGCCAGAAAAGACTTCGTGACGTCAGCACAATGCATGGTCTGGAATGACATCCCCAACATACCGTGACTTTCATGTTGGCCGTACACCCGGAAACGCTATCAAGCACAACAAGCAATTGTTTCATTTTTTTTGTGCCAAGGCCATCCAGGATATAAATCTAACGAGGAGGAACTAGGAACGCTCGTATTTATAAACTAGTATGGAATGAGGTTAGAAATTACTTGGGGGAAAGCCAGCTGGGATAGACCAACGAAATTCCAGGTGAGAGGCAGCCACGCTGCCATACCATTAAAGATTCTCGGTCTTTACCTACCTCGAGTGAACGTGTTAATTGGTTTCTGTTTGTTTACTACGCCGTGGGACGGCTAAATAAACCGGAATTCACACTTCAAGATGTTACTAAACTCACCCGGAAATCGAAGCTGGAACTTCATGACCACCAGCGGCACAGATGGCCTGCCGGGAAGAAAAGATTGCATCACACGCAGTAGTTGGCTGGTGCGTTTGTTAGACAAGTTCTAATTCGAGGCGATAAATGGCTGTGCAATGAGAGAAAAGCCAATAAAATATTTATTTTTGTGTATAGCCAAAAGTGTATTTAGTTGTCCCAACAAAATATTTTGTTGAGTAAACAAAGCTTGAAAAGCAACAAAATTAATTGTGTTCGTCTAACAAAATACATATTTGAATAACCAAAACCTCTATGTAGGGCTAAAATAAATTAAACTACCAACAAACAAGTTTGTTGTATCAACTGTATTAATGTACATTTGTTTGACCACTCATTCGATTGCCTTCGTTGGAAAATACAGCTGGAGAGTTTGTTTGCATTATTTGTAATAATTAGGTTAGAAACAGTGTTTGTAAGTGCATTTCTTGATGCTGATAATGCTATAAATATCTTAATAAAACAAGTTCAACAGAAAACTGAAAAGTTAAGCTGTAAAACTTCAAATGCTTATCTAAACACACTCAGTAGTTGAACTGAACGTATTTAAAAACATTCCATTTGTGACAATCGTCACCTTAGCCGAGGTTTCTAGGGCACAGCACTCGGGCGTAAACGGTCTAGAGCCGAATCATGGTCAGGCTTTCACTTATTTTATACTAACTGAAACTGTTTAATGTATGTAGAGCCAAGCAAATCTTTGGTTGGACCAACCAAATCTTTGTTCGGGACAAGAAAGTAAGAACAACAAAATAATTCGGTTACAGCAACAAAATGTTTTATTGTCCCTATAAAAACACTTAATTTGGTTGCGCCAAACAAAACTTGTTTGATTTAACAAAAC
Source organism: Clitarchus hookeri (assembly GCA_002778355.1). Classification (NCBI taxonomy): domain Eukaryota; kingdom Metazoa; phylum Arthropoda; class Insecta; order Phasmatodea; family Phasmatidae; genus Clitarchus; species Clitarchus hookeri. The sequence goes on from NQII01000035.1 coordinate 773,747, forward strand.
CAATTTTCTCAGCGTGGGTGTTTTTTTTTGTCATGAATAGATCTTAAAAATGAGACCGGCACTATGAAAGCAGGAACGGCGATGTGACGTCGTGACTAGAAACACGATTGAAAGAAAGTGGTTCCTTTCGAGAGGGTGAGACGTTGAGTTGGAGCCGCGCAGGTGCGAGGCCGGAATGAGGGCTCGCGGTGACTGACGGCAATTTTGGGCGCGGGTCAAAACATGAATTTAATTCCTATATTCCAAATAAGATATTACTCGCCAGCGCGGAAGTATTTACGTACAACCGACACTACCATTTTTAGCCTACTTTTCGAAGGAAAGAAAGGTTTATGAGATTACTTTCCTGTCTGTGTGTCTGTGTCTGTGTATGTGTGTGTGTAATGCGTGTCTGTGTGTATGTGTGTGTGCCTGAGTGTGTGTCCCTCTTCAATTTTTGAACGCATCAACCGAATTTCACCAAACTCGTTACACATTTAGTACTAAGTAAGGACACCTAAGTTCAAAAGTTTTCGACCACGCCAGGAAATTACTTTAAAAATGGCGGACATTTTTAAATTTAGGGCGATATGTTATATCTCGGAAACAATCCAACCGATTTGAACCAAATTCTGTACGGTGAAAGCGAAAGTTGTAAGCATTAAATTAAGAGGTAAATGTCGACGGTCCGTCATTTTAGAAGATAGCACCACATGAAAAAATAAAACTTTTACCTTATATCTTAAAATCTACTCAACCTATTGTCACCAAATTTGGCACGTAAGTAATACTATAATTGACCAGCTAAATGTAAGTAATTTAACTTAATTGAACTCTTATTTTCAAAATGGTAGCAAAACAAATATTTTAGGTTTATTTGGTTTTACTAGTATACCGTTTTATAAATTTAAACCAAATTTTGTATGCTGACAGTATCTATTACAAGCATCAAATAAGCAAAAAAAAACAGCAACTTTTGTAAGCCAGATAGATATACTTGAATTAATCAAGTTTTTGTGTACTTTCTCGGAAACAATTGACAGATTCCTACCAAATGTACTGCCGCAGTTGATATCTACAAATATTTTTCAAGTATGTTAGACACTTATTTTAAAAATGGCGGTCATCTAGCTATTTTAGCATAGTATGCTATATCTTAGAAAACATTTAATCAATTCCAACTTAACTTTGTATATTGGGAGAATATATAACAAACATCAATTGTTTCTACACGGAGCCTCTTCAGTCCTCCATTTTGTAAGATAGTGCCACACGAATAAAACAAAATTTTATGTCATATCTCGGGAAAAAATTGGCTGATTCCTACCAAATATGGCAAACAAGTAGTACCGCGGTAAGTAATTTTAACTGATATGTTTTAGGATTTTCAGAAACAAATTTTT
>NQII01000035.1:776528-791223 GCA_002778355.1 Clitarchus hookeri
CTGAGCTCACTGCCAAGGCCGCCACCGCCGCTCTCCAAACGGCGCGAACGAACGGCTTCCTTCCTTCCGTCGCCGAGTTCCGCCGGCTCAGACGCAGCCAAACAAGACGATCCGTCACCTCCAGGTCCTACACACCGCCTCTGGCCCCAGCCACTCCACGCCATCGCCTACAAACAATGCTGCAAAAGGGATATCCATCAGAGGGACGAGAGCACGTGGACCGATGGAGCCACGGCTACCGCGCATGCGTGTGGTTTGGGCTGGCCATCTTTACTGCGCAAGCGCGTTTACACCCCACATTTTTCCACATGGTACCCCATATTGGCATGACCTCCTAAACTGAGGATAGCAGGCAAATACTTGTCATTCAAATTTAAAATAAACTTAACTAATGGAAAAAAATATATTTTTTCTTCAGTTTTAACTAACCTAACATAATTGGTGAATAAATGGGTTATTTTCGTACACGTTTGCACAGTAGCCACGACCTCGACTGTCCACACTCACTTATTAAGAGAATTACACTCGCTTTTCTATAATTAGTTTCCGGTCCGAACGCAAGGTATCTGTGTCTTCGCTTCCCGTTCACCTGCACTAAGTAACATAACGCTTGTCAACGATCCTTCTCTTTCTCCCTTCCTTCTAGCACCACTAGTGTTGCATGTTTGACCCTCTAAGAAAGAGAAGGAGCTAGGGACAGTGTGAAGTTACATGTTTCACTGCACGATGGCGTCACGGGAAAATTGAAGGTATTACAAGTATTTTATATGGGGCNAGTGTGAAGTTACATGTTTCACTGCACGATGGCGTCACGGGAAAATTGAAGGTATTACAAGTATTTTATATGGGGTCAGGAAATCATCTCCAAAAACGTAAATAAGATATCTTATAGCATTGCTTCGTCCATATATTTTCTTATACTCGAAACTATAACTACAGAGGTGAATTCGTATAGCGAATTCAACTACGGNTTGCTTCGTCCATATATTTTCTTATACTCGAAACTATAACTACAGAGGTGAATTCGTATAGCGAATTCAACTACGGACAATAAAAAGTTCAAATAAGTGTACAATTCAGTTAGGTTTAAAACTGCATTACGGTTTATAAGTGTGGACCCGCAAATTTTCGCGATATTTGCAAGCATCACACCCATGTACACTCGATAAGGTGCCGCTTCTGCTAAAGGAAGAACACGTGCTGTGATACAACGCCGTTGCACGAGTTTCCATAGTCCCGTACTCAGTTGTATTTTTTTTAGATTACGGTCTAGAAGGGCGTCTCCAATAAAATGTATTGTATTTGCAAACGCAATAAAAACTCGTAAGTGTTTGAAGTATAGTTTGTCGCTAGATATAAGTAAGATATTTGTAAACCACTATTAACTAGACACGTCCTAGAAAAATGTGAATCTGAGNGTTTGTCGCTAGATATAAGTAAGATATTTGTAAACCACTATTAACTAGACACGTCCTAGAAAAATGTGAATCTGAAGTAGCCTTGCAAAGAAACGATAACGAAATCCAATGCTCCCAGATCTAGGGTAAGATTTTGGCTAATCGCTGGGACAGCATCCAATGAACTAGTACGTAATACTCGCTATACGGAGAACAAGAATATTATTTTTCTATCCACGTTTATAATAACCACGAGATTATACACTGGAGGGCCAAAAAAACCGTTAAAGGCATACGTATGCAAATAACAGAGGTGGACAGACAACAAGCGTCTCGCAAAGTTGCTAGATCGGTTACTGCTGCTACAATGGCAGGTTATCAAGATTTAAGTGAGTTTGAACGTGGTGTTATAGCCGGCGCACAAGAGATGGGACATAGAATCTCCGAGATAGGGATAAAATTTGGATTTTCACTTACGACCATTTCAAGAGTAAACCATGAATATCGGGAATCCGGTAAAACATCAAATCTTCGACATCGCTGCAGCCGGAAAAAGATCGTGAACAAACGAAACAAACGACGACTTGACGAGAATTATTAAACGTGACAGACGTGCAACCCTTTCTAAAATATGCGCAGATTTCAATGCTGGAGCATCAACAAGTGTCAGCGTGCGAACTATTCAACGGACCATCATTGATATGGGCTTTCAGAGCCGAAGGCCCACTTGTGTACCTTTGTTGACTGCATGACACAAAGCTTTGCGCCTCGCCTGGGTCCGCTAACACCGCCATTGGACAGTTAATTACTGGAAATACGTTGCCTGGTCCAATGAGTCTCGTTTCCAATTGTATCGGGTGGATGGACGTGTACGGGTATGGAGACATCCTCATGAAACCATGAACCCTACATGTCAACAGGGGGCTGTTCAAGCTGGTGCAGGCTCTGTCATGGTATGAGGCGTGTGCAGTTGGCGTGAAATGGGATCCCTGATGCGTCTAGATGCGACTATGACATGTGATAGATACGCAAGCATCCTGTTCGATCACCTGCACCCATTCATGTCCATTGTGCATTCCGACGGACATAGAAAATTCCAGCAGAACAATGCGACACCAAACACGTCGAGAATNCAATTCGACACCAAACACGTCGAGAATTGCTACCGAGTGGCTCCAGGAACACTCTTCTGACTTTAGACACTTCCATTGGCCACTTAAATCACCAGACATGAACATAACTGAGCATATCTGCGATGCCTTGCAACGTGCTATTCAGAAGAGATCTCTACCGTCTCACACTCCTATGAATTTGTGGACTGCCCTGCAGGATTCATGGTGTGAACTGCCTCCTGCATACCTTCAGACATTAGTAGCGTCCATGCCACGTCGTATTGCGGCACTTCTGCGTGCTCGCGGGGGCCCTACACGATATTAGGCAGGTGTACCAGTTTTTTTGGCTCTTCAGTATATGTCCTGCTCGCGACTTCAATATATTCCATGTATTTCCTCATTTGTGAGCATAGTATGGAATGGATATTTTTCAGATTTTTGGAACAGAATACAGGGCACGTACTTCAAATGCATAAGTTACTTTAAGGGTTGGATATGAAAAATGAAAAAAACATACCACGACAACCAAGCACTTACTGCACGATACATTACATATATTTAAACAAGTGTCCTAATTACTTTCAAAATATATTACTGGTAAAAATCATAATATTCTTCCTGGGTAGCTACATAGAGTAAATATCTACTGAGTGTGTATATAAATATATGTATATATATATACATACAGAGATAGAGGGAGAGAGACCGACAGAGAGAAAGAGGTTATCCTGTATTTAGCTTTCAATAAAATCGGCACTGCTCGGTGTTTGTGTAGTTTGTTCCGGACTGTAAGTTGTGCAATCATTCCATTACAGGGAACGCCTCAGTGAGTGCGGCCGACGTGTAGGGGCGAAGTATACGGGTGAACAAGCAGCCGATTGGAACTTGCAAAATAAGAAGGAGCATTGTGAGAAGACACGCAAAANTGTAGGGGCGAAGTATAGGGGTGAACAAGCAGCCGATTGGAACTTGCAAAATAAGAAGGAGCATTGTGAGAAGACAGGCAACATCATGTCAATGTACGTTTAACCACATACTGTGAAGAGCCCTGCATAAAATTACATCTCTGTGGCCCCGAGGAGGCCTATAACCACAAAGTAAATCATGATTGTGTAATTTCTTTATCTATTGTAATGGCTAAACGTTTCCCCAAATTTGGGCTCATCAGAGACGGGAATAGTAGCCGCGGGAATCAGAAAAGGGGAAATAATCGGGCATAGCCGATACCGAGCAACCATCCCATAACTCAGTTATAAAGGTTCCGGAGAGCCACGGAAAACTGAAGTCAGGATGGCTGGATCGGGGATCGTACCAACGTCCTTCCTAATGCGAGTACACTGTATTAGCACTGCGCCGACTCGCTCGATAGTGTGGGAATGTAGTTTACTTTTAATTGCTCTGTATAAGGCCTCCCGATTGACACTGGAAGACAAATGAGGAGGCGACCTGCAAATTACATTGAACCAAAGGATTGTTTTATTTAATAGAAATATTGTTTCTGTGTGTCCAAACAAGTGCATAGAGTTGATTCAACGAAATTGTTTGTTTTCATGCTGACTTTGTTGACCTGAAAAGGGGTTTTATGAACTCAAATATAACTTCTTTTATATGAAAAAAAACTATGTTTTTTGCATTTACTTTTACGTTTAGACAAAATAATGAGTATGATAAACTGCATATAAATATTTTGCTTACACAAATCAGAGTACTTTTGACTTGACAGCCCTTTGTCTCGGAGAAAACTGATCATAATTTTAAAAGTGACACCAGGTTACACGCCAGTGTTTCACTCGCTATTCGAACCCAGAACTTCCTGTGTCGTATGCTGGCATTCCATGTTTGAAATACGTCCCGTATGTCAGTTTGAGAAAATGTTTTCATTTGTTAAAGCATAAGGTCTATCAAGTTGACAAATGAGTTATTAAAAACTGAATTCAGTATTCGGACAATCGGGAAATTGACGAGGAATCCCGTTGCATATTGGGTTCGATTTTCTATGTTATTGCCTATTTTGAATCACGTTATAACTAAACACGTGTACTTGGAGTAATAAGTTAAGGGGTTGACAATATATTATTACATGTAGTTATTTTCATAACTTCATGACTTATCATACTTGTATAGGTTTAACAGATAAAATAAATGCAGTGTAGGCAATGAGCAACGTTTCATTTACAGTACTGAAGTTTGTTTGCTTCTCGCTGACAAACCGATTACGAAACCTTACCGTCAGCTTTCGTCGGCGAGTTTCTCTCAGTGTTAAGGTGGATTCACAATCATCAAACTTTGGCACAAAGCATAGTACGTAACAGTAGAACGTTGCCCATGACCAGTGACCTTGTACAAAAGGAATTCACAGTGAAAAACTTATGCATTTTGTTTAGCAAATGAAATTTTACTACGAGTTTGACGTCAGTTGGCAGTGTTGGTAAAAAAAAATTTAATTTTTATGTTTTGATTGTCTTGATATACATAAAATGAATTATATTTACAGATTAAGGGAAATATTGTGCTGAAAATGGACAGTGATTTAGAAAGGGTAGGAAGGTTTCTTGTCTTAAAAAATCTTTACTAATGCAATCGTAAATATTTGGATAAATTGTATACAATTCTTTTAGTACACTGTTACTTATTCTTTCCTGTAAATCTATGTATTTCGACAGTTATTTCAAAACATTCTTGCCCATTTCTGCAGCATTCCTATGTATCTCCAATTTTAAGCTAGATAAGCAACTTAACTGAACATTTTCTTCTCTGCTCTGATTGGCTGTTACCCCAAGCGTCTGCTTAACAAATGAAACATAACCATTCCCTTCATGCAATATGTGAGGATGGCGAGGCAACAGTTTATCTAAAGTCGTTTCTCCTTACAAGTTCATTCACATTTTACTTGGCCTAAAAGTCGTTTAACCAACAGGCATTTGTCTAATGTTTATTTTCTATAGACCTAACATCGTTTCACCTGAAATTAACTTCCGTCGAAGTCGTTTCCCCGACAGTAGTTTGGCCGGCAATCGTTTGACCTAAAAATCGAACGTTTACCTTTCCTGGAAAACCTCTTAACTCATGCATCAAGCAGATGACTGATAGGCACTAGACACACTATCGTTTCACCTGTACTCAACTTAAACCAAGATCATTTCTCTGACAATCGTTTAACGAAAAGTTGTTTGACAAAAAAAATTATGTTTCTCATAAAAATTGTCTTATGCAACAGTCAGTTGGCCGACAGGCAGTACACACGAAATGGTTATACCTAAAATTAACTTTGGATCAATTCGTTTCTCCGTCAGTCGTTTGACGACAAGCGCTGGACATAAAAGGCGAACATTTCTACAGTTCATGGGAAAATGTCTCAACTCATGCAAAAAAGCAATTGATCGACAAAAATCGTTCCACCTAACATTAACACTAGCCAAAGTAATTTCTACAACAGTCGTTTGTCCGATGGTCGTTTGGTCTAAAACGCGTATATTTACCGTCCATGGAAAATGTCTTGACTCTGTAAATTTGTAAGGTAACTTTGCCGAGCATCGTTTAACGTAAATTGTCGTTTAAGCGTCAGTCGCTTCGCCAAAAGTTGTTTTTCCAACATTAATGAGATACGTGTACTGACTGCTTGCCATCCCTCGCCGGTGACCTTCAAATGCGCGTCTCTTCGTGGCGATAGTCACGCCGCCGCAGAGGAAGCATAACGCTGTGTTCTCAATCGAAAGCATAACAGTAACCATGGAACGTAGCTCGTGTGCACATTGACCGCTATGGTGTTGAAACTATCGACTCACAGCACACCGTGCGCACGAGAGGTCGCGACAGGTGTGTTTCCTCCGCGGAGTAGCTGTCGCGACTGAGAGACGCACGTCTGTCTGACAGTCGCCGGCGAGTATCGACAAGCAGAGTGCCGCTCCACGGACCTCTCTTCCCTCCCAGAATGCACTCCGGCCGCCTGCCGCTGCTCATTTTTTTCTTGTGGTGTTAACCCTCCCTCCCTTCGCCCAAGGGAAGAGAGCTTTGATTAATGTTGCCACAGAGTTAAAAAAAATATATTGCTCGCCCGCTCGCCTACACGCCCACAACACACACTGCCATGACGCATTACGTCACTTAGGTGGCTGTGTGTGAGGACACGTCGATAACGTCGAACTTCATTCGTAAATATAATGAACATTCTTATTTATTGAATGTGTGATGTCGAAGTATACGAAATAAATTTTTTACCTATAAAAAGGTAGCAACGCCTGGTTTGTATTTCTAAAAATTTTATGGCAGTAATCAGACACTTTTTTTTGCTCTATGAAGTAGAAAGTAGGTAATGGTTTTTATATTCGAAAGAACAGTAAGTTATATTTTCTACCGGATGTATATTACAAAATGCATTAAACAAAGAAGAAAATTATTGTTCAAGTTCGGGTTTCAAATCCAGTCGGTTACGCCAAGAAATGCTACAGCAACTTGTAATCCAAGATTATGACGGCAAGTATATACTTATAAGCATATCCTAAATGTTGGGCGCTAACCTTCACTGGCTTGACCTCCTGACCACGTACGCGTAGCGTTATAGGTATCGTGCACGGTTTCTGAGTACATACTCCCAACCAGGTACTCAATTTAACATTTTATGTCTTCGCAATGTACACGGACTGTCACGTATAACATTCTATTGCTGCATTTTGCATGATCACCATAGTTTTATTTTAATTTATTAATCAGTCTTAGAAGTCCACTTGTATCGCCGAGGATAGTAGATTATAGTGAGGTAGGTGGCGGTATGTCTAGAACATCGACATCAGCATTGGATTTTAATACCATTGTAAGAGGAACAAAGACATGGCAGCTGTTTTACGAGTTTTCTGGACACATTTTCTACTTCCGACAATAGGCCTAGATATCTGCAAGATCGTTCTTCACTCGTGTTTGCCGGTGGCACCGTCTCTTTCCCGCTCCCGTAGTGATGAATCGGTCTGGCCCTTATAGAAAGAGAACAAACGATGAGTGGTCTTAGTTACTTAGTTCGCCGTGCGATGGCACCACGGCCAAGCTGAAGCTATTAAAGAGATACTGTGTAACGGGCCTGGAAAGAAGATAAAAAATTGAGAAAATATCTGACGACTTCGTTTATTGTTGAAGGCTCGTCTTCTTATCTTATACAGAAATTCATCGGTTTCAAGTCATAATTTCAGTTTCAGAGTAATCATTAAACATAATAAAATTGTCTGGCTATAGGTAATTTAAATTTTACGAGTTAATTTCTATTTTTGTAGTAAATTTTTTTATATGTATTATTTGGTAGTTGTATAAATTAAAATTAAAATTAACCTAATGCTTTTTTGTGAAAATATTTACGTTGATAGTTCGGATTTCATATCTACTGTGTACTGCAAAGCAAGGTTAATAGCTCAACTTCTATAGTAACATTCTACCAAGTATATAAAAATAAATACATTCAAGATTGTTTAAACGCGTGCATGTGTGTGTGTGTGAAAGAAATGATTAATTGTGAGTAGTATTCTCATACGGTACTTCGATATTCAGTAAAGAAAACTTAGCACTATTAAAATCACTACACACATTTCTATAATACATAGTACGATAACAATGAAACAAACGCATGGTAAATAAATGAGTAAATGAAAGAGTGAGTTACATAGACTCATAGGTACTTTAAGAAAATCACTCTGAATATTTAATCCAATAGGCTCTTTTAAACAACACTACGAAATGAAATATCATTAATATAGTTACATCAATTTAAAAAAAAACTGATACAATGTGCTGCCCATTTTATGAATGAAGTAGGTAGTGGAAACTAATAAAATTAAATTGCAGAACAATTTTTACGATAATCTCATTAAAATTTTGAATTTACGCTTTTATCTTAAGTAGCAGATTGGTATCAATCAATGACGTAATTAGGTAGATTGCGGCTGTTGCAAATGTAATAATAATTAAACAGTTCATCAAAAATGTTGCAAAATTACTGGGGCTTAGCTCAGTATTAGAACGTGAAGGAAATGAGTATATGCTCCTGGGGCAGGCTTGACAATTTGTGAATATATCCAAATAATCTTTAAATTTGTAGTAAAACTAAGGTAAAATTCTTCTAATATTCCATATTAATAAATAGGACAAAAAGTCAGGATATGCGGGTTGGATTATACCATATACCACACACGACGCCGATGGCGGCAACATGTTGATGAAGCTGGTATAACTTTCCAAAACTCAAATCTAATAACTTAAGTAAATAAGATGTTCGAGGACTCTTTTATTACATCCACACCTTCATCACAATGATTGGTAAAACACTTGGGGTGCTACGTCTAAACTTATGGCGGTTCGGCACAAAATAAACTGGATTTCAACTTCGCCCTGGCTTATGTTGGTCGAACACAATGGTGAACCCCAAGATTACTTTTTTTCTGCGAGACAAGAAAAGAAAAATGGAAAATCTCCTGTGCCATTACAGATAAGAGGTTTAGTGATACCATATTATAATAAACAATTAGCATACTATAAAAGCCGCCGAGGTAAGATTTAAGATAACTTACTCCTTGGATGAGTGTTAAGAAAGAACTAATACAACGTAGATAAAATCACATAACTAATTGAATTTATGTTACTTTATTTTACACACACAGAGAAAAGAACACAATTAAACCAAAATTTACATTTATAATAAGCCTAAGTAAATGTTTAAAATACCTTAACTGAACCTGGGGTGAATCTGAAAATCAATGTTAACAAACCAGATAAATACAATAAAGTATCCCAATATAAATATTAACATAAATTAGGCAAATAAATAAACCTTCCTGGAGTATACTTATAACAACCCTTATTAAAATTTGTCTTCACAAGGATTGAAAGAATCAGATATAGTTGGTAACGCTGAAGAGCCTTAATAGGTAATTCTTATATTCAGCGGTATCAAGGCGGAACTCTGCCTTGCTGGTTAGTCTTCAGTGAGTTACATTCAGAGATAAGCCACTACAGGTTGATCTCGAACTACAGGTACAGACGCTGTGACGTGATTCCCTGTGCAAAATGAGATAGGGAACATTATACGATACGTCCTACAGTAATTCGTAAGGGAGGTAGGTGCTCTTGAAAAACGGCGATTCAATTAGGGTTGATTCAATATAATAAAACCTACTTGCAACGAAAGAACAATTCTGTGAATACTGTTGTCTTGAATCGAGATATGAAAGCTGAGAACGATTGTTGGGCAATATCATCCCCGTTCGTTGAGAAAAAAGAGGGTGCCATGTGATCCAACAAATATGTGTAACCCTTGGGTGTTTATCACTCACATGTACAATAATGGAAAAGAACGTTGCATTGTGAAACACTTTCGGGCGAACGGTTGTCGAGGAAACAGAGAAAGTTTGTAAAAAATATTCTTTCATATTAAAGTTTAACTATTTTGAATAAATACCATTTGAAAAATCTATTTCCAAGAGCACCTACCTCCTTTACAAATTACTATAGGAAGTTATTTTTTGTCATTCTTAACCACCCACTTTCGAAGAACTAAGCAGTAAATATTTGTATGGTCTTCCGCGAATTTCGTAGATACTGTATCAAATTTAATATTCTTATATTGCTCATAAACTGTTAAATATTTCCGATGACATAACTAAATAATATAATTATAAAAAAAGTCTTACTTTTATTTTAATACAAAATTAACTGCATTTGGTTTTATTAATATAGGTAATTTGTGTTAGTCGTTATCAACATTTGTGTTTTGTTTAACAACATATGAATAAAAATGACCTTATATGCTCTGGTATAGCTCAGGGGGTCATACTAGAGCTCTTGTTGATCACTCAAGATTGTGCGAACACCAACACTGGAGTAACGTACACATTGGCTTTATTTATAAATGTCATTAATTTTCAGGCAACATATATGATTTATTATTATACTAGCTTTACTTATGCAAGTTAATTTGATCAAGAAAATTTTATGGTGAGCATTTATCAGTTTATGAAACATTGTGTAGTTTGGTATGATTTGTTGGCATCGCTGCTCTAGTCTTCTTTTTAAACTTGCTTGACAGATACCAGTATAATTTCAATTTAGTGCTATCCAAAGTAGTTTCAGAAGATTTCTTAACGGTATTTAATTATGTTTATTTTGAAACAAATGCATTTCTAAAATTTAAATTGTACGCACATTTATGTGCGCGAAAATACGAGTGATAAGATTTTAAGTGCTTCGTTGCAAAAATCATAACTTTCAAATTAGAGCGAAAAATTTTACCACCCCCAACAAGCACTTTAACGAACTCCTGGTTCCTTAATTATTTATTTACATATCTTTCACAAATATTACAATTGTTCCTTATTGTTTAAATTCATGAATAATTTACATTTTTATAAACCTAGCATAAATAGGTTTGCAGCTAACAAATACGTGCTGCATAGACAAAAACAATTTCATTTTAAAATTTTTGAAAAAAAAAAAACACACATATATATATATATATATATATATATATATATATATATATATAGAAATGCCATTATTTTATTCCACATGTTATAAATAAAATTTTGTTAAGTTTGAATAAACAGTGTTTATGCTGTATGGATGGCAACAAATAATCGTTTATGGCCCCAAATTCGGCCAGAAAATAAGACTCCAAGTATAATCTAGAAGTGCCAGCACTAGCACTTTATCCTTCCATGTTCATTTGTAGAGCTCACAATAATGCTGGTACTGCAGGTGGCTGGTGAGCTGCGATTGGCTGTCTCTTTCCGTGACGTCAATACGTGCTAGTAGTTGCATATGAGGTGTGCCGATTTTAGTATTCTGCACATGTCCCCAACACTGACTCGCACAACGCCAGCACAACTGTCAGTCACAAGTGGACAGTGATGAACTTGTTTGTTTACTTTTGAATTTAAAACATACCCGTATTTTTATATGCATAAAATACATTTACAAACTTGAATATGTTCTAGTTTCATAAAGTTGGGTTGGAGGACGTGTGCAAACACCTTAAAGCGCTTAATTAGATAGGCAGTGTTCTGAACTCAAACCCTGTTCACATTGTTTTCGATAGTGCTATTGGCTGAAAATCAGTCCAATTTTGCAATATGGAGAGAGGCCACTACGCAACTCGCATGCGTACTAAACAAAAATTGTCCATCTAATACCTAATATTTGTGGTAGCTGGCACGTGGTAGGCGAAGTTTACTAAACGTAAAATTTTGATAGCTGCTGCATAGAACAGTCTTCACGTGATAACATACAGCAATCAATCAGAATGCGTTCTGTAGACTTCACTAAAATTCATGCGCAGGACAAACTATTATTACTAAATTTGTGTTGATATTGTACAGTAATGTTAACTCCGATAAAAGCGCCTCCTAGCATAACAACATTCGCTCATAAATAAGCTCGATGTGTTTATAAATACTGATGTCTGAAATACGAAATTCAAAAAAGGCAAGCGAATTTACCGCCACTGCGGTGGTTCTTGGTATTTGTCCACCAGCAGTGACACTTCCAAAATTGACTTGTGTTTTATGGCAACGAAGGTTACAAAAAAAGGGGGGGGGGAGTTTGGCGTAGCTGCTAGTACCGGACGATGCCGCTGGTCGGCGTGTTTTCTCAAAGATTTCCCGTATCTACCGCCCTTGCATTCCGGCGCTGCTTCATATCCATCTCGCTTCACCGTCATCGACTCCCAAGACCTCGTTGTTAAGACCTCCACCTCCGCCACCTTTTCGAGAACAGCTAACTGCATGTCCTTACTGCCAATGTTCATATACAAAACATATCTTCGCCTTCTATGAGTACGTCTCTGACAATGACTCGCCGCCTCCATGGTCAGCAGAACTGTCAAAATCTCGTAGTCACTCCGTAACGTAGACTTTTTTCTTTCCTTTTTAACTTTCAAAGAACGTCTTTTTAGGACCTATTATTATTTTTTAATTCAATTTTAATATATTTTGGTTTGTTTAAAACTTAAACAGGGAAATTGCGCTAACGTTTTAAAACACGTATGTTGATGTATAAACCGTGCTTTAACGTCCATGAATACCACTCACTTTGTTTGCTAGTGTTATTCCTTCGCAAAAATCACTCCGATACCCGTGTCTGTGTCATTGTAGAACGAGCCTTAGCTGTTAATGTACATTCTGTTCAACTTAAAGAAGAAATATCCTTCTAGAAGGAGAACAATTGTGTTACACACAAATTAAGAATACAATATAAACGTGCCTGATTATTTTTAGTTTTAGGACCTAAGTAACGAACTAAATGAACTTTTTATTTTGAGAGAAAATTGCCTCGCAGAGATCAACTTATTTCAACAAAGTTTCATAAATAACCGTAATTTCATTAAATAAGTACAACTGAACGTAACATTAATTGAGTATTATTACTGTTTTCTTCTCCATTTTTAAATGAAAGGATAATAAAATGTAGGTACTATATTGAATGCGAGATCTGTGACTACGAGCGCCTCCAAACCACGCGTGGCAATCGCATCAACTACATCGACCAGTCGCGCTCTCATATGGTGCTGCGCTCTGACGCCAGTTTAGAAAACTACTTGGACCCAAGTTACAAAGTCTCGATTGATCTTCTCAACGTTCTCGTACCCAAACCAATGTTAATATAAAGACACCTTTTCTGTAAATTAAATTTTTTGTCTCATTTTTATGTTTAGATAATTGTATAAAATAATTGTGGAATTTTCTTAAGTATTAAAATATAGATCTATGAAAAATAAAGGAATGTGCGAGATTGCATGTGTTAAGTACAGTATGATTATGTATTTTTTTTTCACCTACGCTTTTAGTAAATGAGAAACAACTATAAATGAATCCCCGTGGCCTGTGGAACAGGGCCAACGCACATATCGAATTGGATGTGTAAATTTTCTATGCTGACAAAAAGTGTGAACAATATTAAAAACTATCAATATAGTTGAGATGATGTTTTAAGAGTAATTTCGTCACGGAAGATCTGTATCGAATTCGCGTGTAATTTTTTTTATTCCTGTTTTGAGGATTTAAAAGCTTAGAAAAGGCTTTTCGGGATAAAAATTCAATCTTCACTTGCCGTGTGTTTCATTTATCGCTTCGCTGATAAAGTGAGAATGAAAATCAAACCAAATCTTATTACAGGATGACAGGTACGGACAGACATTTAGCTTTTCATTAAAACAAAACGTAAATATATACATGAAATGCTTAAATTTATTCAAAAATAACATTTTTTTTTTTTATTTGAAATTGGGAATTGTTATGGCATAAGAAATAGGCCATAGTATATGAAATCATTAAATTTAATGTTTTGTTAAGTTACAATTATCACTTGCATATTATAAATATAATTCAATTTATTCTGTCCAAGATTTTTGTTGCGAATAAAATATTGAAATATTAATCGAACATCTGGTGCCCTGTTCCTCAAGAGCGACCTTTTAATTTTATGATTATCAAGAAGATACGGAAAGATGCATACGAATCAAAGCCAACGTGGTGATTGATACATCTGCGGGGAGCGGTCTCCCGCTGTTGAAGGAAAACTGAGGAAGTATTACGCTGTGATTCTCAAGACTGTTATCAGACGTCTCGCCGCTTCCATGAGCAAGACATTCGTCGGGTAGCAGCATTGTTNGCTGTGATTCTCAAGACTGTTATCAGACGTCTCGCCGCTTCCATGAGCAAGACATTCGTCGGGTAGCAGCATTGTTGTGCATCGTGCTGTATTGAAACCACAGCGGCTCAGAGTGCACAGATATATTATTGATGAAACATCTCTGTGCATGTATGTTAGTCTATGGTCTTAAAATGCATACGTGTTAAGTGCGTTTTTATAATACCACAGTCCGGAAATGATTTTTTCCCACTATATGAGTTTTAGAATAATGTTTCCGTCTGTGAAGGATAACGAGTTGCGTGGATAACGTTTCTAGATTATTACACGCCGATCATATGTTTTCCTACTTTTTTTTTCGATGCATGCCTTTCCTATTTAAACGAGTAGAAGTCAAACAAGTACGAAGGTTACTGAGCAAAAATCATAAATCTTACACACTTGCATTTCCTTTAATATTACAAATGCCTTATAAAAAAATTATGCTAATTATTATTTTCGTTCATTTCATGTCTCTTTTGATCGATGCAGTTGGCCGCACTTCATTATCAAGAATATTTCCAGTTT
>NQII01000035.1:791539-827359 GCA_002778355.1 Clitarchus hookeri
TTTTTTTTTTTATTCTTTGAAATATAAATGAAATTATATAAATGCATATATACAAGCGTTTATATATACAAAGATGCACTTTCCTTCAAATACAATTTTCTGAACGAAGAACTATATTAGATATTAAGTAAACCAAAACAAATATAAAAATGCTTTTACTGATTCACAATATTATACCGTTTTCTGAATATACACTAGAGAGGAAAAAAACTTGTATAGGCGTGCGTAGGCAAATAACAGAGGTATGGAAACAATCAGAGTAACGCGATGCGGTCGGCAGCGCCTAAAAAAAAAAACAAGCGCCTGGCAAAGTTGCTAGATCGGTTACTGCCGCTGCAATGGCCGGTTGTCAAGATTTAAGTGAGTTTGAACGTGGTTTTATAGTCAGCGCACGAGAGATGGGACATAAAATCTCCGAGGTAGCGATACAATTTGGATTTTCGTGTACGACTATTTCATGAGTGCACCGTGAATATCGGAAATCCGGTAAAACATCAAATCTTCAACATCTCTGAGCCCGGAAAAAGATCGTGAACGAACGGGACAAATGGCGACTTGACGAGAATCATTTAACGTGACAGACGTGCAAACCTTTCTCAAATTGGTGCAGATTTCAATGCTGGGGCATCAACAAGTGCCAGTGTGCGAACTATTAAACGGACCATCATTGATATGGGCTTTCGGAGCCGAAGGCCTACTCGTGTACCGTTGTTGACTGCACGACACAAAGCTTTACGCATCGCCTGGGCCCGCCAACACCGCCATTGGACTGTTGATGACTGGAAACACGTTGCCTGGTCTGACGTGTCTCATTTTCAATTGTATAGGGCGGATGGACGTGTACGGGTAAGGAGACATCCTCATTAATAAATGAACCCTACAGGTCAACAGGGGACTGTTCAAGCTGGTGGAGGCTCTGTCATGGTATGGGGCGTGTGTAGTTGGCATTAAATGGGACCCCTGATACGTCTAGATACGACTCTGACTGGTGACAGATACTAAGCATCCTGTCTGGTCACCTGCACCCATTCATGCCCAGTGTGTATTCAATTTCAGCAGGACAATGCGATACCGCACACGTCGAGAGTTGCTACCGAGTGGCTCTAGGAACACCCTTCTGACTTTAGACACTTCCATTGGCCACCTTAATCACCAGACATGAACGTTATTGAGCATATCTGGGATGCCTTGCAACGTGCTGTTCAGGTGAGATGTCCACCGCCTCGCACTCCTATGGATTTGTGGACTGCCCTGCAGGATTCATGGCGTGAATTGCCTCCTGCATACCTTCAGACATTAGTCGAGTCCATGCCACGTCGTCTTCCGGCACTTCTGCGTGCTCGTGGGGGCCCTACACGATATTAGGTTGGTGTACCAATTTTTCTGGCTCTTCAGTGTAGTAAGCCTACTGCAGTAAAACAGTAATTGTTTCAAGTGGTTAGTTCAGTTTACTGCAATCATTTCAAAACACAACTTTCACGAAAATAAAATAGCTATTTTTTGTATGATTTTTGTATGACCTCTAACGACAACTGTTTCGTTTTCCTTTTGATTCCTTTCTTTTCTTCCAGGATGTACATTTTCAGCTTAAATAAATTAAATTTTTTTTCTTTTTATTATTAATTATTAAATTATTATTAATTTATTATTAAAAATATTGTCGCAGCAATGGTCCTGTCTAGTCCCCGTAGTTATAGTGTTATTTTTAACTGTGGTTTCGTAATAATAATTTTGCTGTGTATATATACTCGTAATATACATACACAAAATTACATTAAATCAAAGGAACCAGTAGTTATCGAAATCACTAATGACTCTATTTAATTTACCTATAAATTAAAGAAATATTGATGAAGTAGTCAAAGACTTTGAAAGTACGGTCGCTTATGCCTAAAGAAAGTAATTAGGTTTAAGTAGAACGAATTTTCTACAAATAAAAGTTACTCAAATATTACATATCATGAGATACAACACTATAATAATAATATGTGACTGTACCTTCCAAAATGGTGGACAATTGAAGCTTTTGCAAATTGAATTTAATGAATATAATACGCACAGTAGGTATATCAGTACAACAATTCTGAAATAAATTAATTTAATGGTATGGCATATAACACTAAACATTTCCAACATACAGTAGAATCCCTATAATTCGTATTGTCAAGGGACNTATATATTTGTCTTAGAAAAACATACCGCTGAGACGCGTAATTGACAAGTAAATTCAAAGAATTTTTTTTTTTTATTCTTTGAAATATAAATGAAATTATATAAATGCATATATACAAGCGTTTATATATACAAAGATGCACTTTCCTTCAAATACAATTTTCTGAACGAAGAACTATATTAGATATTAAGTAAACCAAAACAAATATAAAAATGCTTTTACTGATTCACAATATTATACCGTTTTCTGAATATACACTAGAGAGCCAAAAAAACTGGTATAGGCGTGCGTAGGCAAATAACAGAGGTATGGAAACAATCAGAGTAACGCGATGCGGTCGGCAGCGCCTATATAAGACAACAAGCACCTGGCAAAGTGCTGCAATGGCCGGTTGTCAAGATTTAAGTGAGTTTGAACGTGGTTTTATAGTCAGCGCACGAGAGATGGGACATAAAATCTCCGAGGTAGCGATACAATTTGGATTTTCGTGTACGACTATTTCACGAGTGCACCGTGAATATCGGAAATCCGGTAAAACATCAAATCTTCAACATCTCTGAGCCCGGAAAAAGATCGTGAACGAACGGGACAAACGGCGACTTGATGAGAATCATTTAACGTGACAGACGTGCAAACCTTTCTCAAATTGGTGCAGATTTCAATGCTGGGGCATCAACAAGTGCCAGTGTGCGAACTATTAAACGGACCATCATTGATATGGGCTTTCGGAGCCGAAGGCCTACTCGTGTACCGTTGTTGACTGCACGACACAAAGCTTTACGCATCGCCTGGGCCCGCCAACACCGCCATTGGACTGTTGATGACTGGAAACACGTTGCCTGGTCTGACGTGTCTGATTTTCAATTGTATAGGGCGGATGGACGTGTACGGGTAAGGAGACATCCTCATGAATAAATGAACCCTACAGGTCAACAGGGGACTGTTCAAGCTGGTGGAGGCTCTGTCATGGTATGGGGCGTGTGTAGNACCCTTCCGGTCTTTTTGCCCTGCCCGAATTGCATAAATATAGAGCTGGTGTACAGTCTAGGGTTAAAAACATTATGAGTTAACGAGATTTTTAAGCTGTAAATAAGAATTATAAGACGTTTTAATTAAGCTAAAGCACCAAAATAAATACGTATTATCGAGGGGACCGGAATGCATGGTTTTTTTTACGAATTAAAGNTTTAAGCTGTAAATAAGAATTATAAGACGTTTTAATTAAGCTAAAGCACCAAAATAAATACGTATTATCGAGGGGACCGGAATGCATGGTTTTTTTTACGAATTAAAGGGATTTTCTCAAGGGACCGGCAAATTTGTACGAATTAGCGGGATATACGAATAATCGGGATGCGAAATATCGGGATTTGTTTGTATTAGAAGGCCTTCCTTCCAGAGTACGTACTGTTTGCATGCAAATGTGGTGGGAATTGTTTAAGGAGCCAGAAAACAGATTTCAGTTCGAATCGGTTTAGTTGTTCCAAGAATTTAATAACTTAAAGGCTCTTAGTCCAAGCAATTTAAAGAGGGTCATTTTTAAAACAAGTCACTTATCCATGCAAAATTACTTGATTCACGTTGTAAGTAATAATGTAGGCTTACCTACTATTGTTTGTCTAATTCGTNCTTATCCATGCAAAATTACTTGATTCACGTTGTAAGTAATAATGTAGGCTTACCTACTATTGTTTGTCTAATTCGTTGGGGTTCGTTTAAGCAGTTATTAAATAATTCATCAAATTAAAATTCTTATTATTTTAGGTGGTGCCATCTTTCAAAATAGGAGACAAAAGGATAATTAAATTTAATGCTCTTCTATTTAAAAAGCAGGATGAGTGAAATCTAATTGTTTACTCGACAGGGCATACTAATGTAAATATTTATATAGTAGCCAGTTTGACAGCAATCAGTCGAATAATTGCTGAAATATGACGCCAAGTCTTTGTTTTAAAGTGACGTTAGCTTTTAAATGATGAATTGCATGAATACATAAACTATTTAATTTAATGTTTACCACGTTGACTGTTATCTTACCGAATACGATAAAATCAGTCAATTGTTCCTGATGTATGCTAGAGTAACCAAAAATTTTAAAATGATTCAATTTTGATAATAAATAGCTTACTTGGTTCAAAAGTAAAAATGTCTGGTGCACTTACTGTGTACTATAAGTGTAAGGAGTTTGTTGTGAATCGGCAGAGGTGTTCAAATGTTCTTAGGGACACACAAAGACAGGAAATTAGTATATTATGTCTAGCTTACCTTCCNATCGGCAGAGGTGTTCAAATGTTCTTAGGGACACACAAAGACAGGAAATTAGTATATTATGTCTAGCTTACCTTCCGAGAGTAAGCGTAAAAAAGCGATCATTAAAATCTAAATTTCTTCCGAATGTTTTACATACATGGAAAAAGTATTTCACGGCAACGTCGACGTACTTAGTTCGTTTCTTCTCTAGTTAAATAATTATACAGACTGTATGTAATTTGCGGATATGGACTGCACTACGCGAATCTGTGATCAGAACTAAGTAGAAAATATTCTAGGGTAAAAAAGTTAAACGCCTTTAGTTCACGATACAAACGGCATTAAAGTACAGGATGAGTATAAAAGAATACCCCAACTTTGAAGGTCTATAATATCAAAACCATGCAACATACTACCTCGGTTGACCAATCAAATGAACCGCGGAGCTGTGAAGTTTGTTTGCCATATATTCATAAATGTCCAATGTGACCACCACGAGCGGCTTGAACGACATCTACGCTATAATCGAACTCGTTCCACACTCTTGTCAGCATGTCCGGTGTTACGGTTTGGAAGGGAAGAAGGGTGTAGTATGATTATGGCGAGTCTTGCACAAGGGGATGGAGGACGCGTGCCAGGTGCCGGACAGTCATCATGTTGTGTCGTCACCCAACCACCAGCTTGGATATGAGTGACCTTGACTCCATTCCCATGACCTTTGATGATCCTGACCCAAAAGTACTAAAACATTCAACAAGATAATTTACTGTCTGCAAGAGTGCTATCGACCTGAACCAAATGGTGACGAGGTCCATACCCACAAAGCATGTTAGTTAATTTAATTTAATTTTTTTTATTTTCATCATAATTATTTGTTTTATTTAAAATATATATACAAATGCAGGTAGTTTTTAGCGAAAATGCATTAGAAAAATAAAACACAATATATTTTTAAAAACTAGCTTTATTCAGTAACGCACAAGAAAAAAATTGAAGAAATGCATATACACAGGTATATTTATTGCAATTTTTAGTGTTTACTACTCGAGGTCCGCATCGATGACCCAGGACTTTTAGTGATCTGGGAATCCTCACCACTTGATATCTGACTGTCCATTACGTCGCTTCAGAACCTTCTCGCTCAAATACACATCTGGAAACTTTGTAGGCAGGATCTCCTTTACATAGAAACAACTATGGATAGGAACATTACTCAGATCAATGAGAAAGTAGGTCCTCGGAGCATAGTCTCGTATACACCGTACACGAAGGCGTTCGGGCTCCAATTCGCTGTAAACCATTTCTCGAAGTTGCCTTTCTGTTTGATTATGCACACCAGGTCATCAATCTTAGCTTTAGGCCTGCGATGATACCTCCTCTTCAGAATAGTGTACACGGTTCGAAGCAAGGAGTTGTATTTTATGTCTTCGGGTTTCACATGTGTGGTANCCTCCTCTTCAGAATAGTGTACACGGTTCGAAGCAAGGAGTTGTATTTTATGTCTTCGGGTTTCACATGTGTGGTAGAGTGTAATGCAGAGTTATATTAGTGTAGGAGTTTTGGGAGTATATCCAACCACTTGTAGTTGCCATTCAATGCAAAATGCCTCCACATTTTACCCTTCAGAGTCCTGTTGAACCTCTCGTAGATAGAAGCTTTGAGATTGCTGTACGTGGAATACTGATTTATATTATATATCTTCATTAGGGCATTAAACATCGCGTTGTAGAACTCCTTGCTCTGGTCGGTTTGTAGATCTGCCATGGCGTCGGTGACATAATGTGCATTCTTCGAGTTGACAGGCCTGGCCCAGGTGAAGTTGCTATACGCATCAATGATGGCCAACATGTATTTGAAGCCTTTGTTGACCCGAGTGTATGGTATCATCTCCACGAGGTTGGCTTGAAATAGGTCGTTCATACCACGTATCACGACCTTGCAGCAGCAGTAATTGGATCTTGTGAACGTGTGCAGTTCATTGANAATAGGTCGTTCATACCACGTATCACGACCTTGCAGCAGCAGTAATTGGATCTTGTGAACGTGTGCAGTTCATTGGCGATTCCCAATCGACTCATTGTATGTAGCATTCCTCCTTCAGTTCTTCGATTACTGAAATTATCTTGTAAGTGTGGGAGTAATTTACAATCCTTTGTGAAGCGAGCAGTAGTTGCAGCCTATCAATCAGCTCATTCGGGTCATCCCAAAACACGTAGTCGGTGTTATTGTCGTCGTCTATCTTCGTCAAACCTTCGCCACTTTTCAGTGCTAATCCACTGAAGAGGTTTATGAAAATATCGATTTTGTCATGATCTTCTTCCTTATAACACTAGTCTCGGGATAATTTATTTTGGTAAAATGCATGCGTGAGTTCGAGAAATGTCTTGTATTCCAGCAGGTCGGATTCTGTAAACTCCCTGGCTCCTTGAGAAAAATAAGTTCTTAAAGCCTTGGGGTTCCACGCATCTTGTAATCGGCTACTTAAAAGACCTTACNGGCTCCTTGAGAAAAATAAGTTCTTAAAGCCTTGGGGTTCCACGCATCTTGTAATCGGCTACTTAAAAGACCTTACCTCGTTGAAACTCTAATTCATAACCACCGGGTAAACATTTATCATTATGGCTACGTACACCATATGTCGTATCATTATTGCGATGTCTGTACGATCATAGGTACCAGCGAACGAGAGAATTGGATTTGAGGGCATCTTCCGATACTTTTTCTTGTGTGGCAAATCCTAATCCGATCCATCATCCCGATCCATATACTCATCATCATGTTTCCGGTTCTTCATAGGTTGAACAGTATCGCCGATTTCAGTCTTTACGACCACAGGTGCTCTATCATTCTCTATGAGTACATCAAAATGATGAATAATGGGCTTAAAAAGTCTTCATTTTAAAAAGCATGATAGAGCCTGGCTCTCTTGGCTAGCAAATACTTTTTTGCGAATAGACTGTATCGCAAGACGCAAGTCGTTAGTATGTCCGACTTCGCACTAAAAAAAAAANCAAATACTTTTTTGCGAATAGACTGTATCGCAAGACGCAAGTCGTTAGTATGTCCGACTTCGCACTAAAAAAAAATTGTTACTTTAGGTCTCTTTTATAGGTTTAGTCGTGATTCTTTGACAAGAGTATTTCGATTGTATCCNCAAATACTTTTTTGCGAATAGACTGTATCGCAAGACGCAAGTCGTTAGTATGTCCGACTTCGCACTAAAAAAAAAATTGTTACTTTAGGTCTCTTTTATAGGTTTAGTCGTGATTCTTCGACAAGAGTATTTCGATTGTATCCNAAAAAAAAATTGTTACTTTAGGTCTCTTTTATAGGTTTAGTCGTGATTCTTCGACAAGAGTATTTCGATTGTATCCAAGCATTCGCAGCAGTCATCCACTATGTCCCTGTTGTGTGTCTGAATACATTTTCGTGGCGAGGTGGGAAAACGATGTAGTGAATGTACAGGTCGCATATCCTTCCAGATTTTTCAGTTTCCCCTAATTATGCGCAGACGCTACATTCAGTCCCTCCGTAACTTGTTGGAAACTCGTTAAATGTCCGTCCATAGCATTCACGTCGCAAGCGATTTCAGTTTTCACAAACTCCATCGTCGCCCTAAGCTTGGACAGGTAGTTCTGAAAGAATGTGTTTTTTGTGGTCAACATAATGTAAAATTACATAATGAAGACATTACCAGTTTCGAGGACGACATGTTTAGTAGTGGCATCTTCTGATCGTTTGGGTTCGGCAACATTTCGAATTATTATTCTTACAGAATCTCAAGTTCCATCGTTTCTTGGTATGATACAACCTCCATATTCATCTCTGTCAAGACACAGCTTATGCTGTAACTAATTATTTGTGATCGATGATGAACTGATAGAACCTCCAGTAGTATATAGGGGCCAATCCTTAAAAATCGTCAAAAATTTGATGTCGCAAATTTATATCGTCCATGCGAAACAGCACTAATATGTTTGCATTGTCATGTAGCAGCTGCTTGGGTATGCACGAATAAGCCTGGCTAAGGTACACACACAGTCCATGTTCGCATGCCACCCAATGCTAAAGTATTGCTGTACACACTTTTGTTTCTCGCAGGCAACATCATCAAAGACAAATATGGTATTTGGCAATTCTTTGCTTGGAGGTACCATCTTTTTGTTATCGCTACATGGGAAATAACCCACCGCATTCAAGACTTGCAGTATGCATGCTAGTCGCTGGTATTTCAGATGCTTGAGCGAATTCGAATATAGGTACACATGATCGAACCAAAGACCATTCTCTTCTTCTAGCAGGCTCAGTGGGATGCAGATCTTGCCGCAATTGTATGGCCCTGCGATGATGAACCTCATAGTACTGGGCAACAGTTCGCCATTATGAGAGTCACATGACGTTTCGGAATCTTCCTCAGCAGTAATGCATATGAGTAGAGTAACATCTCGCCTGACGGTATGTTGGCTATTTTCTAATGCTTGATTTATATCGTACATATGTGGAGGAGTAGGACATAGCATAAACAAGCCTTCTGATGACATACACATATTCTTGGCAGACGAACATTTCTTGGAAGTAGAATGTCTTTTTAAATTATCGCTCTAGCTAAACTGTTGGCAGATTTTTCACTCCAATGACATATTTGAATATGTGATACAAACCTATTGTTCTAAGTCTAGAATAAAACTGACTCCAAAAATTATAAAAGAGGTAAGATCAAGTTCGCTAAAGGTTACATCGTATGCTGATCAATAATCTACCATTCGAGCTGCGCATTCCTGGTTACATGTTATGTAGACCAGGAACGAAAATAACTAAATGACTGGCATGCGGTAAGAAAGACATCAATGCATTGGATGATGCATGCAAGGAACACGATGTCGCTTACTCTCTGAACAAGGATCTACAAGCAAATCACTAGGCTGACAATATAGTTGTGCAAACGGCNCAAAGACATCAATGCACTGGATGATGCATGCAAGGAACACGATGTCGCTTACTCTCTGAACAAGGATCTACAAGCAAATCACTAGGCTGACAATATAGTTGTGCAAACGGCCGACAAAATAAGAAAATTGTCTTACACTGGACTTGGAGAAAAAAAAGCTGCTTGGAGTATTTCCAACATTATGAAAGCCAAGGTAAATCTGGGCATGGGCGCAAAGAGCAAGCAGAAGGAGCAAGTGAAACGAAAAGGGGCGACAAAGGGAAGAAAATAATTCAANTGGGCATGGGCGCAAAGAGCAAGCAGAAGGAGCAAGTGAAACGAAAAGGGGCGACAAAGGGAAGAAAATAATTCAAAACCAAGAAAACCTTTACCGGCAGATTTTCCATTGTTTTTGCCTGCACTCGGGGCTCTCGGTGGCCTAACTTAAGGAACAAGTGGTATCGTCCCAGCCATCAACACAGCATCAAACAAACAGAAGCAGTTGTCCGAGGCCCAAATACACAATGAAAATACGAAAACTATGGCCATGGGTAAAAAACAGCTAAGACCTCTACCTAACACTATACCCAGTAGGAGTGAAGTGTGCAAAAGCGATGCAGCAGGAAGATGCAATAATGAAATCTCTATCGAAACAACNAAATCTCTATAGAAACAACAACTTACGAATGTGGATTTGTAACTGTTTGTGCACAAATTAGAGATACCTCATTTTCGTGGTGAGTTTGTGAGAGACGAATTGCCCTCTAAACACAAGAGAGACGAATGTGCCATAATCAACCTAGACATGACAACCGAGTCCAATACACACTGGATAACTTATATGAAGCATTGAAAACATGCAGACTGTTAGGACAATTTCGACTATTTGCATCCTCCTTCCGAACTGCGATGGTACCTGAAAGGAATGAAGCTGACTTACAACTATGAGATGGAGCAGATACTGAATACATGGAATTGTGAAAATTTGTGTCTTCACTTCCTTGTTTGTTCGTACAAGTAAATGAATAAAATAGGTATACATCTACAGGAAACCATCATCACATCATGGTGTGTAGCTGTAAGCTGAAGGGGAATGGTTCATCGGCCTGGTCAAGTTTTAAACCTACATGCACTACCAAACATCGATAAAAAAACNTAAGCTGAAGGGGAATGGTTCATCGGCCTGGTCAAGTTTTAAACCTACATGCACTACCAAACATCGATAAAAAAACTAAAAGCTGTACCTTGTGAAAAGTGGCAATGTGTCCCATGAGATGTCGCTTCCCATAGGCTGTCATGTNAAAAAAACTAAAAGCTGTACCTTGTGAAAAGTGGCAATGTGTCCCATGAGATGTCGCTTCCCATAGGCTGTCATGTAATAGACGACATTGCAAGGTACATTGAAGATTCACTGTCCCCAACACAGAATTTGAACTATGTGGAAATTCCAATACTCTGAAGAGTGTCATCAGATGCAGCGAAAATGTAGACTTTACGAAACCAAATTCCATCAGAATGATACTGGGGCTTGAGCCTTGTATCTACGAAGCTGGTAAAACACATGATTCCTCGCAGTACATAATCACATTGCCGGTAAATGTGATTCAAATAAACTGCAATTTGGCAAATGGCACATACCTCAATGGCAACCCAAGCCATATGCTGCACGAATTTTTGCTTATGGCCCCTATAGGCTTTAAACTGGTCGCACAGCATAATTTATGTTCNCAAGCCATATGCTGCACGAATTTTTGCTTATGGCCCCTATAGGCTTTAAACTGGTCGCACAGCATAATTTATGTTCCGGTAGTTGCGAATAGAGCACACAAGGTGGCCGTGACAGTCATTGACCAGCACAGAAAGTTGGTAAACTTTCAAAACGAAGATATCACCCTACGCCTGCATTTTCAAATATGGAAATAAGATTTACGACGACCAGAAGCAATAAAACAAAGTGTCATGCAAAACATGTAGTCAAAATGCCGCAGGTCGCTAAGGTGTTAACACACACAAAATATATTTTCCTCCATAGTGTCGGTTTCGAAGTCAATCGCCATGGAAGTTTACTTAAATATCGAATAACCGGTCATTTTTGAAGACAGCATGATGGTGGAACTTCATGAGTACCAGCGTTTCCTGACCTACTATTGAAAGTTCGAATTATTGTCCAAAACCAAGGCATCTGCTCTCTTCCTTGCCAGTCTCTCTTGCGAATTAGGGGCACACTGGCGAAAGAAGTTGTAACCAACCCAGCATCGACGAAAATTTCGAGCAATTGAATTCTTCACCTGATCGATTNACACTGGCGAAAGAAGTTGTAACCAACCCAGCATCGACGAAAATTTCGAGCAATTGAATTCTTCACCTGATCGATTGCATCACATATTTCTCAATGGTGTTGAGGTGAACCAGTAGTGTGATGTGGGCATAACCTCTTCGATTAAAAATTACCTTTTGCTCATGCCGAATGAGCTGTATGTAGCGAAGATGGCAGGCTGGCGAATCTAAGATGATTACAGTGTTCCCCTATACCCAGGAGGCAAGTTCGAAGTGTGCAGCCCAATCTCCATGATATTGGAATTCGACGAAGACTACAATCTTATTATCTTCAATTTGAAGCAGAAACTTCAAGCCACTTTGCATGCAGACGCCATCGTGTGTAAGGGAGAAAACCAGGAGACTGTAAATTTGAAACTACAATATATCGAATAGATGCTGCCTAATGTGCAGTTGAGCACTGCTGGACACATAACATTTCTGAGGAATTTGGAAAAGGGGAAAACCGTTGATTTGGCTTTCAGNTGCAGTTGAGCACTGCTGGACACATAACATTTCTGAGGAATTTGGAAAAGGGGAAAACCGTTGATTTGGCTTTCAGGTCGTGGGTCTCCATATCTACCATGATTGCCAGCAAGCCAGCGCATAAACTGGATGGCGAAGGACAGATTTGATTCTGAGAAACCGAGGTACATCATCATTGGGCTACAGACCAGACGTCAGCACNCTGGATGGCGAAGGACAGATTTGATTCTGAGAAACCGAGGTACATCATCATTGGGCTACAGACCAGACGTCAGCACAATGTGAGAATGAGCCATTCACATTTTGATACATGTCAAATAGTAAATGTGAAATATTTTGGGATTTCGATAGCTACATGTTTGTTGACCTGAACATGAACTTTTAAAATTGACAGTATGTATCATCTAGCATATCAGATTTAATTTCAATTTCAAAATGCATATTATGGACATGTTCAGTCCCGATATTGAGCCTGATCACATTCAAGAATATAGCACTGCTCATGGTTTCCGATGCGAGTAAAGAGGACGAGTGTATTAGCTCCAATGTAATCGACAGCAGGATCATATACACGTNCTCATGGTTTCCGATGCGAGTAAAGAGGACGAGTGTATTAGCTCCAATGTAATCGACAGCAGGATCATATACACGACTCATATAAATATTCCTGCACACATATGCTTTCTGATTGATACTTCACGACCAGATTGTATTATACAATTGTCGAGACAAGATCATCAAAATACTGATGTGAGTTCAGCGGAGAATAAATAAATATAACTGTTCACACACGAAAACTGTTTATTTACCTTCGAGTATATTNTGATGTGAGTTCAGCGGAGAATAAATAAATATAACTGTTCACACACGAAAACTGTTTATTTACCTTCGAGTATATTCAGCTTCAAGATGTATTGAAATCTGCAGGGTTTCGAAAGCCAAAATATCTTCATCTCAAGGATATCGCGATGTACTGCGACGATAGAAAAAATGTACACGTTTTCGTTCTGATCTCCATACCCCTGAAAAATGTTGGACGAAAAGAGTAAGAAGACGAACGACTGGCTAGCCAATTACTACCATGGACTGGAATTGACGAAATGTAGGAAATGTTCTGCACGACTTGCTGATGCAGTTTCCAAAGGCTCCGATTTACATAGCAGGACCTGAGCAGAAAAAATGGCTAAGCGATATGTGTAAATTTGAAGTGGAAATTATTGACGTTCACTTCGAGTATGATTGTCCTTCGCTGCACAAGTTGACGAAACTTAAGTCGCATCATAATGTCTGCAACAGGACTGGGCTTACACACTGACGAACGTGCTGCTGCTACACAAATTGTGCACCTCATTTTTGGACTGGGGATCAACTGGCTAAGGATAGACACAAAGTCACCAGTATCAGCTCGAAATATGAGATAATTTAGTTTTTCATGTAGTGGCATACCTGATCGTGACCTATATAATATATAATAGGGGAAAATCGACAATCTCA
This sequence comes from Clitarchus hookeri, assembly GCA_002778355.1. Taxonomy (NCBI): domain Eukaryota; kingdom Metazoa; phylum Arthropoda; class Insecta; order Phasmatodea; family Phasmatidae; genus Clitarchus; species Clitarchus hookeri. The sequence continues at coordinate 805,186 of NQII01000035.1, forward strand.
TTTAGTCGTTGCCTAGAGGTTTGATCATCACCATGACTCCATTCTGCCCTACTAACATTTTTGTAAATGCCAAGCCAGACTACAGTAGCATGGAGTATAGTTACATCGCAGAAGATGGTTATCTGTGTACCCACACACAGACCTGCTATGGAGGGGCCGTGCATTTGCGATTTACACATTTTCCAACCTCTTACGAACCATTGCAGATTCCATTGGACTGTCCGGGACCATCAGCCTGTGTTGTGGTCCACATGACTCTGCAGGCGCAGCTGCCTTGCACTGTGGATCAAATCATCGCCCCAGCAGCCTGGGTGCAAGAAGGATGCCACCAGCCCGACAACCGGATGACGTAGAGTCCATCGTTAACATCAGGCATTCGTGTCAGTACCCACCACAAATGGTTCTGCATTTGGTTCCAGAGACGATCCTGCNTCCATCGTTAACATCAGGCATTCGTGTCAGTACCCACCACAAATGGTTCTGCATTTGGTTCCAGAGACGATCCTGTACCCACTAGTTGTCGCTGTCTCCACCCAGCGAGGTGAATTCCTGGGATTTCCGATGCTGGTTCTGCTACCGACAGACCTGGTGTCGATGAGCCTTCGATCAGAGAGGAGTCTGTTCTACACTACAGTGATAGTGCAATGGATGGTGAATCTAAGACAAATATTGCTGCTGCTTGTGTCGTAGGTCTTCGCAGCGACCTGGGATTTGCGCGGCCCTTCATAGAGCAGTGCTTCTTACCACTATATATGAATTTCTCAGTCTTCTACAAGATATTTTAAAATCACAATTAAAAATCTGCAGACTAAAAAAAAGTTATAAATTTTGTGCTGATGATATATATTTTATTGTATGCATAATAAATGTTGTGTAAAAATATGCTGTTGTTTATTTATTTTTTAACACATTGACGATAACAACTACCTGGCTATATATTTTACTAAATAAAACAATAATTTTGAAAATAAACAAAAATGAAATATATTAATGTACTTACTTTGTGGGTATTGCGCTCGTGACAATTCGGTACAGGTCGACAGCACTCGTGCCGACAGTAAACTATCTCTAGCGGCTGATGCTCGAAACATAAGTTACCAGTGCGCTCAAGTAGGCGATATTAAAAATTAATGTACGGTAGATATATGGTTAGGAAGAGGGCTGGAAGGGAGTCGACAATATAACCAACAAAAATTGGCGAGTTTTGATTGTGCCAGGAGCTTAGTGGCTCCCCGAACCCCGGATCCCTAGATGTACATATTTAAGTAATTTTTTTGTAAATGATTTCCTAATGTTTTAGGAATTGTTTAAAAGTATTACATTTTTTTTTGGTTTTTCGGATTATTTATTAAATTGTTATTTTCAAGGTTATTCAAGGTTATGGGAACGGTGTCAAGATCAAAGGTTAAGCTCAAGGTCACCTAAATCCAACATGGCGGCTTTGTGACATCATGACATGGCGGTCTACTGGCGCCTGGCGCCTGTCCTTCATCCCCTTGTGCCAGAATCATCATAGTCGTACTACTGAAGGGTCTGATTATTAATAAACTATTTCTCCTAGCAAGAACTGGTTTCTGACTGTCATTTAAAAAAAATATTTAAACATTTTTTTAAAACTTTGGTTAGTTTATATACCTGAAATGATGGAAACTGTTACGATTAACATTAAATTCCCCCAAATTAAAAGGTTTCATAAAAAATTTAAAAAATAGCTTATAGTAGTTTTTAAATTGTTCATTAAATATAACGGTACATTACTTTTAACGGCAAGTGTAGGCATAATATTTNGCTTATAGTAGTTTTTAAATTGTTCATTAAATATAACGGTACATTACTTTTAACGGCAAGTGTAGGCATAATATTTTTTACAGTAACGTACAATTTCAACATTATTCTTATTTACAATCAGAAAACCAAACGTTCGTACTGAACAAAGGGACATTTCGTCTAGGCAATAAATTTGGCACTAACAAGGTAAAAAAAAAAAAAATAATAAAACACTTACAATATCGTGATTGAAAAAAGGTGACAAATGTCGTTATCTGCAACCGTAGCGGAATTTTGAGGGTGTCCACACGAGCAAAAACAACGCGCCCCTGGTGTATCTAACAGACAGGTGATTCCTCATAAAAAATTTAACGGAAAATGTAGTACAACGTACATCCTATAGCAAGATGTTTTGCAATTAATTTATTTAAATAAATTAGAAACAACTTGTAACTAAACAACCGATTTGTGGATGATGTTATTTGAGAAATTATCTTATACTTCAGAGAATTTGATTCGTAAAATCACAACCTTTTATATTTAATTGCTGTTGCCAGATTATGATCGCAAGTAAAACATTCTGACACCTAGCTTTTACTGGGTTTTGATGTTTGAAGTCAACATTTGCACACTAACATTAACTCTCTCACTTGTTTTCTATGAATGGGCGAATCGTTAATATTCTTACAGATCTTGGATTGCCAATGTACAGTTACAACTAAATTCTACATAGTATTTTTCACTACGAATAATAACACGAGAAGTACTCTCCAAAGGAAAAGCTGTTATACGCCGCCTAGAATTATAGCCAACGGTAAATATCTTACAACAAAAGCAGTCATGGATATGTCTTCGTGAGCAAACATAATCTCAAAACATGAAGAGAATTCTTGAAAAAAAAAAAAGTTATCTTCTTAGAGTGAGTGAGTGAGTGAGCGAAGAGATTTGGGCGGTCCTTAACATCGGGGTCTTGCGAGACGATGTCAGTGAAGTGAGGTGAGCATGCAGCAGCNCGAAGAGATTTGGGCGGTCCTTAACATCGGGGTCTTGCGAGACGATGTCAGTGAAGTGAGGTGAGCATGCAGCAGTGCCCGAATAAAAGGGTGGGGAAAACGGGTGATTCCCGAGAAAACCCACCGACCAGCGGCATCTTCCGGCACAATTATCTCATGCAAAAATTTGAGAGCGACCCCGCCGGGAATCAAACCCGCTTCGCCGAGGTGGGAGTCTAGTACTCTAACCACTACACCACAGTGGTTTCATTTATTTTCCTAGTGTTCGGTAAAAGTGTGCATATTCTGTATAATCTATCAGAGAGAGAAAAAATTAGAGAGAGAGAGAGAGAGAGAGAGAGAGATCCATTTTCTATATATTTTCCAAGAAGTTGGCTTATGTTTTCTCCCAGTAAATTAGTATACAAAATTTATGGCACATGACATCCAGAGCTCATTGAACTAGTTTAAATAGTGCTATTACAGGCACTGGAATATTTTTTTACAACAAAACATGACTGACTTCTACATGTATGTTACACGAATCAGAAATGAAAAAAAAAATGTAGTGAAAAACCAGATATATTTTGTAGTGTGTTCGAGGCTGCAGCTATAGAAGTAGGTGGTGCAGTTTATGATGGAACATTTACTCTCTAATGTTGCGTCTTCCAGGTTTTGTTGCCATGTTATTTAAACATTTGCGCACTCCTTGGGTTTGTTATATTCTTTTTAGCAAATAGCTAATAATTGTAGTTGCAGTATACCGTCACATACTGTGCATCATGGGGCCAAACTTTCAGCCACGTCATCTTCATTCTGTCAGTAACACTGGTGGAAACACCATAGATATAACATCCTCTAGTGGATTCATCCCCTCTGCATTGCCAATATTTCACTGTTTTTCGAAACGTTTTTCTTTTCTGCTTCTTAAACGTCCGTTAACATTTGTTTTATTCGTATCAAGTGTGTTCGGGCATCGCCACAACGACTTGCAAAGTATCACTGGACGTAGTATACAATTTAGTTAATGCCAGTCCTCTACTTCTTTGGACCTTTACGTTTTAGTTAACATATCCCATCTAAACCTTACCAAAGGTCCATAAAACATTATTGCTACGCAAATCATCCTATATATTACATTTACAGTCGTGTACTATAGTTGCAAAACATAAATGATTCAAATTTTAAAAAAAGTCACCACAAACGAATAACGCATTTTTGTATAATTACCTCTGCCAAAGACACAGATGCAGTGGTCGCAAATAACGTATTGGGACCAAAGCCAAAGGCATGTCATGATGCATGCAATTCATCTCGAATGACTTTTCAGAACAAGTAGCGAAAAGTTAAGAAATTATGATTGTATTCATTTAATAAATAAACTAAAAAACTCATCGCATGCATACAGACCTACAGAAGCCAATATGACGGACATTAACACAATGTAATCACCTGGAAAACATACCTCCAGTTGAAATGCATATTATAATACCGTTTGTTTAGTAGTCATGAAGGATCAATAAAAAATTTAAATAGAACAAGTATATAGCAAAAAAAAAAAAAACATTAATCATGAAAATTAACAAAAGAAGTCACCAAAACGAATAACAAATACCGAACAGGACGACGAAAACCGAGAAAGCAAAGAAGAACATTCCTATCATAAAGATCGTTTACAAAAAATATATTAACCAAAAACCTAAAAAAGTTGAATTGAATACAGCCAAAACAGAAAAGAAAACGAAATATGGTTTAGGAAATGTTAAGAATGTAAAATAATTAAGGAAAAAAAAAACAAACATAATCGCAAATTGGGTCATAAAAAACTTATTAAATAGGAAGGAGATGGGAAATAATCATTAAAATATCGATACAGAAAAGAACGTTTAGAAAAGTTCACTATTGATAAAAGTAAAGCAGAAATTCAGATAACACAACAAAATTAAAAAAAACAGCAGAGAAAAACAAGCCTTCGCGACATTTTGGGGCGTAGAGTCTGCCCTCTACTTCATGTGAGACACTGGAGTTAAATACAATAACAGTAGACTAAATAATTAGGTTTATTTTTGTTTGTTTACCTAAATTCTAGAAGTTAACAAATTTCAGGTCAAGCTCACGGAACCAATTGCATTTTCAAATGGAGTGCCTATCCACAGGAACGTACCTTCTGCCTTTTGGACTACGAGAGCCGTATTTGTGGAAGGCTGTATGCCTTGACTGGAGTGTGATTGTTTGTTATGTCTAAAACTAGTTAAATGCTTATATACACATATATACACACGATATATACACACACCACGTGTTTCTAAAACACGGGGTCAAACTTCCACAGGCCATTCCTTACGATAATAAAAGACGAAATGTGGGTACAACTTATCCCCTAAAGTGATTAAGGAAGCTATGCACCCTCAGAAATTTGAGTTTTATAATCTGTTTAGTTGAAAATATCAGAAACCACCAGTTATTAAGCAACAAATCGGAAAATGGTGGTTTGTATAAATGAGACCTTACACCTCCAAAAACCGCGGTAGGTAATACCACCCCCCTTCTTTTGCAAATGCCTGTTGGCATGGTATGTTTGCATAAAACTTCGTAAAACTACGTGCTAAGAAATTATAAAAGACAACCTGTTAATCAGAACATCTAAATTAACAGAAAAGGTCATCCTGTCGGAACACTCTTAGATGAACCATTTGTAAGATAATTCATTTTGATCATAAAAAAAATGTGTATTGCATACCTTGTCGGCAAACATTAATACAGAGTAAAAGGCATTTTAAAAGAGGGATTTTTTGCGTGCGTGCAGCTCTTTTAATAATCACTTGACGAGAAAAGTTGTACTTACACTTTAATTTTGTAACTAGAACTATCAAATTTTACTCTTTGACTTAAATTTTCATACATCACAAATTCACATATTTATGTAGGTTTTATCTGCTATAAAGACAAAAATTTATTTGATGATCATTTGAGAGTTTAAATTAATTAATAACAACCGGAAATAAAAGACACTTCTACATAGTTTGTTAGTTATTATTAATTGAGATTTATATAGAGAAGCAAGGACTCAAATGGTTGACCCCCGACGTGATGCCAAACAACGAAGAAAGTAATACAGATGGGTGTCAAACTGAAAATAACTATTTATAAATAGCTCGTGTTGCAGTTAAAATACCTCTTATTTGGAGAAAAAATATTAAAGTGTCGTTCATGCAAATAGAAGATCAATTCCTTACAGTCGTAATAATAACAGAATTGACCAAATTTAATCACATATTGTGGACACTGGAAGCTTATGTAGCAGAACTCATTTCCGATTTCCTATGCAAACCCTTATCGCATTTTCCATTCAGAGACTTAAACATTTGATTCAAGAGTTCGAAGAATCCATGGCTAATAAAATAATTGAATAGTCAAATTACTAACAGTCACACTGACTCTCAAAATCTCTAAACTATATCAATAGATATATTGTCACGTCTAGATACACAAATATCACAGTTTACCACTTTGATGAATGAATTAAGAACAAGATCTCGCTCATGGTCAAGAAATTCTATGTTACGCTCACGCTTGACACAGAGGTATCATCCTACGGGGTCGTTCTGTTGGTATCATTTTAAATTCGGTGATAGCGCCAAGAAATTTTGAGCAGCCTGTTATTATCGTCCTAAAATTAGCAGCAATACTAACAAATTGAAAANGAGGTATCATCCTACGGGGTCGTTCTGTTGGTATCATTTTAAATTCGGTGATAGCGCCAAGAAATTTTGAGCAGCCTGTTATTATCGTCCTAAAATTAGCAGCAATACTAACAAATTGAAAAACTAACTCGCTCCACACTGGTTGCGGTAAGTGATAGGCGCAAGATGTCTTAACGCTTGTTTGTTAACGACAAATTGATAAGTCCGGAGCCAACATACCTATCTGTGGTTCCCACTTCTGTCGAAATGCATAAGAAAGTGTCGTAAAGACAGTTATATGCAGCCAATGGGACTACCATAAAGACTTACATAGAACCCTTCNAATGCATAAGAAAGTGTCGTAAAGACAGTTATATGCAGCCAATGGGACTACCATAAAGACTTACATAGAACCCTTCTTACGACTCGATTCAGGAATACGTAGACAATTCTGTTGGAATTTTGTAATAGCAGATGTACAAACGCACAGTGTTGGAGCTTATTTTATTTATAATTGCAACCTTTCGATTGATCCTAAGAATATATGGAATTTAGATTGTACAACCAGTCTCTCTTCAAAAGGTACTCTGACAAAAATTCCTGGGATTGAACCTCTTTATACCAAACCCCCAAATCAGAAATACGCTAACATCATAAAGGAATTTCCAGATCTTCTTAGAGAAAACATTTCCTTTTCTTCATCTCCCATAAATGTGATGGACAACATTATCATAACTGGTTATCTATTCACGGCTGAGGCTCGTCGATTGTCACCACACATGCTAACAGTCGCCAAGTCAGAGTTCCCGCAAATGATTGACATGGGAATCTGTTGAACATCTAATAGTTGCTAGAACATTCATCTACACCTGGTACCGAAGAAAAAAGGATCTTGGCGACCTTGTGGAGATTATAGAGCTTTTAATAATATCACAGTATCCTCTACCCAACATTCGAGATTTTAATAGTCAATTGTATGACAAAAAGATACNCGTCGATTGTCACCACACATGCTAACAGTCGCCAAGTCAGAGTTCCCGCAAATGATTGACATGGGAATCTGTTGACCATCTAATAGTTGCTAGAGCATTCATCTACACCTGGTACCGAAGAAAAAAGGATCTTGGCGACCTTGTGGAGATTATCGAGCTTTTAATAATATCACAGTATCCTCTACCCAACATTCGAGATTTTAATAGTCAATTGTATGACAAAAAGATACNGAGCTTTTAATAATATCACAGTATCCTCTACCCAACATTCGAGATTTTAATAGTCAATTGTATGACAAAAAGATACTCTCAAAAATTGACCTATTCCATATTTATTAGCACATACCCATACATCCTGATGGCATTCCAAAAACAGCCATCATAACGCCTTTTGACGTATTTGAATTTGTACACCTACCACTTGGACTACAGAGATACATTGATTCAGTGGTATGTGATTTTGATTTTGTGTATTGCTACATTGATGACATCACCTTCGTCTTTTATTTGAATGTCTTAATAACCATAACATTAGTATCAACATCAGAAAATGATTTTTCGTATTAGACAAAGTTCCATTTCTGGAATACATCATCAGTGAAAAAGGCATATGTCCATCACCTGACAGAATACAAATTATCACTAATTATCCACTTCAAGAAAAAATTCAAGATTCATGACGTTTTCTTCGAGTAATAAATTTTTACTATCGTACAATTCCTCAGGCAGCCGCATTGTAAGCTAAACTCTTTGATCTTACTCGGGAGCACACAAAAATGACAGAAGAAAGATCTCATGGACTGATGAACTAAATAAGATATTTAATGACGTTAAACCATCCCTTGCAAATACAACACCATTAGCTCGCTCTTTTCTAGAATTGCCATTGATTATAATAGTAGATGCTTCTGATTTTGATCTAGGCACTACTCTTCATCAAGTCAGAAAAAATTGATTGGGCAACACTCAGCATTTTATTCCTAGAAACTCAATGATGCACAAAAGAACTATCCAACCTACGACAGAGAACTTCTTGCAATGTATTCCACNTTTATTCCTAGAAACTCAATGATGCACAAAAGAACTATCCAACCTACGACAGAGAACTTCTTGCAATGTATTCCACCGTCAAACATTTCCAATACATGATTGAAGGACGAGATTTCCCAATCTTCATTGATCAGAAACCTCCAACCTTTATGTTCCAACAACGCCCTGAGAAAGCTACACAACGACAACTACGCAACATAAGATGCATTGGACAATTTACCACCAATGTAAGGACAGAAGAATAAAGCAGCTGATGGTAGCTTACAGATCTACACCATTAGTATTCCTTTGAGTTTAAGTTTGGAAGAAATTCGCTAATGCCCAGACACTAGACGAAGAATAGAATAATTTACATCAACTACCTGTTCACTACAATTTAAAATACTTTATTTACTAATCTTAAACTATTCTATGACAACTCAACTGACAGTTTTAGACTTTATGCTCCTCCAAGATTTCGTCGGAGCATATTTGAGTCTCTCCACAACCTGTCACTCCCAGGAATCAAAGGACCAATTTACCTTATTAAACGTCAATTGTGTGGCCATAGATGAAAAAGGACATCAAGTTGTGGGCATCTTCACGTATTCCATATCAATGATAAAAAATCCGATGACATACAAACAGTGCTATAGATCAGTATGAAGCAGTCACAGAAATATTCAGTTACATGAAAATGTATATTGTTGGACCCCTCTCACCATTACACGAATATTCATTTATTGTCACCATGGTTGACCGGTTCTCTCGGTGGCCAGAAGCAGTTTCAGTAAGAGATATCACTGCAGAAACCATATAATCTGCAATTTTATTGACCTGGATAGCTCGTTTTGGTTTACCAAAGAGTATCACCACGGATCGCGGAAAAAAGTTAGAGTGTGAACTTTTCCGATGCCTCACTCAAACTCTTGGTACTATGCACATGAAAACCACAGCATATGAAGCAAATGGAATGATTGAACGATGGCACAGGCAACTGAAATCGCCTCTGAAAGCTCACCTTACGGATGACTGAGTTACAGCATTTCCGTTGGTTCTTTTGGGTCTGAGATCATAGATAATCCCTGAATGCCATATAAACACTGCGGAAATGACACATGGTACATAAATGACAGTTACACAAAATACAGTTTTCTTCCATAAAGAACTGATGAAAAGTGATTATATTTTCATTCGCTATCAATTCAAAAACCACTACAACCAGTTTATGATGGCCCATACTGAGTCATTTCACGCACTACAAAATACATTAATGTTGACACTCCCTCAGGCTAACCAACCATTTCTGTGGACAGACTAAAACCAGTATTCATATTAACATATCACCATATTCCACAAACCAAAACCAACACTAAAAGGATACAACATGGACCCCTTCCTAGTATACCAAAGTAAGTTCTACATCAACGTACAAAAACTACGAGATCTGGAAGAAGAATTACATTTCCTCACAGATTTCTCGACATTGTCACTGGGGAGGGAGTATAGGGCAACTTCAATTGACAAGACTAAAACTATAAATTCTTACTCTTTGACTTACTTTTCATACATCACAAAATTGACATCTCTATTTACGTTTTATTTATAAGAAGAAAAAAAACGATTTATTTTATGATTACTAAAGAGTTCCAATTAATTAAAAAATAACCGAAAACAAAAGACACTTCTATATCTCATCTTACTTATTATTTATTGAGTGGTATATAGAAAAGCAAGAAGCCAAAGTTTTATATTTTCGTTCGGAATCCAATGCCGAAATTTGTCCTCGTGTTTTAGAAACACAGTGTGTGTGCCTATATATAATAAGAGCTGTGTGAATAATTTATATATGTACATATATACATATGACAAACATATTCATGCACAAGTCACATGCAAAGTTGGAATATTTACTTTTATTTTTGCTTTATTTATTGGTTTTTATCTGAGTTTGCTATTAGTTTCCTGTTTTTTTTTTTTCATTTCGTTTTTCCAATTTTTTTGTTTGAGTTGATCTGAGCCTATGTCTTAAATTAAATAGATAATACGGAATTGTACTAAACTGATATAATAAAATAATGTGTGACTATGTTATATATGTACCTATCCCTACCCCTACTTAAGTAATATAGGTGGCAAGGTAAGGCTTCCGTACTTGAAAATAAAGACCAGTGACCTAAGGTATGTGGCCAAGACAAATGTACTCGTGTAGTGAGACGCGATGATGTAGTGAGTACTTAATAAATTCAAAATAAATACAGTTACATAAGTCTGATCTGAATCAATTCCCTCGCCCCTCCCTGTTCGAGCGAGCGAAACAGTATGCCAAGGTCAGAGAATTAATGCGAGAAGTACGCGGTGATTTACAAAGGTGACCAGCCACATGTGCTAAATAAGTCTATCGGGAATTATACGCTCCTGACCTTCAGCAGATTGAATTTATGAGGTTACCTTTGAAATAACGTTCTGGTAATTGCCCTAGTCTTTCTCAGTGAGACACGAGTTGCGGGAAATATTCTAGATCGGGCTAGCCAGCGAAATTACTTAAGACACGACAGGCCTCCGAGGTAACAGTTTAGAGTTTGGAGGATTGTGCGACCTTAAGCGCCAGGTGTGTGAAGACATCGAAGCGACGAGCCAGAGAGCGACGAGTGGCGGCGAGAGTGACCAGCAAGAGGGAAGTCTGCGGACTGCAGGCATGGGTACAGTGAAGAGTGAGACTGACGGGAGGGACTACTGAACTGGATGCGTGAGTGACAGGCGTTTGGAATCATGGAAATATGCAGAATGAATGTGTGTAAATAAGGAGTGTTAATTGACTAACTATTATAGATAAATTAATAACGAGTTTAATTAAAATTGAAAGATATATTAAATATTGCGCTCACAGAGAATATTAAGGGTAGTAGTGGAGATAAGATTTCTAATATGATAAGTAATATCTGTGTGAACAGATTAAAAATCAAATTTAGTTATTTTATGTTTATTAATATCTCCATCCCTCACGAACTCGGATACGCTCCTCTGGCGTCTTTTAGCACTGGTGTCAGGAGTGGGATGGTAGTGTTCGATTGTAAAATAAGTATGGTAAAAATCTAGTAATAAGTGATATTAAAACAAATTGATTAATTGAAATAGCTGTTGGCAAAAAAATTAAGAATGTTTTATACAACCATCGCAGTGAGTGTTAACTAAAAAAATATCTTCAGAACAGGAAGCACTGCCAGCTTTAATTGAGGGATTAGGTAGCCAAGTGAGCTCAAGTGTTATAGCTTTGATAACAGTATTAGTAGTGTGAACGAAATTGTAAATACCCAAAACAGTAATGTGAAAGAAAGTGTAAATTATATTGTAAATACCCAAATTAGTAGAGTGAAACAAAGTGTAAATTAAATTGCACATACCCAAATTAGTGTTTTAAATAGCCAGATAACTAATGTGAGAAAGTTAATAGATAAAAAAATATACATAGTAAATAAGACTGTTGACAAGCAGATATATAATGTAAATAGGAAAATAGAAGGCATTCGCCAGTTAGTAAATACGAGAAGTGACTGTGTAAACAAGAATATTTGCAGTTAGAATGAAAGGATGGATACTGTAAATTATATAGTAACCAGCGAAAATAGAAGGATGGAAGGCCTAAACGAAAGGTGGAACAGTGACGAGAATGAAATGAAACAGAAAACGAGTGCATTGGAGGAGAAATTGCAGGAATTTCTCCAATAGCAGAGTTCCAACATCATCACACCAGTAGCCGAGATGATTGGGGAAGCAGTACAAGTTGTAACCAATACAGCAACCTCGGAGGATAGTCAGCAACTCTGAGGCATTGATGTCGGGCAGCCAGTATTGGGGAAGGGAATTGTAATTAAACTCACCACTTTTGACAGCCAAACTCCTTGGCAGGAGTACCAAAGCCAGTTCGAAATAATCGCCACACTGAAGGGATGGTTAGACGAACAGAGGAAGAGGTGCGGCTAGCGGTACATCGGGCTGCACTCTACACCATGCAGGATGCCCTGGTCCAGGCACTACTGGTGGAGTCAGAAAGACAGGGGTCTGCACCCCGACGTCCGGTATGGGCAGTAATGCTGAACGAAGACAACGAAAACAGCACTAAGAAGACATCGAAGGAGTTTCAGATGGCAATGAGGGACATCGCTTCCAGGGTACGTTTTACAGAGCTTCGCCACTCCCCACACAAATGGCCTGAGTGTTGCTCATGTGGACAACCGGTCCTGAGAGCCTACTGCTGTCACAACAGCAGCAGAAACAAAAGCAGCATTGGAAAAATTACCAGCGAAAGGCAGGTGAAAATACAGCACATTCGGAAAACTTGTAAACACTGGTCTTGGGAGGCGAAGGTCGGTGACGCTGTAGGGAAGGCCTCAATATTTTTTTAAGTACGGTCGGTGAAACAGGATTTGGATACAATACTGGTCGAGGTAAGCCTGAATGATGTTCCTTGCCAGATGGTCATCGACACTGGGACGACCATAACAGTAGTAAGATCACACATCCTCGGACCTCCCCCCCCCCTTTCCGTGACAACCCGATGACAGTTTGGATCAGTGCTATGTGACTATGGTAACAGGCGAGACCACACCAGAGGTAGGTAAGAGTGAACTTGAAGCTTGGTGATCATAGCCTAGAGCACGATGTGCATAGCAGAAATAGAGGATGACTGTATTTTGGGGCTTGATGTTCTACATAGGCTGGGTTTCTGTATTGATATTCGACTTGTGGTACGGGTAGGCAGTACAGAGATTGTGGTGTCAACAACTATTTTCGCCAATTAGCTGCCCAGTAGTTTGTTGTCAACTCACTGTGCTACGTGTTTCTAGTGAAATTGTCATGACAGTCAGATGCCAAGGAAAATTTGTCATATTGTTAGCTCTAATTGAGCCAGCAGAGAAAGGCAGCATCCCTCCACGCAGTGTCGTTGCAGCAAGGAACCCGATCTCTTAAATTCTGACAGTTTGCAAGTTATAATGATAAATTTGTCCAATAGTACCGTTCTTCTTGAGAAGGGGGCGGTGATAAGGGTTTTCAAGTAAACACAGTAAAACAAATCGAAAGCCCTTTACCATAAGTATTAGAGGAACTCCTAGTAAGAGCAAGAGAAACATCAACAGGCAGCAGCAGAAGACTGTATCTGAATTACTGCAGATAAATAGGGACGCCTTCTCGTGTGGACCTAATGAATTTAGAAGGACTAATGTGACATGCCACGACATTTATACAGCAGATACCAGGCCCATAAGACAACCACCAAGATGACTGCCACTAGCTACGCATAATGCAGTTGAGGGAATTCTGAAAAAAAAAAAAAAAAAAAAAAAAAAAGGAGCTAGATGTAATAGGACCGTCAGTTAGTCCATGGTCTTCCCCCATTTTACTTGTCAAGGAGAATGATGACTCTCTGAGGTTTCTGTAGATTATCATCTTAATAATATGGCAAGGAAAAACTCTTATCCACTTCCAATGATAGATAACACACATTCAACAGGTTTGTAATGGTTTTCTACTTCGGACTCGAAGAGTGGATACTGACAGTGCGAGGGGCTCCAGAGGATCAAGAGATGATTACAATTTTTGTCCAAAAGAAAAGAACCTGGCAGTTCAAAGTTATGTATTTTGGGGTGTTTAATGTCCCTGCAACCTTCGAACGCCTGATGGGAACAGTCCTCGCTTTGGATATGTCAGGTTTACCTAGATTACGTTGTTATGACAGGAGGAATATTTAAGAGCATCTATCACGCTTAGTTTTCTGCTTGAAAACAGAAAAATGGCCATAGCAGATTATTTCTTTGTTTCAAATATATTTTCACATTTTTGACATGTTGCATGATCTGCTTTCTATTACCTGGACAGGAATTTGAGTATGAAATGTTCAGTTTTGGACAGTTTTGCACGTCGTGAAAAGTGTACACATCTAATAAATAGAACTATATCACTGATTTCAAGATGTGTAATGTAAAACTACAGAAGAATACATATGCTAAATCAGCAAAAANAAATAGAACTATATCACTGATTTCAAGATGTGTAATGTAAAACTACAGAAGAATACATATGCTAAATCAGCAAAATTGTTTGTAATATTTTTGTAATAAAGAGTTATGTATTTTCTCACTGATTTTAAAAATCGCAACATTAATAATGAAAATTCCTTTCACCACATCAACTTATGCATTGCTGCCTAATTCACCAAGTATTGCAGTCTTGTCAGAATGTATGTTAGCTCTTTTTATTTATTTCCAAATTCGAAGACACACATTTATTGACTCTGATATGCAATCTTAATGCATTGCAGGACTGTCAGCCCAGAGGGATGCTTGCAGCCTCTCTGGTGAGCTCGCTTCGCACCAAGGGGCGTATTCTTATTGCTGGTGGCAATTGCATGCAATAAAGTCTGATATGTATATTTTGGAGCATAAACAGCAATGCAGTTTACTATTAAGTGTACATTTATCGTGTTTGCCAGAAGTGGTGTGCATAGTCTCAATTCCAATGAATACATAACTCGCACTGCTTTTGTGTTTGTTCGTACGGGTGGGAAAGAAGAAAATAAAGCCATACCTAAATTGAAGGTTAAAGGTATCCGCATTCTCAAATTGAACATAACAGGTTGCTCGGGAATAAAAGTCAGTTTCCTTACCTGACCCAAATAGCGATTTTTGGAATAAAGTAAGTATCTTCATCAGTCGAAATAGTTTCTGGTCTCAGCAACACGTTCACTGGAAACAATCAGCAAAGAAGTGACAAAAGAACAATTTTGTAATCTGGTTCCATAGCAACAACCGGACTTCTGTACCAGCAACAGAATATTACGTTCCTTATTATTGCTCTGTTTGCTGTGGTAGCAATCACAAGTTTGCTGAAATTGTTCTTTTAAAGGAACAGTCTGTTCTGTAGGAGGAACAGAATGCTCTACTGTAGGAACTGTATTCATAGTTTCTAATACATTCACAGACAGGAACACTACACACAGTTACAGGTACATTGCATTTACTATCTACGTTAACCATATTTAGATTGCACAAAAAACCAATCTGTTTGCTGTCCCTATATTAATATTCTATACATGTTATGGGTACAGAAATTTGATTCCTACAACCACATTTCTTTCTCAGTGTACCTGATGACTATTCACAAGGTTGTCAGTCCTGTCTTTGAAGAAACGTGGCTGCAGTGAGCCAAGGAATTCCTGGAGTGCACTTTCCACACTAACCATGTTTTTGAATTCCCTGTACTTCAGGAAGTGACTTACACGCATAAGTATGCGGCGGTGTTATTGTGCTAAGTCAAATATCTGGAGAAAGAGGGGTTATTTCATACTTCAGCTGATAGTAAATTCTGCTTCGTGGGATTTGACATCTTCAATACTGGAGCATTCCAAACATCACGGGACAACCATTGTCTTGTCATCCATCTTAAGTCGTCTACAATCATGCAACCAAACAAGAATTTCAGTGCCTAAATATATTTTTTCCACCAGGCATAAACCATTGCACGAAAAACCTTAGCGGTCTTCAGGCTGGCATCATGTCCACATCGTGTATTGGTCAACTATTTTTTCTTCAGTCATGCATGTATTTCAGAATTCTGGAATAATGTTTGCTGATTTGGTTTATGGTTTCCAGAAAAGGAAACTTCTGTGCTGTGTACCTTCCTTATGTACTCCTGTTTTGTCCAGATGCAGGAAATGAGCAAGAGGATAAAAATGATGTAACTACTGAACAATAATTGCAATACACAAGCAAATAAGGTTGTAAAAGTGGTTCTGGTCCTCCATTTGCCTATATGAAGTACTAATTTTTCCCTCAATGTGGAATTTGAAATGTGTAATGCAAATTATATGACTAAAATTCTTAAATATTTCAGTATATAAAAAGGGAATCTAGCATTATTTAAAACATAAAGATTGAAATGTAAATTTAACAATAAAATATAAAAAATCTTTATTAATTTGTTTTAAAAAAATTAAAAAAAATTTTGTATTAAATTTATAACTGTAATAAATAAAAAAAAAATTGAATAGACTTTTGTTGAAAATATTTTAAATAAAATATTATATCGGAATACTGAAACACTGCGACTTTTATTAAGTGTAAAAAAAATTTCATAAATCTTTTAAAAACTATCCGAACTAATATTATAAATGCGAAAGTGTGTTTGTTTGTTTGATTGTTTCTTTATTCTTCTTTCACTTCGCAACGGAGAAACATATCGACGTGATTTTTTTGTACAGAGATAGTTGGAGGGACGGGCAGTGATATAGGTTACTTTTAATTGCGAAAAATATCTCATTCCCTCAGGAAAAAAGTTTTAGTAAAAATAGCGATCGGGGTAGAATGCTGCGTCAATGTAAGTTGATAGTGTGAGACGACGTCACAACGGATCGACGTGATTATTTTAACAGATATAGTTGGAGGGATGGGAAGTGACATAGGCTACTTTNAAATAGAACTATATCACTGATTTCAAGATGTGTAATGTAAAACTACAGAAGAATACATATGCTAAATCAGCAAAAATGTTTGTAATATTTTTGTAATAAAGAGTTATGTATTTTCTCACTGATTTTAAAAATCGCAACATTAATAATGAAAATTTCTTTCACCACATCAACTTATGCATTGCTGCCTAATTCACCAAGTATTGCAGTCTTGTCAGAATGTATGTTAGCTCTNCTTTCACCACATCAACTTATGCATTGCTGCCTAATTCACCAAGTATTGCAGTCTTGTCAGAATGTATGTTAGCTCTTTTTATTTATTTCCAAATTCGAAGACACACATTTATTGACTCTGATATGCAATCTTAATGCATTGCAGGACTGTCAGCCCAGAGGGATGCTTGCAGCCTCTCTGGTGAGCTCGCTTCGCACCAAGGGGCGTATTCTTATTGCTGGTGGCAATTGCATGCAATAAAGTCTGATATGTATATTTTGGAGCATAAACAGCAATGCAGTTTACTATTAAGTGTACATTTATCGTGTTTGCCAGAAGTGGTGTGCATAGTCTCAATTCCAATGAATACATAACTCGCACTGCTTTTGTGTTTGTTCGTACGGGTGGGAAAGAAGAAAATAAAGCCATACCTAAATTGAAGGTTAAAGGTATCCGCATTCTCAAATTGAACATAACAGGTTGCTCGGGAATAAAAGTCAGTTTCCTTACCTGACCCAAATAGCGATTTTTGGAATAAAGTAAGTATCTTCATCAGTGNGCTCGGGAATAAAAGTCAGTTTCCTTACCTGACCCAAATAGCGATTTTTGGAATAAAGTAAGTATCTTCATCAGTCGAAATAGTTTCTGGTCTCAGCAACACGTTCACTGAAAACAATCAGCAAAGAAGTGACAAAAGAACAATTTTGTAATCTGGTTCCATGGTAGCAACAACCGGACTTCTGTACCAGCAACAGAATATTACGTTCCTTATTATTGCTCTGTTTGCTGTGGTAGCAATNTAGCAACAACCGGACTTCTGTACCAGCAACAGAATATTACGTTCCTTATTATTGCTCTGTTTGCTGTGGTAGCAATCACAAGTTTGCTGAAATTGTTCTTTTAAAGGAACAGTCTGTTCTGTAGGAGGAACAGAATGCTCTACTGTAGGAACTGTATTCATAGTTTCTAATACATTCACAGACAGGAACACTACACACAGTTACAGGTACATTGCATTTACTATCTACGTTAACCATATTTAGATTGCACAAAAAACCAATCTGTTTGCTGTCCCTATATTAATATTCTATACATGTTATGGGTACAGAAATTTGATTCCTACAACCACATTTCTTTCTCAGTGTACCTGATGACTATTCACAAGGTTGTCAGTCCTGTCTTTGAAGAAACGTGGCTGCAGTGAGCCAAGGAATTCCTGGAGTGCACTTTCCACACTAACCATGTTTTTGAATTCCCTGTACTTCAGGAAGTGACTTACACGCATAAGTATGCGGCGGTGTTATTGTGCTAAGTCAAATNGTTTTTGAATTCCCTGTACTTCAGGAAGTGACTTACACGCATAAGTATGCGGCGGTGTTATTGTGCTAAGTCAAAGATCTGGAGAAAGAGGGGTTATTTCATACTTCAGCTGATAGTAAATTCTGCTTCGTGGGATTTGACATCTTCAATACTGGAGCATTCCAAACATCACGGGACAACCATTGTCTTGTCATCCATCTTAAGTCGTCTACAATCATGCAACCAAACAAGAATTTCAGTGCCTAAATATATTTTTTCCACCAGGCATAAACCATTGCACGAAAAACCTTAGCGGTCTTCAGGCTGGCATCATGTCCACATCGTGTATTGGTCAACTATTTTTTCTTCAGTCATGCATGTATTTCAGAATTCTGGAATAATGTTTGCTGATTTGGTTTATGGTTTCCAGAAAAGGAAACTTCTGTGCTGTGTACCTTCCTTATGTACTCCTGTTTTGTCCAGATGCAGGAAATGAGCAAGAGGATAAAAATGATGTAACTACTGAACAATAATTGCAATACACAAGCAAATAAGGTTGTAAAAGTGGTTCTGGTCCTCCATTTGCCTATATGAAGTACTAATTTTTCCCTCAATGTGGAATTTGAAATGTGTAATGCAAATTATATGACTAAAATTCTTAAATATTTCAGTATATATAAAAAGGAAATCTAGCATTATTTAAAACATAAAGATTGAAATGTAAATTTAACAATAAAATATAAAAAATCTTTATTAATTTGTTTTAAAAAAATTAAAAAAAATTTTGTATTAAATTTATAACTGTAATAAAAAAAAAAAAATTGAATAGACTTTTGTTGAAAATATTTTAAATAAAATATTATATCGGAATACTGAAACACTGCGACTTTTATTAAGTGTAAAAAAAATTTCATAAATCTTTTAAAAACTATCCGAACTAATATTATAAATGCGAAAGTGTGTTTGTTTGTTTGATTGTTTCTTTATTCTTCTTTCACTTCGCAACGGAGAAACATATCGACGTGATTTTTTTGTACAGAGATAGTTGGAGGGACGGGCAGTGATACAGGTTACTTTTAATCGCGAAAAATATCTCATTCCCTCAAGAAAAAAGTTTTAGTAAAAATAGCGATCGGGGTAGAATGCTGCGTCAACGTAAGTTGTTAGTGTGGGACGACGTCACAACGGATCGACGTGATTATTTTAACAGATATAGTTGGAGGGATGGGAAGTGACATAGGCTACTTTNGACGACGTCACAACGGATCGACGTGATTATTTTAACAGATATAGTTGGAGGGATGGGAAGTGACATAGGCTACTTTTTATCCCGAGAAAATATCTCATACCCTTGGGGAAATTCTTATTAGAAAATGAAAAAGTATACAAACGGAATATCAATGCAACGTCGCAACCGAGCAACAGCTCTACTTAATTTCTTGCACAGAAATAGTTGGAGGGCTGAAAGGTGATATTGGTTACTTTTTATCGCTAGAAAATATCTCAGAAAATTTACAAACGATACTAGTGAATCAAGTCAGAAAAAAGTTTGCCGCCAGCGCGCTTTCTTGCAATACGCTGTCTAAACCGTTAAAGATGGAACAATATCATGTAGTNAAAGTTTGCCGCCAGCGCGCTTTCTTGCAATACGCTGTCTAAACCGTTAAAGATGGAACAATATCATGTAGTAAAGAATTGTGCAGAATAAAATAACCTAAAAAAAACTCCGCTGTAGCATATATCTATCTATAACAGAGAAACACTAATAAGAGTTTTTACTATTTAATTCACTGACACGTTGAGTTTTATGATATGTATAGAGTATAAAAGACTAACACTAAGTAAAATTCAAATTTATTTAAAAAAAAAACCTACACAATAATTCTGTAGTCCATGCGAACGGAGCCGCGAGCACAGCTAGTTATAAATAAAATGATTATATTAAAATTCTCGCTGACTAATTGTCTTAAAACTAAATAAAAATATGAAAATAATTTTAGTTGTTTAAAACACTGTGCCATTTTTAAAAGTTAAATATCAATCGTGTAAATATTCGTTATATATAAACATTATAGTCTCCTTAAACTAATAAGAATAATTTACACAATACTTATATATATATAATTATTTCACTTATTAAAAATTAAAAAGAATTCTTAAATATTAATTGCAACACTTCTGAAAAATATTTTACACCAACTATTTAACAAAAATCCTGACGCGCCCCGCGTCCCGAAAGACAGTTTATTCGTCAGAAGACATGCTCTGGCGAAATGCTCAGGCGGACGACCGCAATAAATACTAAGGGTTTTGCAGACGTGCTGGAAGAATGACGCCAGGAAGACGCTGCCACGCCTCGCAGCTGCAAGGCATGCTACCAAAGGTTCCTGCAGGTGCAAATGTTCCTGCACGTGCAGACGATATCCGGTGACAGCAGAAGGAACACGTGCGCCGAACCAAGAGGCCACCTAAGTGTTCCTGCACGTGCAGAACGGAACAACAAACTTCCATGCCAGAATCAAGGGGCGACGCCGTGCCCGCCGGGCCACGTGCGGATCACAGGAGCAGCGGCCACGTGTTTTACGACCCAGGGGGACGTGGTGGACAGCGCNTAAAGCCATACAGGAAGTGTGAAGAATCTTGCGCCCCCACGACGCAAATCGCCGCGTCGAGCCATACGTAGCCTATGTAGCAAAAGGGGAGGGGAGAGTTGTGCGTGTGTTCCTGTAGAAGTGACCCTGTTAAGCATAAATAAAACTGACTTAGGGTAACTTGAAAACAAGGTGAATTTATTTGGTAAATTGGACCTAGAGACAATAGTGTCGAAATATTCCTACGCCCTAACACGGAGGGCTAGCATCAAGTGCTGGCACCTTACGCCGAGAGCAGATTCCATAGCATTGGGCAGGTATCAATTTTTGGCGCCCAACATCGGGCACGCTGAAGTCTGTATAGACGGAGGCCAGAACAGTCTAAGTACCCGGGAGAAAAGAGGATAGCCCCTACCGAGCAGCGGGCACATTCACGACTTCGGAGAGGTCATAAAATTATCCCTCGTGGCGCCCTCACCGACCGTAGAACCCTGAAGGGAACGAGGTAATAAACAATACGAGAATGGCAGGCCACAGACGTGCGCGGAGTTTAGAAGAAAGGCGGAGAGCGAAGACCCAGGAAGAAAGGGACGAGATATGGAAAAAGTCATCCCCAATTAACACACAAACGCATATCGAAAGCAGGGGGGAAAGGAGGGAGCAGTGCAGAGCCCCGCGATGCCAAGGCACGGGACTATACATAGTACAGTTCCGCAATTGCCCGCAGCGGCAATGCAACCAATGTATCGGCTGGCCAGATGTTTTCCGTCCGACACAAGGAACAGGGTACCAGTGCATTGATTGCCAGGAGCCGTAGACACAGTGCGACCTCCTGAATTGCCCGGGACACAACACGCACCTGACTCGGTGTGCTACCTGTACACAGGTATTCCACAACATATGTATAGGGTGGCCTGAGGGGCCCGATGGCAC
Source organism: Clitarchus hookeri (assembly GCA_002778355.1). NCBI lineage: Eukaryota > Metazoa > Arthropoda > Insecta > Phasmatodea > Phasmatidae > Clitarchus > Clitarchus hookeri. The sequence continues at coordinate 827,150 of NQII01000035.1, forward strand.
GAGAGGCTGGGTATACCAGTGCGGGGTATGCCAAAAACGGACAAACCGGGAGCTCCCTTCAAACGCGGACCAAACGTGGGGCACCTGGGCAGAGGGAGGACCAGGAATAGTGGGGGAAATGGTCCTGCCGGAGTTAGCAGGAAGACCCACGAAGATCCAAAACGATTCGTACAGAATTGCGAACACGAGTTACGCCAGGGGGGGGGGGGG
>NQII01000035.1:827836-869867 GCA_002778355.1 Clitarchus hookeri
GACAGGTATGGGGAGTTTATAATGACATGGGAACAATTCGCTGCCCGACTGAGCAGTAAGTTCGCAGGAGAAGAGGTGATAACTGGGCTACGAACCGAGTTCTACACCCAGCAACAACAGAACGAAGAGGAAGTAGAAATCTTTATTAGAAGGAAGGCGCAAATGTACGCACGCATCGCGCCAGAAGGAATGGAAGCGGAGGGAGTGTGTATAATTACAAGACTATTGATACCAGCCCTAAGGAGTGTCCTTCGCCACCCTCGGGCAACAGGGATAGAGGAGCTCGTAGACAGGGCGAGTGAGGCGGAGATCGATTACCAGGAGATGCGCGCAATAAGGGTCGGGACCCACCTCCCCACGCACCCTCCTGCNCGGAGATCGATTACCAGGAGATGCGCGCAATAAGGGTCGGGACCCACCTCCCCACGCACCCTCCTGCCGGCGGCCCAGGGCAGACAATACAGAATAACCGTCCCGACAAAAGCGAAAATAAGGGCCCGCCCCAGTGTTGGTGCTGCCCTGGGAGGCACCTCCACCGGGATTGCCCCACAATAAAAGCCCGGGTAGCCGCCGAAAAGGAAAGGGCCACCCAGAACTCCCCCCCTTGGAATAGGGAAGGCGACTCCCTAGGGGCGAGAGGCGGGAAACACTCTCGCCGGGACCCCGAGACAACCTGCGTCCCAGGCGTAAATAAATGGGTGAGACAAATATACACTGTGGGCGAACCGGAATCGGGCACGCAAGCCCCTTGGATAGAAGCCCGGATTAATGGACATGCCGTTAAGGCGATCTTAGACACCGCCGTAGCCGGTCACTTCATCAGAAGCCAGCTGCTGACACCAGAACAAAGGAAAGCGACGCAGAAGGATGCCCGACGCGTCCAAATGGCCCAGACAGAATCCCGACTGACAATAGAGGGAAAAATCACCTTGCCAGTATACACAGGGGTTGAAACAGTACCCACGGAGTTCTTCTGTGCCCCGCAGTTAGCGGAAGAAGTAATCCTCGGGCAACTGTGGCTGTCGAGCCAAGGCTGTATAATCGACTGCGGGCAAAAGTGATTATACCTGGGCAGGCAGGACAGAATGGCCATAAACTGGGAGGCTCCCGTAAAAACGGAAGGACCAAGAGCCATATCCGACCAGGAGGTGAACCACCAGCTAAGACCCGACCAGCTGCGGGCGTTAGTACGAATAATAAACACCCATGTGGCGATATTCGGAAACAGCGGCCGATTACAACAGACCACAGCCATCCAACACGAAAACTGGGTAAAGGATGCGCGCCCCATATACTGCCGCCCAGGTAACCTGTCAGCCCACCGCCGACAGATCATCCTCGACCAGGTGGCCGAAATGAAAGAACAGGGGATAGTGGAGCCGACTGACTCCCCATACAATGCCAGGGTAGTGCTCGTACCCAAGAAAGGTGGGGAACTTCGATTCTGTGTGGACTTTCAAGCTGTAAATGACATAACACACCCAATAGCCCCACCTGCGATAAACATCACAAATATGCTCCGCGACCTAGGGGACACGCGTATATTTTCCACACTGTACATGCACAGTGGATACTGGCAAATCCCTGTGCACACAGAGTCCCGTAAATATACCGCGTTTACCACCCCAGAGGGCGAACACTGCAGTTCCGAGTAATGCCCTTTGGCTTAAAGAACGCACCGGCTACCTTCCACCGGTTGATTTCGACCGTGGTACTGACTGGCTACAGCGGCTAATTCTGCCTGGCGTATCTGGAGGACGCCGTGTATTTCTCGCACATGGGAGGAGCACCAGGTGCACTTGCACAAGGTGCTGGAATGGTTCGAGCTCCATGGTCTGATGTGCTGGCTGGAGAAATGTCACTTCGGCAAAACCCAGGTCGAGTATCTAGAGCACATAATCACCCCAGAAGGGAATTACCCAAAAGCCGAAAAGGTGCGGGAAATCGAAGATGCCAGGGTGCCAACAAACCAGAGACAATTGAGGTGATTCCTGGGACTGTGTAATTGGCTCCGCGACTTCATCGAGGATGTCGCCTCTCTTATGGCTCCCCTCAACGAACTTCTACCCAAAACAGTGCGCTGGAGGTGGAACGACCACCATGAAAGGGCCTTCCGAGAAATTAAGGCGCGGTATAGCGGCATAAGCATGTTATATCGCCCTATGCCCGGGTTACCACTAATCCTGCAGACGGACGCAAGCGGAACCGGAATGGGGGCAGTTCTGTATCAGGAACAGCCACAGCACCCATGACGAATCATCGCATTACCAGCACTACGCTCAAGGAGGCCGAACGACGTTACCACAGTAACGGGCAGGAGTACTTGGCGGTGATCTGAGCAGTCCGCAAGTACCGCTACTATTTAGAGGACAGGCCCTTCGTCCTCCGTACCGACAACAAGGCCCTCACTTTCCTAAGAACCAAGAGCAGCAAGAGGGCAAAATTGGGGCGGTGGGCGTTGTTCCTAATGGAGTTCTCCTTCACGGTAGAGCATTGCCCAGGGTCTGCCAACGAGCTACCCAACACCGTGTCCCGTCAACCACAAGGATCAGACAAAAACAGAGGGGTGGACAACTGGGACCGTATGCTTCCCCCCTCCCCACCGAAGCCATCACAGCCAGGACACATGGGGCTACAGCTAATTAAGTTCCGGGAGAGCAAGGAACTGCTACAAGACCTACAGCAGGCCGATCCCGCACTTCCGGGGCTAATGGAGAGACACCCCGACCGATACGAGATAAGATGCGGCGTAGTCTGGGCAAGGACCCACCCACGAGCCGATCATTGGAAGGTCTCGGTCCCCAAAGAGTTATGACCCAGCCTCTGCGGGCACCATCACGACCATCCCCACGCAGGAAACCCTGGGTGCCAAGAAACATTAAGGGCCCGACCACCCGATACACCTGACACGGAGTCGTGCGGGAAGTCAGGGAGTATGTCGCCAGGTGCCAAACGTGCTGTGCAAACAAGGTATACCGGGTGCCAAAGACGCAGTATACGCCCAGGGACACCCCGGGGAAAACAGTACCTGCTTGTCGTAACCGACCAGTTCTCCCGGTGGATGGAAGCATTCGCTGTACCTAATCAGTAAGCAGGCACGATTATCCAACAAATGGAGCGGGAGGTTTTTCCCAGGTGGGGGTTTCCTTTGTGCGTCCTAACTGACAACGGCTCCCAATTCACCGGCACAAAATGGGCGAAGGCGTGTGAAGCATGGGGGGCCGAAAGCTGGATGACACCCACATACCACCCCCAGGCCAACCCTACAGAACGCCAGAAACAGGAGCTGAAAAAGAACATGCGCGTCCCGATGGGCGACAACCACACACAATGGGACATGCACATCCCAGAGATCCTGTACACACTGCGGCGCCGGCACAATGACACCCTAGGCACTTCGCCCACCCAACTTATACTCGGGTACAATCTCCGCCGCCCAGGAAAATGGCAGTGGGAGACCGAGGCGACAGAGCTGCCCGGCCCCGAAGCCATAAGGAAAGCGACTATACGAAGAACGGGCACGGCGCGGAGAAACCATCAGAGGTACATCCGACGCAAATACCTGGAACCAACCCGAGATGGACACCACCTACACGAAGGCCAGCATGTATTATTGCGGAATCATCCTCTGAGCCGGGCCAGTGAAAAATATTGTGCAGGATTCGTGCCGAAATGGACGGGACCGTACATCATAGCAGGGTGCCAAGGGAATGTGTACTGGGCGGAAGATGAAATGGGAAAAATTCGGAAGGTAGCGAGGGACCAGATACGCCCTATACCCAAGGCCCACACCCAGGACCCTAGAAAAGCCGAACGAGACTGCCCAGAGGAAGCCAGCAGTATTCCACTTGTGCACGGGACGAGTAGTAAGGACAGGGGCGATGGGGTAACAGACGGGCAACAGACAGCGCGGCTGCAGCAGCCAGGGTGGGTAACCCCACACCTGAATGACGCCCGGGCCACGAGGCCACAGGAGCAACGAACCATTGACGGACGGCCGGGAGAGGTAAGGAGGCATGAGGGAGCGAAGGACGGCGGTGAGCAGATGGAGGAGGGGCGGGTACTATGCGAACGAGGGGAAAAGGAGGCCGGAACCAACGAGGGAGAACGGGAAGAGGAGATACGGCGCGATAACAAGGGAGGGCCGAAAGCGAACGCGGAGATAGGGACGGACGGAGCAGAGAGGCCGGACGGAAGAAAAAATGGCGTCCAGGCGCGAACAAGCAGGGAGGAGAGAGAGAGAATTCAACCATGGCGTAATTGCCAGGACCGGAGAAACGTGAGTGAAGAAGATCTAAGACGCCCCCTATAGGTGAACACCGATGGAGAATCGAACCTGGAAGCAGAGGAGGTACCAGAGGGAAATGCGCCCACTGCACCGACGGGCGCCGCAAAGCCGCCTATAGGCGAGGGACGCCCCCCGCCGCCACCTGTTGCTGCGGAAGCAGCTCCTGGGGCGGACGGGACAAAGATCGCCGCGCCTATAGGCCCCGCGCAGTCCAGGGGCCTAGCTGACGGGATCACGTCGGACGAGTCCAGAAGGGTCTAGCCATGGTGCCAGTGCCGCGAGGGGGAGAGGCACCATCTCTACAGGGATCGCTGCACCTATAGGCCCCGCGCAGCCCAGGGGCCTAGCTTAAGATCCTGGGGACAGACTCTGTACGACGCAAGTGAGAGTGTGTACCGTGTTTCGCCCGCTGAGAACAACCAGGGCGCAAAGCCCCATCAGACACAGAAATAAGTGCAACATATAATAATATTTTTTTATTATTTTTTGTTTACCATTGTGTTTATATTGTTCACCAGTGTTTACCATGGGTAAGTTATGTGCAAAACAGGGTGTAAATATGTGTTAGAATTAGAGAGGCAGACCATCAGCCCTTGTAAGTGATTTCTTTCTTATAAGTCACGAATCACGAGGTCGGAGGAGACAAGAATGGGTGTGTTTACTTCACCACCAGAGCCAGAAGTTGTGAATGACTGGTCGATAAATGTGGGAATGTTAACGTTAAATACAAGAATTTTGAAAAAGTTACAGGTTTTTGTGTTGCAATAACATTAATAATTTTTAATTGCCAAAGCTTGGTTAAGTTGCTCTAAAGTTGTTGGTTCGTGACACGGAGAAAATTCTGAGAATGAATATATAAAGAGTTTACTCCTTTTGGTGATTTTAATTTTCATATACCAGTGACTGGAGGTATCTAGTATTTAAAGTGTTACGGGAAAAAGCTGTTTGCTAAATATAGTGTAGAGAACCATATTTGAGATATTTAATTTCGTAATTGTCATGGTTTATGACGTTGACTGTATTTTATAATACATTTTCTGTTGTATGAGGGGACCGCTGTGACGAGTATACTTCGTGTAAATAAAACACAGAGGGCGAGGATTAATGGTTTTAAATCAGTCGTTTTTATATTTTTTGTTAAGTATTACTACTGAAAAAGTCCATAGGTTAGTAAATATCCCTTGAAAAACGAGTAAGAATGAGTAATTTTGAATCTACGAGGTGAGAGGGCCGGGAGTGGCCTAGGCTCCGGCCAATGGAGGGGCTCCCGCAGCCGCGCGCAAGATGGCCACGCTGGAAGGCGTGACACGAGACACGTGGTGATTACAGGTAGTGTGTCGGAAAAATTAAATGTTTTATTACGATGGCGCGAGTTGGGTAGAACGAAAGGTTATATTATTTAAAAGGTCCGAGTTATCTTAGATTATTTTTAAGTGACCCATTTATAGTTTAACTGGTGATTTTAAAGTTCTGAAATAAAAATTTTGAAAAAATTTCTACAAGTGGCAAAAATTTGTGTGGTCTTTTGTAATCTTTGGCTTAGAGTTTTAATAAGAAATTCTTGAGGTATGTAGTGGTTTCATGCGGTAACATGGCAGTGCCGCAGTAATTAAAATACGTTTACATTCACGTGATTTTAGCTCGTCAGAGATTATGAATAATTTGTTTGATAAGTGTTAGTGTGTAAGGAGTTGTAAATGGTTATCGTGTAATGTTAGTGTGTAAGGAGCCTGTAAACCATGTGTTGTGATTAGCGTTCGTGGTATAAATTGGGAATTAGCACCCAAGGATGATCAGTGTACCTAGGGTTACTTGTGTAATTATCAATTGGGGGTCAATGGTACCAGAGGTACCAAAGGCGACGCGAGGTGCTGTCAAGCACGAAGGAGGGTGCTCCCTAAAGATACGAGGGTAGGTGGCGAATCGAGGTCCGCAGCCGAGTTGTAAATAGTTATCGTGTAATGTTAGCGTGTAGGGAGATTGTGGATAATTTGTTTGATTAAGTGGTAGTGTGTACGAAAATTGTGACTAATCTGTTTGATAAGTGTTAGTGTGTAAGGTGTAATTCATAACAATTGTATGAGGTGATAAGACAACCCCCCACCCCTGAGAATCAGGAACAGGTAGAGATTTTTCCCCCAGGGTTTAACACCCTGCGATGTTATTTACAAATTGTAAGAGGATGTGAACCCTCACAAACTGGTTTGTGACGCAGAGGCCATAACTGCCCCCAGTAGCCCTACGGAGTCAGACGGGGAGTCCAGGGCAGTAGCATGAGGTGAGGAGGGCCACGCGACAGAGTAGAGGAGAGAGAGGGGAGACCGCCCCCAGCGGTCTCACGACCTACCGACAACCCAGAAGCCATGCCAGAACGCGCCACTGACGCAACGGCTGGTGGGGAACTTGACACACCCCGCGTCCCGAAAGACAGTTTATTCGTCAGAAGACACACTCTGGCGAAACGCACAGGCGGACTACCGCAATAAATACTAAGGGTTTTGTGGACGTGCTGGAAGAATGACGCCAGGAAGACGCTGCCGCGCCTCGCAGCTGCAAGGCGTGCTACCAAAGGTTCCTGCACGTGCAAATCTTCCTGCACGTGCAGACGATATCCGGTGACAGCGGAAGGAACACGTGCGCCGAACAAAGAGGCCACCTAAGTGTTCCCGCACGTGCAGAACGGAACAACAAACTTCCATGCCAGAATCAAGGGGCGACGCCGGGCCCGCCGGGCCACGTGCGGATCACAGGAGCAGCGGCCACGTGTTTTACGACCCAGGGGGACGTGGTGGACAGCGCAGCCACGTGCAGAGAGGAGGCGAGTTTGATATGGCGAACTAGCATACAAAACCACGAGGAAACGGGAGGAACGGGGCAGTCAGCCGACGGGAATCGAGGAGTGCGGAGTGAATCCGGGACGAGACCCCAATGGCAGTCGGCCGTCGTCAATCGAGCAGTGCGGTGCCGATACGAGAGGAGGCGTCGAGACGCCAACCGGGAGGACCTGTCGCAGCCCAGACGTCCCAGTCTGCCTACCGAGTGACGAAGTGGTCCAGAGGTCGCCGGCCGAGAGAAGACCAGTGCCTCAAGTCAGATAAGTAAAGCCATACAGGAAGTGTGAAGAATCTTGCGCCCCCACGACGCAAATCGCCGCTTCGAGCCATACGTAGCCTACGTAGCAAAAGGGGAGGGGGGAGTTGTCTCGTGTGTTCCTGTAGAAGTGACCCTGTTAAGCATAAATAAAACTGACTTAGGGTAACTTGAAAACAAGGTGAATTTATTTGGTAAATTGGACCTAGAGACAATAGTGTCGAAATATTCCTATGCCCTAACACGGAGGGCTAGTATCAAGTGCTGGCACCTTACGCCGAGAGCAGATTCCATACCTAATTATAAACCATAGCATTGGGCAGGTATCAATCCTTTTAAAAACAATTAATTTGGGACGAAATACTTCAACACCAAATAATATAACCATATATTATTTTAACACAAATTATTTCAAAACAACTATCATAATTCTACTGAACTGTTCGTCATTAAGGTTTAAATATTTTTTCCACGTCTCCAACATTCCATGGAAAAATGAACCTGAAAAATGAACTGTATGGCGAAACAAAAAACTGAATGCACGTTGGCATTAAAATAACTTGACGTCATGTCATGTTTAAATGTAGTATTGAAATAATTACGGTAAAAATAAATTTGAAACGTCGTAGTTAATCTTTATATTGTCTTAGCTAATTTTTATCATATCTTCGTTAAATTTTTAAAATGCCATAGTATATTTTTCAAGAATTTGATTGTTTACATCACTGATATTAATACAATATTGTTTAATTTTTAATATGGCTTAGTGATTTTTTAATATTAGTCTAATATTACACAGCTGGAATTTTATGTTTCAAATATTTCGTATTTATTAAAGAAATTCCGATGTTTGAAATTTTTTTCAATCTAGTATTTAAATATTTTTGTATTCTGGCCGTGGCAAACTGTTTACAGTTTCAATATTTTCCAAAATGGCTCAAGGTTGTCTTTGTAGTTAAGACTCTGTGCCATCCCCACTGGAGTCCCCGGCTCGATCTTAGGCCTCGGTGATCAGGAAGTATTTCGACTGGATTACTCACTGGCGGAACAACAGGCGTCGTACAGTAGTCTCATAATATATAATTTTCTTTTAATTTTCTTTAAACTGACTTTAAAGTTTTTTCTTGTATTTAAAGTGTGTACGTGAATCAATTTTTCAAATTTATTGTATCAATTAGTACTTCCTTTAATTGAAAAAAAATAATTAGGCCTATTATATTCAAGTATTAATACAGTCATTTTATTAGAAAATTTCCTATTTTAAAGGTTTAAAAATTATGAAATGCTCTGTAATCTAATATATACAAACAATATTTTATATAAAAGGAAGACATGACTGGCATATCAACGCCCAGCTTCAACCATTGGTCCTAGAAACATGAAATTTGGAGGGAATATTCATTACGTAATGTAGGCAGCCACAAAGGAGGGATTTTTCAAAATTCAACCCCTAAATGGGTGAAATGGGCTTAAAGTTTGTATGAAAAAAAAATATGATATGAATTTATTAGTTCGAAACGTCGTGAAACTACTGAACAAATTCATTAAACACGTGTTTCACACTTTCTTAGAAATAAACTCATTTTAAAACCGTTCTATCAATTAGAAACTTTGTAAAAGTATTCTAAGAAATAAATAATTAAGTTAATAAAACTAGAACCTATAATCTAAGAACTTACTCATACTTAACACAAAATTACTATAGAAATTAATTTTGTAATTTATTAATATTGAATACGATATATGGCGCTATCTAGGTCGCTACATTTTAAATCGCTCTAACCTTTAATTAATGTTTACTTCACCGAGATCTAATTAAAATTTTACCTATATACGTACATACATTTTTTCGGGTTTGTACAGATGTTTATGTTAATTTCGCTTTTTATCAATCCGATTCATTTTGGTTTTTACATACATAAATTTTCTTATTAAAAAAATGGTTATTGAAATGATAAATATTAAAGGGCATATGGTGCGACAAACCGTTGTGACAATTATTGGGGATGGAACTTGCTGACTTCGGTCCTCCGTTTCTTTTTATGTTTGGCACACAGGAAATAGCAATGGGCGTGCGTGAACAAATCGCCACTTTGTACAAAATAACGGGGGTGAATTATTAGTTGTGTCATATGATAGTAGTGCTGACAAACAACTACACACACCTTACAAGTATGGCGGATTGTGTGAATTGGTCGCAGTAGGAAGAATATATCATATTTGATTTTTAAGTTTTTAAGAAACGGTAACCTATATGTAAAATAAGGCATATACTGCGTGTGTGGACACTTGTTATGTTGCTCGGAAATTTAAAGCTGCCAAAACTCTGTAATGGCACTAGGCTGCAAGTTAAAGTTCTACATCGCAACGTAGTCGAGCCCACTGTTATAACTGGATTGGCACAGGGAGAAACAGTGCTTGTGCCGCGTATTCCATCGATTGTCAATGACCTCTCTTTTGAATTGAAGAGACTGCAGGGGCAAACACTCAAATTCGCAGGAGTTGACTTAAGGCAGGGCTGTTTCTCCCAGGGTTTGTTTTACTTGGCGTGCTTGCATGTAAGTTCACCTCTAAGCATGGTTGTTATTGTGACACCCTCTAAAATGGTAAAAAACATTATATACAAAGAAGTATTGCATAAAGAATAACTTAAAAGATGCCACGGCGGATTAAAAATAACAAATTCAAACTTGATAGCCATAATCCTCTCATTTTTTAATTGCATTTCATTCCACTTTCTATTTTAAAATATGTATTCTATTTAAGACATACTTCTTATTTAAAAAATGTTGTAACGAAAACCCGAATTCCGCGCGGACACAAAATCTCAGGCAAAAGCTAGTGCAGTATAAACGTGTATAACCTGCGCAATGCGCGCACGCTGTGAGTATCCAAAGAGCATGTGCAACAGTCACAGTTCATTTCATAGCCATCTTTGAAGGTAGACCTACAGCACGTGTCGGATAAAACTTGAAATTTCACTGATCAATTATATTTTAAACTCTTTCTTGACTTCTGCAATAGCAGTTGGTATGATGCACCCGAGCAAACCCACGATCCTGGAGTACCTTGCTTCCTGTTCCCTGTAATTGACTGCTCACATGGGAGATGAGCCATATCTTGTTTTTGTGTTTCAAGAGAAAAACTGTATGTCCAGGCGTGACAGTGTTACGAACTAGCTTTTCTTCTAATTCGTACTTGAAAGTTGCTAGGGACGTAGCTCAATAATGACTCATGATTTGGTAGAGCACAACAGTATAAGATGAGTTTTATTACATGAAGATTATAAAGTTGCTATTTAAATGACTATTGATCGGGGGAGCTTTAGATTGAATACCAAGATGATTCATTATTACGTTTAATTCACGCCATTTTATTTAAACATAACTGGAAAGTCATCACCTTGTGAGTCTTGCCGGAGGCTGATTCTACGAGACGGTTAATCGACGGTTGGACACACCCATCTTCCTGATCTGCTTCGCTGGTCGGGTCGACGTCCAAAGGACAAAAGACGAAAATACGCTGTTTCAGGTGTTACGCCAGCCTATATCAAGCGCGTGGTTCTGCGGCCCCGCTCGGAGACCGGTGGAGGGGATTTCTGCAACTGTCTTCTTTCGCAAGGGTCGACGACCAAATGGTGGTGTTGCAATCCCGCTCGTTTCCAGGTTTAATGTTTGAAGGTGTGATCAGGCAAGTCGTTAAGCTAAGGTCTGATCACACCATAACAGCAGGCATACATATTTTTTAATGCTAAAGCCATGCTTCAAGCGTTCTCCGAACGAAGTATTTCGTACTCGTTCCTCTGCCATACCCAAAAGATGGCGATGGCTTGTCTTTTAGTATGAATAAGTCGGACAGAGAGTCTTTAAAATCTTTAATTAGCAAATATTAAATTAATAACAATACTTTTACCCTCAAGTTAAGCTGTATACTTTATTTTATGTAAGTTAATACCTGAACTTGTTTTGAAACAAAATTAGAATAGTTTGGTGTGATCGGTGACAAGGGGATGGAGGAGCGAACTCGGAGACCGCCGGCCGCCTTGCTGTGACATCATCCGAACGCCATTCTGTATCTGGCTGACCTCGACCTCACTCCCGTGACCATGTCATAGTACCTTAATTAACCTTAAACCCAAAATGTACAAATGTTTCTTAAAAATTACAATAAAAACAAAAAAATTTTTTTTATTTAAAATGTTCGAAAAACGCATTTAAAGGCTTACATACAGGAGTTCCGGGGTTCTTTCGCAGGCGGAGCGATCAGCGACAAAGCTCCCGACACGAATACCAGCAGACGACTGACCTTCGTCAATTTTGATTGGCTGGTTAGACTGCAAGCCTCCACCCCACCACTATTGTTTCATTGATTATTAAGTTCACTCCCTTTTAGCCCCCCTCTTGTCATCGTAACAAATACAATGTCTACTGTTTTTCGACATTTCCCCATTAAAGAGTGCTGAAAGCTCATGCTTTCAGTTTTACGCACTGAAGCGCTGGTAACTAGTGTTTCTAGCATGGGTCAGCAAAGAAAATTTACTGTCCGAAAGAATTATATCGACTTTCACCGAATGGCGTTGAGGTCCGTACCCGCAAAGTACGTAAATTAAAATATTTAATTTTAATTTATTTTCAACATATTAAGTAATTTATATTTTAAAAAATTATTTTAAAAAAGTTTTTATATAAAGCAGGTAATTTTTTGTCTATAGGTTACAAACTAAATAAAATACAAAATATTTTAAAATATTAATATTATTCAGTAAACTGCAACATGAGAAAACACACATGAACATTTAACATTTATATTTTATTCTTTGTTTTGTGAATCACAAAGCACTATTCCCCAGTGAGTCCTGATTTCCGTGGGTAATCGCTAAATTGCCTAAAACACTGTTTGCAGACATGGACTTTATACCTATGAGAAGTAATCTGCGAGTTAAACAGTGGTGAAAAGTTTTTTTTTGTTACAATAATGCGAAATATTTTTCGTTCCGTACTTCACCATTAGAAGGTGACTATGTTCAGGTTTTTCATTCTTAGTCACGTTCAGTGAGTACACATTTACAGACACACCAGGGTTGTTGTCCTCAAAGACTCTTATTTGCTGCAGAGGAGTCGGAAACTCCAGTCCGCGAAAATTAAACATTTGTTCCACCTCAGCATACTCTTGTCAACACGCCGTGGATACGATGAATGAATAAATCCGGCCAATACTGATCACTTGACACATTTGTTGTTACATTTGTGGGGATTTATTACGGCATGTTTGTGTTTGATAAAGTCTATAACCCCGAAGGTTCATCGTATATGTTACATGAAGGAAGCCCACTGCATATATTCATTTGCACCCTTAGGCCATCCATCTGTGAAATCGACACACCACACTTCGAACACGTGTACTTTATTTGGGTGAGGCTGTTTGTACAGCCATGCTTCTCACGTTGTCGGGAACCGCTTCTGCAAGCGAAAATATTTTCACATAAGCGACACCTATAACTTTTTAATTGTTCAGCAGAGGTGGTAGACCATACAGTTGTCGCTAGAAAAGAGGTCGATGGTTCGGTTGGCGATGCAGTTGTTATATTCAAAGGACTGGAGGGAACTTCTGCAGACCCTGTGACAAATATTCCCGAAGACCATGGGAATTCCGGTAGACACATAGGCGCAATGGTGCATTCTACACATGGATTACAACAGCGACAGTGTGGCTTCAGGAAAGGCAGTGATACAGAGCGAGCAGTCCTTGCAGTGATAAAGAAGGTGAAACTATCACCACAGACATATGTCCTAGGAATTTTCCTAGGCATAAGAGGAAAATTTGACCACGCATGGTGGCCAGAAATATTACGAAAACTAAAAAAGAAAGAATGTTTAAGAAACATTTATGAACTAATACTGAGCAACTTTGAAGCCATGCAAAGTAGATACAAAGACAAACTGATAGAAGTTCGGCAAACTTTGACGAGGAGATGTCCGCAAGTATCAGCCTTGGGGCCTATACTATGGAACGTCCTTTTCGACAGTTTACTGCAGATGGCCAATCTCACATAAATGTGAGATTTTTGCCTATGCAGATGATACCCAAGTCATGATACCAGCATGGAGCAAAAAGAACTGGAAGCCAAAACTGAGGAAATACTAAATAAATTAGAAGAGTGGGGGAATGCAGTGAAACTCAACTTTACAGTAGACAAGACAAATGCAAGGCTTTTGAAGGGTAACCTCAAGAGAGCACCAATAATTATATTTCAAGGCAGGCCCATCAAGATGAAAGACAAATTCAAGTATCTTGGTGTGGTTGTGGATAGTGAATTACGATTCCATGACTACATCAGTTACTCAATAAATAAAGCTGTATCAATCTACAGCAAGATTAAATCGGCGTCTGCCGTCTCCTGGGGACTTGGCTTCAAAACTATGATGATCATATATAAAAGTGTCTTCATAGCAATTGCCATGTATGAAGAAGCAGTGTGGTACAGAACAACATCACATGTACAGAAGAAGAAGATAATTTTAAAGACACAGAGAGCAGTGGTGTTGGCAGCTACGAAGGCTTATATAACAACATCCACAGAATATTTTTAAGTGATAGTTGGGGTAATACATCTGAATATTTTGATTAAATAAAGAGGTGGGATAATGGAAGTCACCGAAGGTAGAAAAGCATTACCCTAGTTGAAGAAGGAGAAGAGAGAAAAAACAGTACTTCTGTGGCAGTAGAGATGGGAACATTCTGATAAAGGCAGAAACACATATAAATTATATACTGTTGTGGAAAAAAAACTGAATTGCCCCTGGATAGCAACAGATCATTACCTGTCACAGCTGTTGTCAGGACATGGGAACTTCAAGCCAAAATTATACAATTTTAATTTGGTGGAATCCCCTAACCACGTAATTTGTGAAACAGAAGATGATGGCCAGCATGTGGTTCAAAAGTGTCCCAAAATTGAAGATAGAAGAATCAAACTGAAAAGGAAGTTATCAATAACAGAAGGTGAAAATATTGAGGTTAGAAATATAATGAAAAAAAAAAGAAAAATTTAAGATATTTACAGATTTTGCAAGACTGGTCATCAAAAGGTTGAAAGAGTTCGATGAATGGTTAACTCATAACCAACACAGGGTTGCCCTGTATTAAACAGATAATCCCGGAAGTGACGCAGTCAAACCACTATAGAAAATTAGTAGTGGAAGAGGACCTTCTATAATAACTGGGAGTTTCCTGATGAAAAATCAGAAAGTAGCTATAGAAGAAGGGAAACGAACCTGTTTAAAGACGACTCGGCGCGAAAAGAGTACTTGTGATATAAGGATATGACTCAGAACAGAAGGACCAATGGCGGAGGGAGGGGTATCGAGTAAGGCAGTACAGGTCCCCCTCTCCGCTTACTTAGCCAACACTGATAAAAGGAGTTGTAATGTACTGCATACATATATTAGCAGTAGGTAGTGCCACTATATAAGGCATAATATATAGAATAAGAATTCCCTTGTTGTTTGGGGAACGGTGGTTGATGGTGGGTAAAGAGCGCCACTTCCATACTCCGCGCACCAAGGGCTACCACTAATAGGTATAAATAAAAAGAAATGACAAGCCAGTACCATATCCGAAGAAGTCGATTGCACTACCATATATCCCATTAGCTCTGGGATGTCCGAAGACATCGTATGATTATGTACCTTGGTTTCTCAGAAGCAAAGCATGACTTCATCATCCTTGATGAGCTGGCTTGCTTGCAATCCGGGGTATGTCTCCAGACTCCACGACCGGAAAGCCACATTTTTTTGCCATCTTCCACATTATTCAACACTTTAATGCATTCAGCAGTGCTCAATTACACGTAATGCAGGGTCCATTGAATAAACTATAGCTTCAGTTCCATAGCCCATAACAAATTCTTGCTTCGGATTGAAGGTAATGTGTTTGTAGTATTCGGCAAATCCTAATAGCTTGGACAGTGGAATGCACATTTCGAACTCGCCTCCAGGGTACCTAGGAACACTGTAATCATATTCATTTCCCCAGTCTACCATCTTGGCCACAGACAGCTCTTTCGGTGTAAGCGATAGGTAATTTTTGATCTTATAGCTATTGTCCACCTCTCGTGACTGGTCCACCTCGAAACCATTGAGAAATTACGTGATACAATCGCTCAGGGGAAAAATTTCATTGCTCAAAACTTTCGTTGATTCTGTGTTGGTTCCATCTTTTTTTTGTCAGAGTCCCCCTAATTAGCAGGAGAGAATGGCAAGAAAAATTGTAGATATCTTCGTGTTGGAACGCGATCCGAACTTTCGATGTAAGTACGTATGGTCCAATCAGGAAATGCTAAAATGCATGAAATTCTAACTTGGTCGTCCTGTTTTCAAAAACGACTGGTTCTTAGATATTTAGGTAATCTTCCATAACGATCTACCTCGAAGCCAAAACTGCATAGGAAAATATCGTTTGCATGTGATAACAAATTGATGACCTGCGGTGTACTGATTGCGGGTTTTTCCCTAGCTTCTGGTCATCATAAATCTTATTCCCATCGTCTCTAATGCAGGCATAGGGTGATTTAATCGTTTCGAAAGTTCACTAACTCTCCATGCGGGTCGACGATTGCTACGATTACCTTGTGTGCTTTCTTCGCGGCAACCAGAATGTAAATGATGCTTTGCATTGCCACGACCAGTTAAAAACCTGCTGGGACCATACGCGAAAACTCGTGCAGCGTATTACTCGGCCTTACACTGAGGTAAGTGCCACTGGCTAAGTTTCAGTTTATTCGTATCACATTGACTGGCAAGATGTTAACAGGCCTCAACAATTCATATGTTTTGCCAGCTTCGTAGATGTGTGGCTGAAACCCGATCATCAGTCCAATGGTGTCTAGTATCATAAAGTCAATTTTTTTGTTGCATCTGATGACACTTTCTAGAGTATTGTAATTCCCATGTGGTTTGAAGTCTGTGTCGTGGGACATCGAATCTTCGATGTACCTTGCAATGCCGTCTATATCATAAGAGCCTACAGACAGTGACACCTCATGTGAGACATTACCATTTTCCACAAGGTACATCTTACAGTTTTTTCATATATATTTGGTATGACATAATATAAGTTTAAAAATCGACCTGGCCATTATACCACCCCCCCCCCCCCCCCCCCCNTGGTGGACAGTGTACCGTATGCAGCTCAGAGCTACATCTCATCAAATTAAGCATTATCGACATGAATGATGGTTTCTGTATGACGCATAGCAATTTTATTCTATAACTTGTATGAACGAACGAGAAAGCATACAATTAAATATCAGCAGTTCCACGTGTTTGGCAAGTGTTTCATCTTATAGTTATATGTTAATGAGAATGCACCATGTAGATACCATCAGAGTTCTGGTGAAGGATATAAATTACCGAAACTATTATATTATTCGGCACATTTGCCTCTTTTTACGAATGCTACTCAATGCATACTGGGACCTATGGTCATGTCCAGATTAATTATGGCAAACTTGCTACATTTTCATTTCAGTAGCAATTCGTGTGTTATAAAAACTCCCCACAAATGTGGTATTTTCCATTTGTGTACATACAGTTCTAAATACACATTAGTTAATGGTATTTTAGGTAGTGAATTCATGACAGCCTCTTTTCAATGTGTCACTTTTTTACACTTCTGCTTCATGCTGGATATGCTCCAAGGTAAATGCTTGGCCATTTTTTTCCCGTGGTGATAGCTCCCATGTTTGCATTGTGTCTTTGTGCCTCAGACACCTTTCATTCGATACTGTGTCGATGTCTCGGACGATACCACTCGTGTCTCCGATGAGACCCCCAAGAGCTCTGAGAGCAGGTCGAGGCAATGGTAAAAATCCACCAGTAGACATTTTCTTGGCTTTGCATGTTTTTTTTCCTGTTTATATTTTTTACTTGTGCCTTTCTCTTGCTCGTTACACCAATTCCCATTTTCACGTGTGTCTTTCTCTTGCTCTTTGTGCCCATTCCTATCTTCACCTTGGCTTTAATAGTGTTGGATACGCCCCCAGGTCGCAAATTTTCCTTCCGAGCCCGGTGTCTGACGATTTTCTTATCTTGTCAACCTTCTCTGCAAGTATCTTGTCTGCCAAATGCCTGGTTTCGAGATACTTCTAGTGGGAATAGTCGATGTCATTCCGCTAGCATTATTCGTTCAGGGTTATTATACCAGTGTCTCCACACGTTAAGCATTTTCCAAGCTTCGTTCCCAGTCCGCAGGAATGTAAAGCTTCAATAACACATTGTTGTCCAGTGTATCGATGACACCTTTTTCCGAACTAGATTTTTTCTCTTCAATATATCGGAGTGAAATGATTGTATAAATATGCCCCTTTTGTAAATATTTGTTTCAGTAGCATGGGTATCGTCTAGCAGGGTGTTTGTTTTCCCATAGTACTTCGCGAGGAAGATGCCTCATGCATCTCTCGTCATGGCGAGCTGTTGCTCAGTACTGTGAGGTGAATCATCGCGGGACCATCCAATTGCTGCCAGATGTGCGTCCTTCTGAGCCTGCTGGAAGAAGCGAATGGTCTTTGGTTCGAGAACGTTTATGTTTATTCTAAATCGCTCCAGAAACCTAAATACCAGTGACTGGGACGCACACAGAAGGCAATTGATTATAACGGTTATTTACCATGAGCGATAACGAAAACCGAGGCACCACACCTCCTAACAAAGTAATGCCAAATTCTGTGTTATTCTTCAACATCATTGCATACGAGATACAACAGTGCATACAGGAGTACTTTAGCATCGAACAGCACGCTAAGGTGGGCTGTATGTACCACGGCCAGACTTATTTGTGCATACCTTAACAGCCGCTCCGCGGAAAATTCAAATGTGTTGGTTTTGTTTCACTTGAACTATACGAATTTGTGACATGTTGGCGATGGCCATGTCGACATGGATATTACATGGGATTTTAAGAATCTGTGTTCTGTATTCTGGAAAAATAAGTACGGATTTTTGTGGGGATTCCATCACTCCGTCGCCGACCACCAATAACGAATTACAGCATATCAAAATTAGGGCAAAGTAGTTTTAAGATGCATCATGAAAAAGATGAAGATGGAGGTTATCTCATACCACGAAATTATGGATTCTACGACACTGGTAGACGAATAATTCTAAATGTTGGCGAACTCGAACGATCCGAGGATGCTGCTATTAAAGATTTTGTCCTCGAAACAGGCAATGGCATCATTTCGGAATTGCGCATTATGTTGTCTGAAAAACCACATTCTTTCGGAACAACCTGTCCTAGCTAGGGGTGAAGATGGAGCGTGTGAAGACCCAGATCGTCCGCGATATGATGGCCATGGACGAACATGTAACAAGTTACCGACAGATTGAATGTTGCATATGTGCAAAATGAAGTGAACCTGGAAGGATACATAACACATACATTTAATGCCCTTTTTCCCGGCTCGCGACAAAGCTGTAGGTTAGAAACACTCAGCACAGACATATTGTATGTCTGCAGCGAATGTCTTATGTCATAGACCCGCGATTGAACCTATAAAAGAGCAGTGGTAGCAATTTTTATTCAGTGCTATGTCAGATATTGCTAGCGACCTGCATCGAGCAATTAAGTCCGTTGGCTCGAAGTGCTTCCTCAACAAGAGAGCTAGATATTCTCGAGATTTTACAAACGAAGAAATCTTTTAGCCTATTACTCGCCATCACGATGTACTCAGTGACGCCGATTGAGCACCCATAGTCGTGAAGACCGAAATCGACCGCAATGCTGAGCCTATGAAGAAGCGGAAATGTGATGACAATGTGCGTACGGATCTATACGATGAATCGGATGCGAATTTGCTACACAAGAAAAAGGTATGGAATAAAGCGCTCAAACCCAAACCCATAGCTCTGGTTCGACGGTACCTACGATCGTACACACCTCACAATAATGATACGATTTATGGTGAATACAGCCATAATGATAAATGGTTCCTTTGTGCAAATGAACTACGGTTTTTACCAGGTGGGATAATCCAAGTAAGCTATTACAAGATGCATTAAACCCCTGGGCTTTACGGATTTATATTTCTCAAGGAGCCCAGGGAGTTAACAGAATCCAACCTTCTGAAATACAAGACATCGCTCGAAATCACACATGCACTCTACCACTATAACGATTCCAAGACCGGTGCTTACAAGGACGAATATCACTAAAAAAAGACATTCTCGCCGATCTCTTCAAAAGACTTGCACTGAAAAGTGGCGAAGTTTTGAAGAATATAGACGACGATAAGAACACCGACTATGTGTTCTGGTACGAACGAGCTGGTATATAGGCTGCAACTACTGGTCACTTCACAAAGGGTGGTAAATTACTGCCAAACTAACTATATAAGTTCAATCATCGAAGAATAAAACGAGGAAGTAGGTAACATACAATGAGTCTATTGGGAATTTCCAATTATCTCCACACATCCGTGAGATGCAATTATTGCAGGCGCAATGTCGTGATGTGTGCGATGAACAACCTATTTCAAACCAACATCTTAGAGATGTCACTAAACACTCATGTCAACAAGGCCTAGAAATACATGTTGACCATCATTTGTGAATAAAACAAATTTGTCTGGGCCAGGCCTATCAAAAGAAAGAATGCGATCAAGGTAGCGAACACTATGGCGGACATATTTCATGGAGGTCGTATGCCGGCCAATGTACAAACCGACCAGGGCAAGGAATTCTACAATGCGAAGTTCAAGGCCCTGATGAAGAAACGTGGCGTAAACCATTATTCCACATACAGCAATCTCAAATCATCTATCGTCGAGAGGTTCAAAAGGACTTTCAAGGGCAATATGTGGAGGTATTTCTCTGCGAATGGCAACTGCAAGTGTTTGTATATACTCCCGTAATTCGTACGCAAATATAACTGTACAGTGCAGTATAAACAGATATGTATTAGCACATTTGATTGTTGTATACTACCAATATATGTACAAGTTAAGTTAAATTTTTTAACATGAGTTTGTATATATAGCACACTAAGCCTAAAATGATTATATATCCGCCATTCTGAAAAAAGTGAATCTCACTAACAAATACATATATTAATATGACCCATCATATTAGGTACAACATTTTTGCCAAATTCTGTAAGAATGGGTTAATTGTTCCAGAGATATGATAAGAAAAACCTTTTTTTGTGGGGCTATCTTACAAAAAGAGAGAGAAATGAGGCTCTGTATAGACAAATTCGATGGTTGTAACAGATACCAGCATGAAAAGTTAAGTTGGAGCATGAATAGTTAGTAAAATAAACTGAACTACAATTTTTAGTAACAGCCACCAATTTTAAAATAAGTGCCTGACCTAGTTAAAACATACCAGTTTTCACCATGTGATGCAGTCTTATTTGTTTGTAAAATTTGACAAAAAACTGTCAATTGTTTCCCGAAATATTTAATAAAAACTCTATTTTATCATTTGTCTAAATCTTACAAAATGGAGAAGAAAAAATTCTTCATGAATACACATATGATATTTGTAATATATACTGCCAGCATACAAAATAAAGTGGGAATATAAAAACTTGATTTCGACTATACAGCACAGTAAACTAAAACGGCTAAAAAGACGCCATTTCTAAAATAAGTGTTTTATCTTCCTAAAATATACCAATTTACAACATCTGTCGCAGTACCATTTGTTTGCAAAATTTGGTAGTAATCTGTGAATTGCTTCCAGGAATATGAAATAATAACTTTATATATTGGTATGGTGCTATGTTACAAAGTGGTGGACAAAATATTCTTCGGGAAGATACAGTTGAAATTTGTAATATCTACTGCCATCGTACAAATATATGTTGGAATTTATAACGTGGTTTCGACACTATAGCGTTTCATCTGTTGCAGTACTACTTTGGTGCCAAATTTCATTCAAATCGGTTAATTGTTTCCCGACATATGACATAACAATTTATTTATTCGTGTCGCATTATCTTAGAAAATGGCGGTCAAAAGATTCTTTGTGTGGATACAGTTAATAGTTGTAATATCTACCGCCAGCATACAAAGATAAGTTGGAATTAATAACCTGGTTTTTACAACATAGTATTATTTTTTACTGGAATGGCTATAAAAGAGCTATTTTTAAAATAAGTGTCTGTTATACTGAAAACATATAATTTAATATAATCTGCCATAGTAGGCCCTACTACGTGTTTGCCAATCTTGATGGGAATCGGTTAAATGTGTACCGAGATACAACATAAAACTGTATTTATTCGTGTGCCGCTATCTTACATAATAGCTGACTAAAACGGCAATGTGTTGGCTTATAATATGCATGTAATAAATACTTTCAGCGTAAAACATTTCGTAGAAATTGCTTTAATGGTATGGTAGTTATACCAAATAAACCTAATATATTTGTATGGTCACCATTTAAAAAAAAGCACCTAATAAAGCTTAATTTATTTCATTTACCGGTCCTATTATATCTAAGTTGAATGCTTACAGGATGATCTACCAGAATACCAAACTTGGTTTAAATCGGTTTAATGTTTTCCGAGATATGACGTATCACCTAAAATATTAAAATGGTCGCCGTTTTGAAAGTAAGTGCCCGTCGTGGTCGAAACTATAAAAGTCAGGTCTACTTACTAAGAACTATATGTACCTATACCGAGTTTGGTGAAATGCTGTTGACGCGTTCTAAAATTGTAAGGGGGACACAGAAACATTCGTACACACACACATGTAAACACACAGACACACAGCGGGAAAGTGATTTCATAAACTTTTCTTTCCTTAGGAAGTAGGCTAAAAATAGTGGCGGGTTGGAGGCTTGCCGACTAAATATTCAATAAATATGGACGAGGGTCAGTCGTCTGCTGGTCTTCGTGTCGGGAGCTTAGTCGCTGATCGCCCTACCCACCATCGAACCCCAAACCTCCTGCAAGTAATCTTGAAATGTGTTTTTCCTTGTTTTTAATTTGTTTTTTTTAAGTGTTTTAATTTTTAATTTTTTGAATTTAACGTCGTTCGAGTTCACAGCAACAAGGTCAAGGTCACGGGCGTGAGGTCAAAGTTAAGGTCATCCAATACAATATGGCGATCGGGTTATGTCTCTGACTCCGCTCCTCCATCTCCTTGTCTCCGATGTATTTTAACTATTCTATAAATAAACTTCTTAATTAATTATGTAATTTCACGCAAATTGTTATTACAGATGGAGTCAAATAGATACCTTATAGTTACTTGATAATCTTTTTTTAATTAATTTATTGATAAATACTACATTTCGAAGAACTTAGTTAAACGCATGTATTTGTATAGCACACTCAAAATTCTAATGTGTGAAAATTCACTGATTTGCAGTCAAATGGAACTACTGGATCATTGAAAATGGCTCCACTTCGGATCGGTGAATAACCACTGGTTGTTCAGGCAAACAGTTTCATTTCACTTATTGAGTGTCACAGTGGCGAATTAAATATTATATTTATAGAATCTAGCCAAACCATTAAGATAATTACAATTATTTCCGATAGTAACTGTTGTGCAGTTCAGCGTAATTTAAAACAAAGCAAAAGAATAATTGCTTTGCCCAGGATTTTATTTCAAACCATTCTAGTTCCAGACTGTCACCTTACAAATTTAGCTACCAAGCCCACGTTGTCTTAAATGTAGAAAATATATTACGTATTATAGTTTTATCGAAATATGAAAATGTAGCTTTAAATCATACTTTTTTTTTTCATTTTTAATTCAATTGGTAACATTAGAATTATTAATACAAATCGTAAATATGACGTACACACTAACTTAACTACATTTCATACAGTTTGAAACTCCAAACTGAGCACTGTGATGATCTTGTTAAAAAAAATAATGAAAGACGTGATTTCGTGTGTTATTTCATTCAATACACCTGGTTTAACTGATGCGTCAGTAAAAAAGAAAGTCATTTAAAAACAGCAAATGAAAATGTTGGTGAATCAGTGGAGAATATCATTGAATCAAAGAGTAAAGGAAAAAGAGTGTTTTTTTTTTTTCACTAATCCGCCACCTACATTGACTAAAGTGACGGTTGAATATAGTATAATGCACGGTTAATTGATTTAAACAGTGAAATTCTCACTTATTAAAATTTAGATTGCAATTCATAAGGGTTATACAATGGGAGAAACATCAAAATACCGCTAGTCACTAGAGTGCATACTAAGGAAGTCCTTAAGCTATACTGCTATTCACATTATTGCTCTAAGTGTCACAAAGAATCCATTGCTTGAAGCATCGCATGAAAGGCATTAAGTTTCACCTATTTATTTTATGCTAATTACCCATTTTAATTTTGGTGATTAAATATTTGTTTTGTGACTTAAATAGTTTTTTGTTCGAGTAATTCTTAACAATTTTTTCTTTTCATGGAAATAAAACAAAATAGCTTATATTTTTGAACAAATACAATAAATTGCCATAGAAGCTACTCCAACTTTCTTGTTTGTTTTACTAGGCACAGACTGCCGACCAGAAAAACGTCGTCTGTTTGCTTTCTTCCCTGACTTGAATAAAGAAGATTTAGCAAGATCGAGAAAGCTAGAAAGAATACAAGACAAAACCGTCGAAGAGTGGAAAGATCCATTAAGGAAAAGTAAGTACCTCCTCTTCCTTTTTACGGTTGAATTTGGTTTCTGTGGCGGCACTAAGTTTTGGCCATTATCTTAAAATTGTAATATTAAAAAACCTTATCACTGAATTAATACACGTCATAAAGTCATCACTCGTTAAATAAAATTTGAAACAATTGTTTTACTTCTACAATACATGGTTCGAGGTGTATTTTTATTGACGTGTGTATTAGAAAATTACAGCTTTGTGATGAAATATATCACCGAGGTTGGTGCATTTGTCAGGATTCATCACTGTCCGTAGCTGAGAAAGTGTCTCAGATGGATGATGTTTCTGTAACTAGCATGAAGTGCTAGAAATCTTTACCATCACCATGTTGAGGAAACTTCCACAAGAGACAATGCTATTCCAGAGGTGGACATAGCAATGAACTTATCAATCCTTCCACTGTTCTTGAGGATTAGTTCGTCCTCTACGTCCACTTTTCTTTATAAGTGATCCACTGTGTACACTATTCTTGTGGTCTAAATTGTCCATTGTGTACAGTAATCTTGAAGATGAATTCCTCCACTGTAGCCACTATTCTTGACGATGAATTCGTCCATATATCCATTGAGCTTCAGGATAAATTCATCTGCTGTGTCTAGTAATCTTAAGCATTAAATTGCCCATTGCATCCACAAAATATGAGGACGAATTGGTCCACAGTTTTCACTAATCTTCAGGATGAATAAGTCAACTACAGCCACTATTTATAAGTATCAATTCTTTCATTTCATCCATTATTCTCGAGAATGAAGACATATAATGAGTTCGCTATTATTGAAGGTGAATTTGTCGACTACTTAAAATGCGTTTGAAGATTAATTCTTTCACTGCATCCACTATACTTGGCAATGAGATCCTCAAGTATATCCACTATACTTGAGGATGAACTTGTTCACTATAATTGAAACATTTCTTCACTGTGTCCAATAAATTTGAGAATAAATGCATACAATGTTCAATTTTTTGAGGACCGTTATGTCCAGCATCAATCATTCTTGGTTGTGAATTTGTCATATGCGTCCTATATTAATGAAGATGAATCCACCCCCTTTGTCCACTGTTCTTTGACGATGAATTCGTCCACTCTGTTAATTAATTTTGCATATGAATTCTTTCACTGCATCTTGAGAAGTGAAATCATATCCTTGAGGATAAATTTCTCCACTACATCTACTATTTTTGAGGAGATGAATTCGTCCAGTGACGATAAATTTCAAGGGTTAATTCATCCACTGTAACTGTTATTCTTTAGTATGATGAATTTGTCAAAGGCGTCCGCTATTCACGAGGAATAATTCTTCCACAGCGTCCTCTTTCTTGCGGACGAATTTGTTCACTGCACTCATATTTCTTTATGACATATTCGTCCAATATGTACACTCATGTACGAAATTAATTCATGTAGAACCCTTTATAAGGGGGGGGGGGCAACTCTACATTGCACATTTTCTCTTAGTCTTCCTCACATGACGGCGTAATATTAGAATGCCACACAACTTGATTTAAGCGTCTTGAGTTTTTGCCTAAAAGGGATGATAAAGTTTTAACTATGGAATGTTGTTAGCGAAATTACACTAAGAAATAGTAGCATAAACAAGTATAGTGATTTTTTAACAGAAAAAGGAGGAGAGAATTCAATTAAAATTAAAAACAACAGTTTAGAACGAGATATTACAAAGATATCACAAAAATAGGAAGAAAAAAATGGTTTGAGCTAGTAAGGCAAAACTAACAAGGAAAAACGATGCATGATTGCTTAGGATTTTTCCTTGGATTTAAATATGCTGAGGGCTCTAACAATTTCACAGCAGTTGTCATTTTGTGTTTCTTTTATTGTCTGTTTTTTATCTTTCTTTCCTTATTGCTTTGTACTTGGAATCACTTTGCGATTTTGAGGTAAATGGGAACGCTAGGATCTACATAAACACGTACATAAAATACATAACATCTTTTACATGCCAGCCATGGAATTTGACACATACCATATTATTGCATTTCAATATAAATAAATGTTTGTTTATAGAACCCATATTCGGTTCTTATGTTATTTTCCTATTTATAGGCATATATATACACATAAATTACATAAACCACATACATACAGACAACCATAGACACTCGTGAAAGTCTTTGTTCAACGCCTAAGAAACATTGTACGTTTAGTGATTAAACTAAAAACATGACATTTGTAATTGACATGTGATTATACCAAAACTATTACATTTTTTGTTTGACGAAAGTAGAATCATGTCTAGAGGAGGCGTGAGAGTTAAAAGGTGGCCCAAAAATAAAATAAAAATATTTTTTGCTGTAGCGCACCTTTTATAATCTACGTAACTCTTTCACAACAATCATTTACATGAACAAATTGAACCAAAAAATTACCACGGCGAATAAATAAATGTTAAAAGTGTCTTACTTCCGGGGTGACATTGTTAAGTATATTGAAAATCGGGGATTTCCTGTGACGTTTGTGGCTTACTCTGCCGATGGCATACAAATACTCTCATCGAGTGCTGTAAATGAAATGAAAACTGCACGTGTTTAAATGCACGTGTTTTATTGCAATGGTTTGGCATACATGGCACTACGGAAGTGATGCAAGTTTTGGCCTGAGATGGTCGGAGTCTCCAGGGTAGAGCGTTGATCAATCCCACTGATTTCCAGTGATAGCCTCGGGTCAGAAATGCAGCGTGTCATGGTCCAACTGGTCCATCGCTGATCTCCTCTGTTTCCCAACTGACCAGGGGTGTGCTGGCAGGCTCCAACCTTTGGCCTTCACAAGTAAAAGCTACATATTAAATTTAATAATTCGTATCTTTACAAACAAGTATTTTGAATTTATTTGAACTAAATGTTATTTTTATATCACTACTAGTCAGTTAAAAAAATTCTAGAGCACGTTGCTGTGGAATATATAAAGATAATGTTGTAATTTAACGATAAATATTGCAAACTTTACAAAAGAGGAATTATATAATTAATGTTTTAAGTGCTACATAGAAATGCCCTGTTGACATAGGCCTACCGTATTTCCATTTTGTTCCTATAACATTTTCTTAGAATAGTTTTCAAAGGGGTGTAAGTTAAACAAACAAAAAACAATTACGTGTACGTCAGACACAGCTAATGAGCGCGGCAAGGCACTTTTGTTTACAAGAAGTTAATATGGCATAACATTTGAGTTTCAGTTGTGCGTAACAGTACTTAAGGTTTTCAACAACAGTTTTCTTAGGTGAATCAAAGCCATGCAATAAAAACGCAAAATGTTGCTAGGTGCGAAAAATAAACAGAAATGACTCTGTGGAATAAGGAATAAATGTCGGGTGGTGCGTGTGCTGATATAATATTCGCTGTGATCTTTGGATGTGGAGAGGGAGGAAGCTGAATTTTCGTGTGCAAAGTGAAAAAGTTATTTGCCATTCTTCTTCATGTGACTTCATTTAGTAAATTGATTTTGCATGGGTCATGTGTGTTCGTGTTGGTTCTCATGGGCTACTTGAAGCAGAGACAATAGGCCTATAGGCTCCTGCGAGCATGATGTTACTGAACTGGGACGGAAAACAGATTTTCATGGAGGTTTTCATTTATACATATAAATTTATTAATTTGTTTTATCTACATGGGATAGTTTTTATTGTAAAACTATTAACAACCTGTTACAGTGTCCAATTTTAGCTTTCAGATTTATGTGACTATAAAATTCTAAATAAAACGTTTTCATGAAAAACTGAGGCCAATGATTTTTAGATACTGAAGTTCATAATACAATCACAATTATGTTTGGCAATTCCTCCCACATTAAAAAACTAAATTTGTTACTTAAAAATAATTTTTAAAGCTTTAATGCAATAATGTGACATATGTAGTCCTTAGAGCAGATTTGGCACGCTTTAAAGCAATTAATTAAACTTTATTTTCTAAAAAATTTTGTAACTCTGAAAGAGAAGCGCATTTACAAAACATATACATCCAACATACAAAACTACTTATGTGACTCCAGGTTCTTTGTATACTTGTAATATACTAAGTGTACACAACCAGCTTGTTGTAATAGATAGGTACTTAGCTTTTTATGTATGCCTATTACATAAACGTCTTGTAAAGTCTGGCCCCTAACTTATTTGTAATTTTACAAAAATAACCTTGGCAATAAATTTACAAATATTTCTTTGTAAAAAAATGCTCTATTGTATGCTTTGTAGCACATGAAGAAGTGCTCTAAATGGTTTTACTTTTTTTCTCTAAGAAATGAAATTTAATTTTACTTATCTGAGATACGCGTAGTTTAATGAAATTTGATGTTTCTGCTTCATTAATATTATCGTGCAACATGCAATTCTGTAAGCATTCATTTAAAAATTACTACATTATTTCCCTTTCATAACAATTGTTTGTCATTTAAAATTTCGTAGAAATAAGAAAATACAGTTAATGTCGTTCGCAGTTCTTATTGGCTAAACCAGTCAAACATCACCGAAATTTTAGAAATTTTCGGTTCGGAAAAAGTTTTTCAGAGTCTGAAGTTATCAACATTTTCTGATACGTTAATGATGTTTCGATGACTTCAAAAATTTCAGTACTCTTAGACCAAATTTCAAACAGTTTGGTGGAATGCAAAGGGGGCGTAGAGATATTATGTGATAAATATACTTAGGTATATTAAACATTTTGTAGAAAATGTTACACGTTTTTAGAAAAGTATAGATGGCCTTCAATATAAACACGAATTAGCGACACCAGTGGGTGATTTTCAACTCATTATAACTTATACAGTAACATCGATTTGCGAATAAATCGAATCAACCTAGAATGTACTTTCCTGTTAATTTTGTATTCTTTTATCAAACATAACGGAATTGACATCGTCATGGAACCAGTAACTTTATTAATACGTCAATCATGTGTGCTTGTGAAATGTTATGAATGTTCATTTGTTCTTATATACTCTTCAGCGCACATAAATTAAAATAATCTCTGCTAAATAATTTATATGGCGACAGATTTAAACGTCGCACGTTAGATACGACGTGAAGACATGGATCTACTTCTTGCATCGCCGACAACTTTACTGGGAGCAAAATACTCAGTGCGTCCGTAAAAATATAGATATTTTTTCGATGGCGTGGGCAAGCCTTAACCCGACAGCCTTCCTGAACGCAGCATCATGCACACGATTGTAGTAGCCAGGCCAGTGGGCAGCAATAGTGAGGCTATCGCTAAAACCACTTGTTATTGTAAGCAGCAAGAATCGCCTCCACCTTACTGAGAACCAAGCCACGACCACGTGACGTCCCGACGACAGTAACTCTCGAGATCTGTCCTCGATGTGACTCCAGCCTGAGGAGAGGATCCAGAAGGGACCAGAGCACGGGCGTGCCGACCTCCGCAATCCGCATACTTATCCGTATCAGCCCTCGGCTCAAGACAACGTGGCACTTACTGAACTATACGTTACGAAGCGTGGTTGACTTCTTAGACGTCTCAGGTAAATATTGCACTAGATAAAATATCCCCCGATTAATCATCTCTAATTAACTTCTATACTAATGATCTCAATCTGTCCTTTCAGTTAAGAACGTACATAAGCAACTCTTGCCAACAACTTACCAGTCAACCAAAATATAAGTTGTTATAATTACTTTATTGACAATATATAACAATCTGCATTAAAGTGCAGGAACTTTTAATTTTTTTATTTTCCAAGTTATATTTCAAAATCGTTTAATTAACTGTGTAAAACTTGCAGTAGAATTATATAGAATAAAGCGTAAGTAATCTTTAAATAAAAAATTTTCAATAACAGAGATGATTGGTGAGGTAAATGTGTATCAGTGATTTCAATCATTGGAATAATTATTATTGAATCTTAGTATAATTACAGTGGCGTAGCGTCATAAGACGCCCAGATGACAGCGATTCCCTTAATAAATATTTAATAACTTTATTTACGCCATATATTTTTCATTGATTTAGCCATATTCTAACTTTTTCTATCATAAAGGCGAAACATCAAGCGAACAACCATTACGTTTACCCAGCCCTGCTTTGCCGTTCATCGCGTCTTTATCGAACCTGAGCGACGAACCATATGCCGCTGATAGCCAGCGTTTCGTTTGGGTACGTTTGTCGACGAGAAACGGTATGGACGCAGGCAANTATTGATTTAGCCATATTCTAACTTTTTCTATCATAAAGGCGAAACATCAAGCGAACAACCATTACGTTTACCCAGCCCTGCTTTGCCGTTCATCGCGTCTTTATCGAACCTGAGTGACGAACCATATGCCGCTGATAGCCAGCGTTTCGTTTGGGTACGTTTGTCGACGAGAAACGGTATGGACGCAGGCAACGGTGGCAGGATAACTGGCGCATTGGCGTAAACGACAGCTTCCTTCGATGTACCGCTGCGCGTAACGCCAGCGTATAGGCAGGGAGCTTAACAATAAAGACATTCCTCTCTCCTAGCTTTGGCATCAGGCAACAGTAATAGCGAAGATAATCCATGTCCTTCAACCATGAAAGGCAGCATTAAAAACACTAGTCGGCGCACAAAACGAGAACGATAAAAAGCCGCAGGTTAGTGATAATATTTAATTTATGATTTTTGCAGTGCTTGCGAAATTAGGTTGGTATTGTAGCCAGTTTAACAGGTGGAATTGGTTTAACATTCTTGCTTACTAGACTTTTAGTTTAAAAATTATTGTATTTTATCATGGTAATTTAACTACGAAGTAATTTTTTTTTTGCCTATATTTGTCATTTTTTCGGAAATACTGAAATCGAAGTTTATAGAAGTGAATTCAATTAAGCAATTAAATAAAATATTCCTCTTCATGAAGTTACAATATTTGAGAAAAAAAATTTTAATGAATTTCTTTGATTAATTTTTCCGTTGTCCGCATTTGCTGTCTAACGAAAATTTTGGTGTTACCAATACCCTCTATAATGTTCCGTGCTTCCCCTTCCCTCACAAAGGCAGTGCTTCGTCGTGAAAGGGGAATGTGACACGTTACTAAGTATTGAACTAGTTCTCAGTCTCTGAGCGAGATAGAGATCACGTGTTTCTTTTATATGTTACATCCTCTAGTCGAAAATAACTCATACGTCTGTAGGGTAACTCCGATGCTTTAATTGTGCTGTTCGTAATCTCAACTATTATTATTATTAGAAAAATGTTAAATCGAATATATATATATATATATATATATATATAGCCTACTTATGTTGTAGAGAACTTAAAACACTTTCTTTTTTGCGGAAGACCAGAGTGGCAATTATTAATTTTACATCTCCCGTGGTTGTATATTTAGGTTCGCGAAAGATGACACAACTAGTTGTAGGCCTACTCCAGAACACTTTATCTCAGATAGGGCCTAAAATTTTGTGAGTGGATGATTTTAATTCTTGCACTTCTTAACTGTCTGCTCACTAATCACAGACGTTCGGCATCGGAGTAACATAATTGTGATTGGCCAAGTCCCGTAAGGAAATGTCTTCTCACAAATACACGTGGCCAGTAATATAACATAAGCTTCAAGTGTGGACTTACGATATTGAAGTCTAACCTATACATTTTATGACTAAGTCATATTTTGTAGGCGCCTTCCGTAGAAAGGCATTCTTCGTGAGCATCTTTTTTTGCTGCATTCCTACTGTTGCAATCCCTCAAAGTCAGTGGGCTTAGCCATATTCTTTAAGTGATAAGAGTCCATCAGTCCGGAATGTTCTAGATTGCTCCGAGCGCCCCAATGCACAATAGCACTCTACTAGTCGGTTACCACGCCCTTTCGTCCGTCTATACCGCACACACTTGTCTGTTGTCTCGCACCCTCCGAAGGCGTCCGTCCTCTTTGCTGATGTCCCTGCTCACACCAGACTTTACCCGATAAATGTAATTCAGCCCGACTGCTACCACAAAAGCTGCCGACTCCCCAACTGCGATGGGACCATGGTGGTGTAGGGGTTAGACTACTCACCTCCCACCTAGGTGAACTGGGTTCGATTCCCGGCGGGGCTGCTCCCGGATTTTTGCACGTGGGAATCGTGCGGGACGATGTTGCTGGTTAGCGGGTTTTCTCGGGATCTTCTGTTTCTCCCGCCTTTGCATTCACTGTAAAATAATTTGAGGTACATATAAGGGAAGCAAATCGCACTTACATCTAAGGAAAATTACCCTTTAAATCTAGAGTAAATTTTCCCAAATCTTACGGAAAAATATCTGACAAAAAAATGGGAATATCCCGTATTAGTAAGGGAATATTAACTGCATTGTATAATTAAATTATATTTTTTAAATCTCATGACGATTAATACTGTTTATTTTATTATAACCTATATCCTCAGACGAATAGTAACCTAAACCATAATTCTAAAATCCTAGACCCTTGTCAGTGAATGGGCGCGAATCACGGTCCTCTATCTCGGTAGGCCGCGTCGCTATCAGTTACACCACGGCGACAACTTTATTGTGGCAGTGATTATTGACGTACGACATTAATATCACCACGAAAAATAAAGTATTAATTAAAGTACCTGCATAATTTTTAATTGAAAAAACCTATAACCTACATAATTTCCCAAAAAAAAACTTATTATTATTAACTTGAACATTCCCGCCATTCTAAGAGCATCTCGACAGATAAGCTATTCCTAATGGTGGTTATAAAAATTATTTTGTGTAAGTTTCTTATTTACTTTTTTTTAAATACATGAACTTTCATTTTGTAACTATTTGATAATTGTATTTTACATATTTTCTACATTAAAATTAGTTTACATATCATGACGTAATTTTTCCATCCATATGTGGGATTTTCCTTTGCCATGTAAGTGAATTTTACTCCAGAGTGCGGTAATTATATCTTACACGTAAGGAAAACTATGTTTCCCACACAAGTTTGCGAATATTTCTATACACACACCTGTCAGGTAAGTTTACCATTATTTTTTTACAGTGTTCGAGCGCTGCTCCATACTCACCTCAATTCACGTTCATCGGCTCTCAATATCTCGATGTTAAAGAGCCGCCCAAATTACTCCACTCCAACTGCGGGATAATTTATAGTGTCGTCAGTCCTAGCCCAGAAACTTCTGAACATGTCGGGTTGCGCCGAGGAAGGAGAATACTTAGATAATTCATTTAATAGCACGCCGCCGCCGACTTCTCCTCAACAGGGATCGGTAAGGGGGGGGGGGTGCAGTGATGCAAGTCCAGGTAGCTGTCGATCATCCCACTCGCCAGGCGACGTAACGGCGGGTAGGTAGAGGCGACTTACACCCCAACCCCTCCCCCTCGCCGGGACCTAGCGTGCTTAGCGCGGGGATTCCAGCGCGTATCACTACAAACGTGTTTAGGCGTTATACCCCTGTTCGTCTGACACATTTAGGCAGGAATTAATCCCATAAAGTACGTCTGTCTCTTAGCCGTCCATCAATCCACCTGTCTAACACCTAAAATCAGAGCAGCCCATTAATTTTATCCGTCCTTCAAAACATTATCAAATTTAACTTTTGACGGATGGATTCATGGGTTCATTCGGATTTAATTAGATTGCTGTGTAGTGTGTGGAGTATTTTGTTTTGCTTTTTTTTTATATGTTTGTTTATGTAGCTGTAAAATGCAATGACGCTATATTTTTCTGAATAAATGATACGGGAACACGAGTTCATTCTGTGCAATAGCAAGTGTAACAAAATTATTGCTATGTTATTAAAAAAAATTATCTCTTATTAATTTATGTTATTTACGCGTACTTGCGTTTTGTATAAATACCTATACACTCACACACAATACCGCCAATAATTTTCACTTTTAATGGAGGTTTTTTCCTTATTTGTTTACAGTTTTGTTTATATTAGTTTGCAGCAATGAGCTGGTGACGGACGTATGAAGTCTGGTGGCAAACCACTCGGGTGGGAGATGGACGACGCGACGGACGGATGACGGACAGACACGACGGGCTATTGTAAATACAGTTTACGTTCGCATTGCGGTTAGTAGGAAACATGCAACAATAAAAGTAACACCTGACTAGTTGTACGAGTAACAATAAAACTCTCCATGCCATATTATGTTTGGGTTGGAGAACGACGCAATAACATCCAAACACGTTAATTTCTTCAGTTATTCAGATTTAGGGACATTGAGCTATAACAGAATATTTTTACGTACCCTCTGACCGCAAAAGCAAACCCTATGAACTTGTAATGTAGACACTCGTGACTACAGAAATCACTCCTTGTACATACACAGTAAGCAACAAATCTCCACACAACTGTTGAGACGTAAGCGAACAGAGGAATTACCGCCAACTGTATTTTTATTTTGGCCAGGCAGCGTAGCAAATTTTCCGCGTGACAACAAACTTCGATATTTGATAAATTAAATCATTTCACCCGCACCAAAGAGGTAAACATTATAATTCCAAATGTTGTTACGGATAAGTGAGGTAGGTAGGCTATGACGCTTCTTTGCATTCTCTGAAGTAGTAGGCTATATTCAAGGATATTAATAAACGAAATTTAAAAATGTAGCTATACTAGCTTGCCTTCGTTTGTTTTGCGTAGACCTCCAGGATTTTTTTCATTAGTAGAGAATGACATAACACTATTCAAAATATACATAAAACTGTTATATGAAACGGGACATGCACTATGCACAAGCGCTTTTCAGTGCGTGTCGCGCGCGGAACTAATCTTGTGTGCCTCGGGTCTGAGCCAAAGACGTGGATATTTTCTGTTTTAGAGCATGTTGAGTATGCGAGGAAGTAAACAAAGCCGCTCGGAAACGAGCGAGGAAGAATTATACTCACTTGCGCAGTTTTGGTTACGCACAGTGGGAGGCGGAGGAGGGATAAACAGTGTAGACAACGTTCTCGTAAAAAAAAAAAAAGTTCGCGCGGTTTCTTTCGCGCCACCTTCTCGCGGTCGAGCCGCAAAAAATCCTTGGTTGAGCTAGCGCAAGAAGACAACACTCGTAATTATTCTTGGCGGCAAGGAAGCTTTGCCGGAAAACATTCCGCCTTCGATTGTGGAGGGGGTCGGAAACAGGAGAGAAGGGAAGGAGAAAAACTACCCCTCTAACGCTTTTTCTGTAGCCTTAGTTTTCTTGCCGAGGGGAAAGGCTTGAACAAAGACCAGTGTTGGTGTCAGCGAGAGAGGGGAAGGCAAGAGAGGGGACGTGATTGTCCAATAGCATGTCTAGACTCCCACCTCCTCGTTCCCCTCCACACCGGCTGACGACGTGGTCCCCACACTGCGCATGCGCCGCGCTCGGAGGGGAAAAGCAGGTAAACATGGCAGCGCACGCAGCCGAGCTACGCGACGTAACTACACGAACAACACGTCAGTGAACACACACGCAATCCTGAACAAACCAGGTGACTTCTTGCTACTGTCAGATTGCACGCAACTTGGCCGTTGCAATGAACTGCTGTGTCGTTGTTTAAGTTGGGAGTCCATGCATTCACTGTCGAACACAACAGTTACTGGCAATTCTATACTGTAGGTTGTCCGCGTATTCACTCAGTGAAAAATGGTTTCACGCTCATTACAGGTTAAGGTAGAGATTGTATCGTATTTTAGACTGGAAAAGACTATACAACGTCATGTTGGTCAGATTGATTTTTGACGCCGAACCTGAGAAGTGTCTTTATATTATACTAAACCTTTTCCATATTTAAAAGGAGGGGGAGGAGAATAATGAAATTGAAACATCCTACTGTTGGACGGGAATATCATTTTTCATGTAATAATAGCATTTCCTTAAATAAGAAAGGCTACTTTTANTGAGAAGTGTCTTTATATTATACTAAACCTTTTCCATATTTAAAAGGAGGGGGAGGAGAATAATGAAATTGAAACGTCCTACTGTTGGACGGGAATATCATTTTTCATGTAATAATAGCATTTCCTTAAATTAGAAAGGCTACTTTTAAAGTCCTAGAGCAAGAAACGCTCTAGAATAAATTAACTGCAATGTATTAAGCCAAAGCATTAAATTATTGACAAATTAATTTAAATAATAATTATAATATATATCATTTCAGAAACAGCGTAGCTACGTTAGTAGTAATTTTTAGCCTACAAAAAAAAGTAAATGGTAAANTGAGAAGTGTCTTTATATTATACTAAACCTTTTCCATATTTAAAAGGAGGGGGAGGAGAATAATGAAATTGAAACATCCTACTGTTGGACGGGAATATCATTTTTCATGTAATAATAGCATTTCCTTAAATAAGAAAGGCTACTTTTAAAGTCCTAGAGCAAGAAACGCTCTAGAATAAATTAACTGCAATGTATTAAGCCAAAGCATTAAATTATTGACAAATTAATTTAAATAATAATTTTNTTAAATTATTGACAAATTAATTTAAATAATAATTTTAATATATATCATTTCAGAAACAGCGTAGCTACGTTAGTAGTAATTTTTAGCCTACAAAAAAAAGTAAATGGTAAATTGTTAATTTATACATTAAATATGTTTCTGAAGGCTTCATGGTCACCAAGAAAACGCCTAGGTATTCTGCGATATCGTAATGAAACATAAAAAACTTGTATGAAGAAGAATTAATTTATGTGGTCGATATCAAATAATATTGATTAAAAGGTTCTACTATCCTTAATTTATTTTAGAGATTCTCACAAGTGTTGTTAGGTCTGTTGTTCATGAAGCCTGCGCTATACAGTAGGCCTACACAGTGAATGTTTAGCTTTCTAACAAAAATTATGCTTAAGTTACATTACAAGGAAAATTTCGAAATTTTAAACTAACAGTTTGCCTTTTAGTCTACTTAATTCTGATGACGTAAATTGTTTCTCTTGTGACTACGTCGACGGCTTAATTAAAACGGACTTAACTGGAAAACGTGCAGTCATAAATGTATCGTTAGGAAATTTAGAACTCAGGTTAAAAAAGTACTGACGGACCAGGTCAAGATGGGCCCGAGTTTACCCTGTCATTGCTATGAGCCTTTGGATACGTGAAGTTCTCAATATTCTATGTCATATGCCATATGCCAACCTTGCCCTGTCTGCTACATATGCCAACCTTGCCCTGTCTGCTACATATGCCATCATTCCAGTATTTTTGCCAGTTTTTAGCTGTATCGACACAATAGCCTCTTTTTATAATTGTAAATCAAGCATATTTGAAAATCATATTTTTATGGCTTCGCCAACATTTGAATTTCAAAAATTACAATTTTTTTTTTACTTTTTTGAGTCATTTTTACTGTTTGTGTTGCGTGTATGCCTAATCACCTTCATGTAGTCAGGTTGTTTTTCATGGATGTGTGGGTTTTTCAAGAAATCAAACAAACGTTCTAGAAAATATTTAAAATTTGCATTCGTGCTTGCTTTCTCATTACGCTTATACTCTGACAGTTTATAATAAATTTGCTAATGATTTCTTAGTATGTACAATACGTCTTATGAAGTGTAAATGGTAGCCTAACGTTATTTGCGGTATATAGGCTACAATACATCTTAACCTGGGCATATATGATAAATAAATGGCACTCTAATTAACTTACGAAAAGTTTTTCTGGAAAGTTAATCTGCATATCTAAATGAGACAGGGATCAGATAATTACCAGTTGGAACTTTCATAAAGTGGAATACGTCTATTACAAGACATATAGACATAATCTGAGAAAATTGTTAAGTTAAATCAAACAAATTTAGTTTGGTGCAACCAAATTAATTGTTTGTATACAGCCAATAAAATATTTTGTTGTTGAAACCAAATTATATTTTTATTAGGTGTAACTAAAAGGTTTGGTTGCATTAAACGGTTAGGGGAAAAAAACTAGTGTAACGAATGTGGATTTTTACTATCAGCGCTACGCTTAACAACCTCAGTTAAAAGTGACCACAGATTAAAAACAACTAGGGGCTATATAGCTGTTTTGAAACACATACGTTTCGAATATTGGAAAACCTGGGAAAATAAATATTTCAAGTTTTGCAGCTTTTCTTTTTAGTTTCCCATTTGACCTGTTTTATTAGAATTTTTATACCATTATTAAACATTAATAAATGCACTAAAAAACACTGTTACTATCCAAATCGTAACAAAAAATACAAACAAAACCTCGAGCTGTATTTTCGAATGAAAGCAATCAAATGAGTAGCCAAACAAATATATGCAGTTATTCAAATACGTTAATTGTTGGCAGTCTAATTTATTTTGGCCCAATGCATAGGTTTTGTTAATTCGGGTGTGTATTTTACTACACTCTATAACCAAAACAGTAAAAACTGCTCCAAATCAGCGAATCTGACTGCAGATCTGTCAAAACCGCTCAATTTGAATCAGTCGGTATCCACTGATTAAACGATNTGCTCCAAATCAGCGAATCTGACTGCAGATCGGTCAAAACCGCTCAATTTGAATCAGTCGGTATTCACTGATTAAACGGTGAATTCCACTGATTCCTAGTTAATTGTACTGGCCTGTCACCAGAAATATAACTTACTAGAACACATGCCCATTGTGTGTTACTGAATGCCGAATATGCTTAGGCTAATGTGGGGCAAGAGCCCGCACTTAAGGAACCAGTAGTCGATTGTGTCTATTGCAAATAGGGGAACCCGGGGCAGAACGGGGTGGTAATGACAAGTAATTATAAAAACATATGAAACTAGTGGAAGTGCAGAAATAATAAGTTTTCTCTTTATTTATTTACTTTTAAGTGACTATAAAGGTTTAACTACAGTTTTCATTGATTGTGTCCTTTTCTTAAGCCTATTCACAAAATTCACACACTAGGACAGCCTCATCATCTTCGCTATCTATTGCCGCAAAGGAATTGTGTGCCCATTTTTTGTACATGGAACAAGCGACCCAACCTTCAACTGACTTTGAGTAAAATTCACCGCAATATAAACATCCACAGTCAGAGCAACCCTCAGAATCACTCTCGTTAGTTTTGGGTTCTCTCTTCAGCTCCTTCATTTTTCCATTTATCTTCAGGCACTTTCCTTTGTTTCTTCCATTCTTAATTTTATTATCTTTCTTCAATAGTTGTATCCTTGCTCTTTCTTATTTGGCAAATTTCTTTTCCTCTTTTTCCTTAATAGCGGCTTCTAACTCTTTTTTGTATGGGGAATCTCTTAAGACAGCAGTCTTCCCCCTCTTCCGATTCGTCCTTTTAGCATGACGTATGTAAGCCCCACTGTAAAAGACAAGGCNTCTTCAGGCACTTTCCTTTGTTTCTTCCATTCTTAATTTTATTATCTTTCTTCAATAGTTGTATCCTTGCTCTTTTTTATTTGGCAAATTTCTTTTCCTCTTTTTCCTTAATAGCGGCTTCTAACTCTTTTTTGTATGGGGAATCTCTCAAGACAGCAGTCTTCCCCCTCTTCCGATTCGTCCTTTTAGCATGACGTATGTAAGCCCCACTGTAAAAGACAAGGCGGCTTATACGGTCAAAGTTAATGTCCCCCAGGCCCCGACTATTAGGTGCNCAGCTCCACGTGTCTGGAGATTTTCCATGCCACGTGCCTATTCGAAGGCGACAGCAAAGTGC
Organism: Clitarchus hookeri; assembly: GCA_002778355.1. Taxonomy (NCBI): domain Eukaryota; kingdom Metazoa; phylum Arthropoda; class Insecta; order Phasmatodea; family Phasmatidae; genus Clitarchus; species Clitarchus hookeri. The sequence goes on from NQII01000035.1 coordinate 867,430, forward strand.
GCTAAAGGTTGAAGGGGGTGGGGTAAGGGGGTGAGGGATGTGAGCCAAAGGCGTGCTATAATCCTCAAAACCGTCACGCGACAAGCACTTTCTTTAATTTTTGGGATAGGCATTAGAATTTCAGGTGAAACATGAAATGAAGAGGCGCTGTTGTCAGTTGTCATCCAAGAGCACCCAGGAGTGGCACAATTAGCCTAATTAAATCGGACCTTTTTAGTCGGCGTANGTTGTCAGTTGTCATCCAAGAGCACCCAGGAGTGGCACAATTAGCCTAATTAAATCGGACCTTTTTAGTCGGCGTATCATCATAAGAGTTGGCTGAAACTTCGCCAGCTTATTCATCCAACCTGATAGGAATGTCTTTTTTATCTTGTGTGCTAGGCGAAGGTAATTCCAATTGTTCAGCTACACATATGATCACCTCTTCACTTGAAGGCCTATCAAGTCCGATGTCAGTTGTGTCTGCTAGGAGAAAATAGGCGTCGGTGAATATGGATGTGACCCTGTAGCTTGGAAACCATCAATAGCAGTTTTCATTATTGCGCTTTGGATAAAAGCTGATCCAAAAAGCGTTGAAATNCTTCACTTGAAGGCCTATCAAGTCCGATGTCAGTTGTGTCTGCTAGGAGAAAATAGGCGTCGGTGAATATGGATGGGTCAGTTGGCCATATTTCTGTAGCTTGGAAACCATCAATAGCAGTTTTCATTATTGCGCTTTGGATAAAAGCTGATCCAAAAAGCGTTGAAATTTGAAAGAGAGTTACGACTTTCCCTGTGTTGCTTCGTAGCCATTTTCGAAGCTCATCGCTGTAATGGAGACTTAAAGGCTTCATAAAAGAAACATCAAGTGGCTGAAGTCTGTGAGAACAATGTGGTGGTAGACATAGCAACGAAACGCCACTCTCCTTCGCAAGGGCCTACGCCAACTGGGTGTCGAACCAGAGACGTCATATAAAACTACATTTATTGTAGGGGCAATTATGGTTTTGAAGTTTTAATGGCAATACTCGAAATTGTTTATAGTATTTAAAATTTCAGATTTTATGTCAATGTAGTGGTCATCTTTATTTACAATTGAGGGCATACAAGAAAGTTGTCAAGCCATAAAATTCATGGAATTCTAAGTGGTGGACGTCCAACTGAAATAAGGAATTGCGAACACCAAATAAAATTAGTTGCGGCTTATAAAATAATTTTTAATTTCTTGCCAATTTACCTCATTTCCGATGTTTTCTGTCAATATAGCCGAGATATTAAGGATGTGAAAAATGCATGCGACATACGATAGAGTTGTATACGAATTGAAAAACTACAACAAACAAAATTCAGTATTACAATGATTTGACTGTAAAAATGGATTACAGGCAAAAATGCGTTTTGGAGGAGACCTACACATTTAAATTTTGGGTTATACCAATAATAAATTAACTGAAAACAACGATTCAAAAGGTGATTAAAATTGCTCTCTCGCAAGCAAGATAAATGAGAGAGCGCGTACGTTAACGAATTCGAATTAGGCAGCTGTCGAAGGAGAAATACGTCACACGAACAATGTTCATGCAAATCGTAGTAAACTGCATAAAACATATTAATATATTATTTATTAATCAAATTGAGTTATTCTATATATAATTGATTACGTTAAGACAGAAACAAAGCCGAATATAGATGTTTCTATGTATGGACTATCGTGAACTGTGGTGGAGGTATATTTCTACAATCTCTACGTGTCTCGTTGAAAACAACGTAGGAATTTACTCGCCAGGACTTCAGGAACACGTACTGTAAATGTTGTAACATAGTTTTACTGATAAATAATACAGTACTGATAATAAAATATATTATGTTTTCAAAAATAGTTCAAATATTTTAAACGATTTAAAATTTATAGCGGAATAAGCATATTTTATAAATACATAACTAAATTATAGGATGATTACATAAGGTAATGTTATAACAAAATCAAAAATAATAACATTTTATAGAAAACAGTAGGATCGTTGTGCAATTTTGTAAATTTTCTTTAAGAGTTAAGGTCATCAGAAGTCAAGGTCAGCCAAGGTTGTGGGCAACCACACAAGATGGGTGAAGTCCAACTAGAAGNTCAGAAGTCAAGGTCAGCCAAGGTTGTGGGCAACCACACAAGATGGGTGAAGTCCAACTAGAAGACGGAACATAACTGGTTGAGGGTCAATTCTCAATCCTACTGAGATTCCCGTGTGGGAAGCCATAAGATCGCGCTCCTTATGAGCGTGTTATAGCTGCGGCATATACAATGAGAAAGAAATTACGAGAATTTTTAGTTTCTGATAGAAACACGTCAAGCTTCCGCAACAGACTGATTTATTTGTTCCTTTTTAGCACATACATAGTTACAGTTCAATATAGATGGCGCCACTAGACGTATTTATTTTGATACCAACTACGGAATACCAACA